>CM059188.1:68515963-68845981 GCA_030323885.1 Branchipolynoe longqiensis
TGCACACAGTACACAGCTCATATCACCCAGCCCACAGCTACAGATCACATTCACAGCCCACAACTCACAGCAAACAGCACACAGAATACAGCTCACTGCAGCTCACTCAGTACACATCACACAGTACACAGCTCACTGCACACAGTACACAGCTCATATCACCCAGCCCACAGCTACAGATCACATTCACAGCCCACAACTCACAGCAAACAGCACACAGAATACAGCTCACTGCAGTCACTCAGTACACATCACACAGTACACAGCTCACTGCACACAGTCCAGCTCATATCACCCAGCACAGTCAATCACATCACAGCCAGCCACGTACAGCTCACAGCGCACAGAACAGCTCACTGCACAGTACAGCCATCACCGCCACAGCTACAGCTCACAACCCACAGCAAACAGCACACTGCAGCTCACTCAGTACACAGCTCACTGCACACAGTACATGGCTCATATCACCCAGGTCACAGCTACAGATCACATTCACAGTCCACAACTCACAGCAAACAGCACACAGAATACAGCTCACTGCAGCTCACTCAGTACACATCACACAGTACACAGCTCACCGCACACAGTATACAGCTCATATCACCCAGGTCACAGCTACAGATCACATTCACAGCCCACCACTCACAGCCCACAGCACACAGCAACTGACAGCATATAGCCCACAGAATACAGCTCACTGCACACAGCTCATAGCACACAGTACAGAGTCACAGCTCACACTACACAGCCACAGGTCCCAACCACATCACATAACCACAGCTCACATCCACAGCTCATATCCACACCACACAGCCACAGCTCACAGCTCTGAGCCGTACTCGGACGTTATGTTAATTCCCTGTCAGATTACGACGCATCTCGCAAGCGTGCGGCCAATGCGTAAACTCACTTTTTTTACATCGAGAAGCGTCAAACCTTTCGGAGTGGTGGGCAAAGTTGGATGTATAAATACTGTATACATAGCGTATGGCCAACGAATGGCGTATGGCCAACGAATGGCTAACGTACCTCCCGGCGAAAAATGCTCGAATTACGCTCACGGTACATTCACAGAATGCTGCCGACACGGCGTAAAGCAACCACCAATCAATCAATGTAAATATACCTACTTTTCTGTTGATGTCCAAATCACCATGAATTTGAATTTGATTTATAATTCACTTATATTGCTGGGTCGTTCTCTGAAGCTGGGTACCACTTTTGTGCAATGGAAGCGAAAACTGAAAGTATGCCAAATAATAGCAGAAAACATTCTGAATAATATCAGAATGCATATTTATATGAAGCTTTACATGCTGTACATGTGTCAGAGTTGAAAAAACCCCACATTCCACTGTTTTATTTTGATCTTATGATGAATAGCAATAGAAAAATGTCCTATGTAACATGGAAATTAAACACAAAATTGACACATCCATAACATCATTTTTAACATACACAACACATTCAAACTGGATTTCTTTGATTACCGTTAACCAAACAAAAGGATGTCTTACAAGAAAATTGTTGAAACAATGCTGAAAAAATATAAGTTTGTGTAAATCTTAGTGTACATGTGTAAAATTTTACACAGCACATAAACATATATGTTTTGTGGTATAGGTTAAATACATATATAGTATTGCTAACATGTTTATTAACGAAAGGCAACAATAATTATTTAACTTGCTATTAAAAAAAGAAAGACCTTATTATGTCCAACCTAACATGGATACCAAATATGTGGTACCCAGTTTCTGAGAATGACGCATATATATGGCGGTCAAAATAAGTGGTTGCGATTTGCACAATGCTGGACCATTTAGTTGCATTTGCATGCAGACCGGGCAGGTTTTTAAAGCCACCACAGGCCGATCGATACTGCCCGCCGCGCCACAAATCACACACGCCCATCGATGCTATTTTCAGCGAGAACAAAACCCTACCCAACGGCAGGGTACTGCCGCCTCCTCTTAAAATAAAAGAAATGTATTAACAAAAATAAAATTAATGAATTGAAAAAAAAGAAGAAAAAGTAACCAATCCTCGAATTATCACCATTTTAAGGTGATGTATTTTGATTCGTCCCGTGGATAGTGCAGGGTGCAGGGTACCATATTTATGACGCTACTATCGATAGTATTATCTTCTTTGGCTCCGAATTTGAAAGCGGTGGCCGAATGAAGATGATTTCCACTGGCGGTTTACTTTGACGGTTTGACCAGACGGGATGCTCAAATGAGTTGAACGTCCGTCTCTTGTTTTGGGAGATCGGGGATCCGAACCCATGGGTTCGTGGGTTCGAACCCTGGTCGAGTCAAACCAATGACTTAACAATTGATACTTGTTTACTTCCTAGCAAGGCACTCTGCATTATTAGGATAGGGCAAGGACTGGTTGACTCAGTGTCAGGATAATGTAACTTGAATGCGATATCAGGTCATGGTGGTGTCACCCTGGTCTCCCAGTGGGGCAGCACTATAAACTCGCCATGAGTGCGCACTGTCACAAGTCGGTACCTGTCCTGATATGACCTTAGATTTTGCTAGGACGTAAAATAACAAACAAAATCTGACAGTTTGTGTTATTAAAGCTGCATAGTCCAATGAAAGCGTCAAATTGCCAACACCGAAACAATTATGTAGATTTGATCCTAACTATCCAACTTAGATACTGGTGCAGTTATTAAGCATGCTTGCCGCATATAACTTAGAAGGGAATACTAAGCCAATTTAATAGAACTTGTTTCTGCTGAAGCATATGGCGTCAGAATTTGTATGCAGTTGTCAAAATTAATGTGGCATGTTTTCACTTGAACTATCTCCAAATGTAATCATTTAAATACAAGTTACCTCAAACTAAAGTAAAATACATAATAACAATCTAATGTAATTATCTCAGAAAATGGCAAAAACTTAAAATCATCGGACTGTGCAACTTTAACAGCTCGTCACAGTTCGCTCGCAGAAAGGTGTAAATGGGGAGGGGGGCGACTATATGCCCCCGGCTACCTGCCTGCCTACCTACCTACCTACCTACCTACCTACCTACCTACCTACCTACCTACCTGCCTACCTGCCTACCTGCCTACCTGCCTACCTGCCTGCCTGCCTACCTGCCTGCATACCTACCTACCTACCTGCCTGCCTACCTGCCTGCCTACCTGCCTACCTACCTGCCTACCTGCCTGCCTACCTACCTGCCTACCTACCTGCCTACCTACCTGCCTGCCTGCCTGCCTGCCTGCCTGCCTGCCTGTCTGGCTGCCTGCCTACCTACCTGCCTACCTACCTACCTGCCTCCCTACCTATCTACCTGCCTACCTACCTGCCTGCCTGCATACCTACCTACCTGCCTACCTGCCTGCCTACCTATCTGCCTACCTACCTGCCTGCCTGCATACCTACCGGCCTGCCTACCTGCCTGCATACCTACCTGCCTACTTACCTGCCTGCCTGCATACCTACCTACCTGCCTACCTACCTGCCTGCCTGCCCACCTGCCTACCGGTCTTCCCACCTGCCTGCCCACCTGCTATCGGCCTGCCCACCCACCTGCCTACCCAGCTGCCTACCCACCCACCTGCCTACCATGCACCTGCCTACCCACCCACCTGCCTACCATGCACCTGCCTACCCACCCACCTGCCTACCATGCACCTGCCTACCCACCCACCTGCCTACCATGCACCTGCCTACCTCTCCACCGGCCACCGCCTACTGGCTTCCGGGGTGGAGGTTCGGTGTTGTTGGCACGGTGTCGGCCGTGTGTTGTCTCCATGACAACCGGCGAAAGTCCGAGCAGGAAATGTTCCCGGCGGCGGTACATTGCCATGGTTCTCTGCCGGGCGGGCAGATGGCGCTGCGGTTCCCATTATACGTCTAGGCCCCCACCCCCTCCACACAACCGCCACATTTCCACGTATTGGCGTTATTCTTCTTGGTGGGGACGGGGTGGAGGAAGGGAAGGCAGAGGGCAGGGAGGAGAGGGGTAGGAGGCACAAACATATACACAGAAAGGCGCCGACTATAATTGCACTCCAAGCACCGTGTTGTTTGCATAATGCGGGTATAGGTGTGGAGGGAGGGGGGGGGGGGGTGCGTTGTCTATAGACTACATCACCATTCCGACTGCGCATGCGCTGAAAACAGCGTTGGTAGCAAAGCAAAGGCGTACACCCATTGAGTTTGCCGATATTCATAGGTCAAAACTGGCATTTTATTCAAAATAACTAGAAATGCATCACAATTTGGCATAAGCATGGACGGTAGGATGCAATATAATAATATAATGAATATGTTTAAGACACAACTCTCCATAAACCATAGAATATAAATAAAAACATGAATAAAATAAATAACACTGACTCTGGCTATGGCTCTAACACTAGTCTGAGTGCCTAGATTTGTCTAAATATAAATGCACATGGCATAAGATGTGCTGGTTATATTGATGTAAATGCAATACTGGATAAAAGATTAATATCTTAATTTATTATATATATTTTTTTAGTTGGTATTCTATGTTTCAAACAAGAGCTGAGATGAGCTGAAACTAGCACATTTTATAGCTGCACCCAGTGTATTAGCATGTGCCATGTGCTTCTCACGGCCATGTTGTGCGCCCTGCTTGTAGTATAGGGAATTGGTGCTTTGCGCCGGGCACTCCCTACTGGCGGCGCCTGGTGCCCGGCGCCCAGTGCTCATGCAGTCTGCCTGCCAGTTGCACCAACCGTTCTACGCCACCCCATCCTGATATGACCTTAGATGTTGAGACGATATCCCACTCAGTCAAGTTATCCTGACAGTAAGCAAATCAGTCCTTGTCTTAATAACCCAGTATTGGCAGGCAAAGGTAGCGACAAGCAGACACTTGATTTCACTCAATAATACTGACAGCCTCCGCCGTATAGCAAATGAGGCGGAAGCCGTATGTTGCAAAAGTATGAACTTCAATTCTAATGTAATAATGGTTGCTCGGCTAGAAGATCACCCCTTGGGGAAGCCATATCCTTACTACACGTTTGTAGTTAAATGAAACTTAACTCAAATACTTCCGGTGTTACGCATTTGGGTTTGTTTGTTGGGTTTTTACATCCTAGCAATATCGATGGTCTTCTCAGGGTGGGTACGACCTGGTGACAGTGCACACTCATGCTGTCCAACAGGGAGATCAGGCCTTTGGCAACATGACCCGCTCTCCCACTCAGTCACATTATCCTGATACTGAGCTAACCAGTCCTTGTCCTATCCTAATAATGCCGAGCGGCAGACTACGTAGTGCCAAGTGTCAGTTTGATAAGTCATTGGTTTGACTTGGATGGGATTCTACACCACCACCACCACCACCCATCACTACTCATCACGACCCACCACCACCACCACCCATCACTACTCATCACTACCCACCACCACCACCACCACCACCACCACTCGTCACCCATCACCACCACCACAACCACAACCACCAAAACTCATCACCCATCATCACCCACCACCACCACCCATCACCATCCACCACCACCACTCGTCACCCATCACTACCCATCACTACCCACCACCACCACCACCACCACCACCACCACCACTCGTCACCCATCACCACCACCACCACCACAACCACAACCACCAACACTCATCACCCATCATCACCCACCACCACCACCCATCACCACCACCACCACAACCACCAACACTCATCACCCATCACCACCCACCACCACCACCCATCACCATCCACCACCACCACTACCACCCATCACTACCCACCACCACCATCATCACCCACCACCAAATGTGTGGATGGCGAGGTGATGGCCTTTGTCTTCATCTCACTAGTCACTGGTCACTAGTCTCTTCAGTCACTAGGCGACCAGTACTCGGCCACTGGGCATCTCCACCAGTTGGTGACTGCTGGTTTTCCTACCAGTCACCAGTCATCAATCAGCAAGCTCCACCAGGCCACCAACTTCCTCATCTAGTCTATTACTTAGTTCTTTGGTGTTCTGGTAACGTCACCACAAATCAACTACTACTCACCTCTGGTTCCGTCCCAAATCGCTGCACCGGCGGGAACCAGCTTCAGAAATTTGGAATTTCCGGTCGGTGGCCATAGCCATTTTTCACCCAGTAAATTTATTTTGTTTAACAACAAACCATTCTGTTTCGAAGTTAATTATCTTTCGATTATCACTAAACACTAATTCCCAATCGCTTGTACTCAACATCTGAGGACTACTTCTACACATTTAACCTACTTAAATTAATTTTAATTCTGATCCTCATGTGGGTGGGAGGCAGAGGGGGGGGGCCGAAAGTTATAAGTTTCTAGAAAGATGGCGGAAAACCATGACGGACTCTATATGCTAAAGGTCTATCCAAAATCCAACGTTTTCAGCATTTTCAGTCATAGACTCATACAAAGCATACTACAGGGGTAGGGGTGGATGTCAGTCAAGTCAAGTATCAATTGTATCTGTCAATACAAATGTTGATATTTAAAACGTTTGTATTCTTGTCTTTATGTTCTATAGTAAAATGTTGATGTGTACTACTTTGAGGGGTATCGCGGATGGTCTGGGAAAGTAGTATGCTTAGTACGACCATAAAAACGTTGAAAGGTTTGGATGGCCGACTAAGTGAGACCTAAGGTAGCAAACAACACACTAACCAGTTGATCCCTACCACTGTGTATTGCCTTACTG
Organism: Branchipolynoe longqiensis; assembly: GCA_030323885.1. NCBI lineage: Eukaryota > Metazoa > Annelida > Polychaeta > Phyllodocida > Polynoidae > Branchipolynoe > Branchipolynoe longqiensis. The sequence goes on from CM059188.1 coordinate 68,522,667, forward strand.
TGTAACATGCCACTGGGTATTGCCTTACTGTGTAACATGCCACTGTGTATATAGCCTTACTGTTTAACCTACCACTGGGTATTGCCTTACTGTTTAACCTACCACTGGGTATGGCCTTACTGTTTAACCTACCACTGTGTATGGCCTTACGGTGTAACCTACCACTGGGTATGGCCTTACTGTTTAACCTACCACTGGGTATATATAGCCTTATTGTGTAACCTACCACTGGGTATGGCCTGACTGTTTAACCTACCACTGGGTATGGCCTTACTGTGTAACCTACCATTAGGATTGGCCTTCCTGTTGGTTGGTTGTTGTAGTTTTACATCCTCGCAATATCTAAGGTCATATCAAGACAGTGGCTTACTATGTAACCTACCACTGTGCATGGCCTTACTGTGTAACCTACCACTGTGTATGGCCCTACTGTAAGTAATTGTACTGACCAGCAGACTCGGCTCCACCATCACTACTACTACCACTACTACTACCACCACTTCTACTACTACTACCACTACTACTACTACTACCACCACCACCACTACCACCACCACCACCACCACTACCACCACCACCACCACCACTACTACTACTACTACTACCACCACCACCACCTGTGCTAATAACTGTCGTGGGCTTGGTTCGGTAGGTTGACATCAGCTCCTGCCTGTGGGCTGCGTGTGACCAGACAGGCAGAGTTGGAGACAACACACTGACCAGCCTCCCGCTCCTAGTCCTACTCCTGCTGCCATTGGTGGCCAGTCTCCACTCCTACCCACCTGATACGAGGCCCCACTAGGGGGCGCATGCACGGCAGTTACTAACCAATGAATGAACAGTAAATAAATCAAGAAAGAAATGAAGGAAGTAAGAAAGATAGAAATGAAGAAAGAAAGGAAGGAAACAAAGAAAGGACAGAAACAAATGAAGGAGAAAAGGAATAAAGAAATGAATGAAGAGAGTGGACTTAGCAATATTGCTATTTAATTTGAGTTATTCCAACCAGTTTGATTCCATTGCCGAAAAAAGTCTGCGTACCACTTGAAAATCCCACGCTGGCCCTGTGGGTGATGCAATAGAAGGTGTGGAAATGAATGGTGGCATAAATGCAACAATCGGGAAATGGTAGGTGGCGCTGTGAATGGGTGAACCTTTATGAAAGAAAGAAAGAAATGAATAAATAAATAAATGAATAGTGTGGGCTTAGCAATATTGCTATTTAATTTGAGTTATTTCCTCGCGTTTTATTCCAATACTGTAGCGTCTTATTCCATCACCAAAAAAGTGCGTACCACCCGAGAATTCCACGCTAGGCCTTTGTGTGTGATGCGATAGAAGGTGTGGAAATGAATGGTGGCATAAATAGAATCAGGAAATGGTTGGTGGCGCTGTGAATGGATCAAACTTTTACGTAGGTGTGTCAATTGACACTGAGGTACTCAAGCTGCTATTTCTAGTTAATGAAAACCAATGCAGATATCATCATGGAATGTCATCAGGCGGATATGGTGGTTGGTGTGCGATTTTTAATTCTTTTTTTTTTTAATAAGAAAAAGTTGATATGGTGAATAAATAGGATGCTTAGCTGCTTCTCTTCACACTTCTTCACACTTCTATTCCAACATGTGTGTGGTATGGGTCCTTCGCAATTATCAACACTTCCCAAGAGTACAAAGTATACCTGGTGGTTTTTTTTTTATCACCCCTGCCCTCACCCACAAAGTGTACAATAAAAATGTTGATATTGTAGTAGTCTCCACTGACCTCTCAAGTAAGGGGTCACATAGACCGGCATGCATGGATAGGGTGATTGCATCCGGGAGGCTAGGTAGGGTAATTGCTAGCACGCTAGACCCGCATACAAAACGTACGGGTTCGAGTCCTGCTTAATTTGACCAACACTTTTATAAGTTTTAGAAACTGTATGGTGGTTCTTAACCCCCTCCCCAGTGTGTGGTGTCAGAGTTTCTACATGCACGCCCAAATAAAATTGGCATGTATATAGATGAGGTTGTAATTCCAGCCGTCGTGTGCATTGTCAGATGTGTAAAAGCAAAGCAAACCCACGCTAAGCACACAGTTCATCTTGAAACAGTGGCCATGGAATTTGCAAGTTTGTTACAAAACATTTGACGTACAGTTTGAAAGTTAGAATACCAAATTAAATAAATATCATAGATTAAGATGTGAATCTTACATCTACCACTTTATGTACACAAAAGTCATCAGCACGTTCTGCATTTAGATCTCGACAAATCTAGATTAAAAACTGTCTATAGCCTGAGTCAGTTTCCCACAGTTTTTGAAAATTAAAACGTATGTATGATTTGTTCATGACTTGAAAAAAGAATTTGAGCTATTATTGCATTTCTCCAGATTAAAATATAGATTACACCATAACCAGGAAACATGTGTCCTCAACTGAAACTCTGAGTGATAATGCAGATGTGAACAGTAGCCTAATACCCCAGTCACACGAGGCCTGTGTTCGCTTACGATCGATTCACGGCGTCAGAGCATCCAACTTACGGCCACCTTATGGGCTGGCGGCACAAAGTCGCCAACCTCACGCCGTCCATTTGGACAATTTTGAACGCAAGGAAGTTGCAGCTGCAGCACCTGCATTCTCCTTGCGCCAGTTTCCGGTGGCGCTATTAATTTAAAATGTTTATTTTAACAATGGTTGGCGCCTGGCATCGCCAGGTCACCAACCTTTGGTAGGCGAGTTGGTGCTGACCTGGTGGCGCCAACACATGCAATGGCGCCGCCCTAGCGCCGACCACATTTTTGAATCAATGTATCGAGTGGGATGCTAGGAGGTTGGCGACCTTTTGGGCGTGAGGAGGTGGGTGCCGAACGCTGGCTCTCGTGGGACTGGGATATAAGTAAGTAAAGTGACTTACAAATTTGTGTGGATTTTGATGTTTTTGAGCTCAAACGGCTTAATTATTGATAGCTATGTATTAAATATATTCATTACATTATTATGTTGCCTGAGGGCATCAATGTTTATCAAAATTGTTTGATTTGATTGAAAATAATAGAAATACAGGAGTTTTGTGCAGTGTGTATTGGTAAAACCAATGGACATGCAACTTTGTTTTGCTTTGGACCTCATTTTTAGCGCATGCGCGGTTGGAATTACAAACTTGTCTGTTAATTTCAGATATCTCCAAAGTAAACCATTTATAATAACAAGTTACTTCAAAGTATAGTCAGGTAGATTATATCGATCAACTTAATATATTTATCTATATACATGTACAAATATATATATATTTTTTCCATTTTTTTCATGGGGGTACATTATTTGATTAAGCAAGGGACATTTCAATCACGGACCATTGGTCTTCCCCATTCCACTACTCCTTTCCCTATCCTAGTAATACTGAATGCCCGGCTAGGTAGTGACAAGTATCAACTTGTAAGTCATTGGTTAGACTGGGGGTTTGAATCCCACAATCCACCAAAATGTGTGTGTGTGTGTGTGGTGGGGGGGGGGGGGTGCTCAACTCATTTGGCTCGTCTTGAACTTAAAACCATCAATTATGCAACAACCAGTGGTTCACAACTGGTTCGTCAAAGGACGTGGTATGTGCTGTCCTGTCTGTGGGAAAATGCATATAAAAGACCCCTTGCTGCTTATCAGAAAGAGTAGCCTATCTGGTGGCAGCAGGTTTCCTCCAAAGAAATATGTCAGAATGACCATGTTTGATGTTCAATAGCCGATGATAAAAATCAATGTGCTCTACAGGCGTCGTTAAATAAAACAAACTTTCCTTCTGTTCAATTATGCAACTAACAAATAGCGCTGTACAGACGACGTATGTATGCAGGGGTCGCCTGTACACCGTCACCTAGTGAGGGGCCGGGAGGGCCTGCAGGTCGGGGTAGACTAAGGTCATGGGGCTGAATAATGCAGACTCGGCTAGGTGACTTAATTCATTTACCCCAACTTGTGTAATGGCGGTTTTCATCAATTATATATGGCCGCACTCGAGGGTACTGTGTATACAAACACATTTCTTTGGCTGAATGTTAGGTGTACTACAGCTTTATATGTATGCACTTTATATGTATGCACTTTATATGTATGCACTCTATATGTATGCACTTTATATGTATGCACTTTATATGTATGCACTTTATATGTATGCACTCTATATGTATGCACTTTATTTGTATGTACTTTATATGTGTACACTTTATATGTATGTACATTAAAGCCGTGTTCACACGGACAAAATGTAAGGCGTATCACACAAATCGAATCAGGTGAGGCGAATTGGTTGCGTCCACACGGGCAAAATTATCCGCATCACAGGAATCGATTCACGTAGACTACCTCGCATAGGTGGTTTACACGATCCGCATCACGTGAGTCGAATCAGCCCTAATCCGCATCAGACGCCCGTTCACACGAGAAATGTGAGGCGAACTATACAAGTCGCTTTCTACGAATCGATTTACATTGCCCGTGTGAACAGGGCTTATGTGTACACTTTATGTGTAGCCTACACTTTATGTGTACACTTTATGCGTATACTTTATGTGTACTAAAGTTATATGTGTACACTTTATATGTGCACACTTGATATGTGTGTACTTTATATGTTTTTTTTGTGTGTAAATTAGTTGATTAAGCAGGGGAAATTTCAATCGTGGACGATTGGTCTTCCTCATTCCACTGCTCCTTGCGCTATCCTATTAATGCCAAGCGCCAGGCTAGAGAGCATCAAGTATCAATTTTTAAGTCATTGATTTGATTCGACCAGGGTTCGATCCCACGATCTACCAGAACGGGAGACAGACGCTCAACTCATTTGGCCATCCCGTCTGGATACCATCAAGTGTATAAAGTGTAAACAAGTATATAAAGTGCATATAAATAATATAGAGTCTACACATATATAGGGTATGTACTTCATGTGATGTATAACGCAGTATAAAGATACATGTATAAGGGTATTATTATTATACTCTGTAAGACCCAACACTATACCGGCGGCGGCCTATACTCGCTCCCACCGGGTAGACCAGTGTCAGTCGCAGCAGAGGATTTTTTCTTATATATAATCTTTTAGCAATTTTTTAATTTTTAGAGGAGCCCACTTTCATCTCTGCTAGACACATGAGCACCTTCTTGACGTGCCTTATTTTGTTTGGATGCATGGCTCCCCTTCCCTCCTATTCGAAAGGTAAACCAGTAAGTGAGTAGCCTGAGTAGCTTGAGTAAGTAACACAGGGCGGCCATGGGGTCTGTGTGTAAGTGTGTGTGTGTCGGGGGGGGGGGAGTAGGTAGGTAGGTAGGTAGGTAGGTAGGTAGGTAGGTAGGTAGGTAGGTAGGTAGGTAGGTTGGGGTAGGGGGGCGGGGGCTCTAAGGCCGCCCCGGGCAGTGAGTAATGTGCCCGGGTATGATGACTGACCGCCCCGGCCCGATGATGGATGAGGCCCGCCACCCCCCATTACTCCAGTCGTACTTACTGCGCCCAAACCGGCACCTGTTGCAGACCTCCCCCTCCCCTCTCCCCAGCCCATCTCGACTGTTGACTAATTACCGAGATGGTGCCGATCTAGTCGGCCTGGATTAAAACCCCCGACCTTCAGGAATTTGCACGCGGCGCTGTTGCCGATGCGGTCAGCGAGTTGTGAGTCAGTAGTCACCAGTGGCTGGTTCAGTGGTTGCTCTTATGCAAATGCACACCGGGTCAGGTTAGTGGCGGTTCGACGCTTACAGCCACATAAAGGCGATGTCTACAGTCCGCCCTGTCTACAGCGATCCCTGTGATCAGCGAACCCCTGCCATGTGTGAACACTTTGTTTGTTGGCTCATTTCACTGCCCCTCCTATGACAGGACCTCTGCGGTGTTATTGCTATGGATGCAGAGTTGTTCTTTGAGGACGGATAGCACTGTAGCCATTTATAGGTGCGGGTGTGCACCAGTCAACACCTTAGGTCACCCCTCTAAGACGGACAAATTAGGTCGGTCGCGCCCTGTCCATCCCCCAAACTGCCGGTAATGAAGTCTGCGTGTGTATTAGCCGTGTGGATAATTGCTGCCTGGGCATTGTCTAATTGATGTATGCCGGTCTTTCTGATCAATCCCATCAGCGGCGCCGGGCGTGAGGGCATGATTACGGGGGGCATGGTTTTAGGTGTAGAGAGGTGTCATGTTGGGATTGGTATAATAATACGCCCGGGTGGTTTACGTTTATTCGCGCTTGGAGAGAGATGTAAGCACTGGGGGAGGAGAGCAGGGACACAAAAACAAGCTGGCTATTGATTTCCAGCTCCCTTCCCCGCTTCTCCCCTCCCCTCCCCTCCCCTCCTCCCTCTCCCGCCCTCCCCTTCCATGCCCTACCCTGCGCTCCCCCCACTTCCAGCCCCTGCTCTGCCCTGCCCTGCCATGCCCTCACTCCCAACCCCCTTCCCTCCCCTCCCCTCACTCCCACCCCCTCCCCCATCCCCTCTCATCCCCTCTATCTCGCTCTTCCTTTTCCCCCTTCCCCCCCCCCCCCCCCCCCCCCACCCCCCCTTCATCCCTCTTCCCCGATCTCTTCGCCATCCTCCTGCATAGTATACGGTTCCGCAAGGAAATCATATATTGGGCTGCTAGACACAATCCACCACCAGGGACTGCGCCTGGCCCTTGGGGCCTTCCTCACCTCACCGGTTCAGAGCCTTTACGTCGAAGCCATCACTTAACAACAGGAGAATCAAACTGGCCATGCAATATGTAGTCAAGATAAAAACTAATGCATTGAATCCTGCACACAATTGTCTATTCGAGCAACATGACGAATCCAGGTATGAAGCCAGGCCGAATTACATCCGGCCACTGAGGCTCCGAATGAAACCTCATTTGGAGGCCTTGGGCGTGGATTTGGATGTGTTGGAGGATGCCAAAGTCCCAGAACATCCCCCATGGTCGTTGAGAAAGCCATCGGTTATCCTCCGACTCACGGAACTGAGGAAGTCTGGGACACATCCACTCGAGTATCAAGGACTGCATGCAGAGATTCAAGGCCAGTTTGCAGACCACCTCTCCATATACACTGATGGTTCGAAAGACCAAAGCCGGGTAGCTGCTGCGGCAGTCTGCCAACGGGAAAAATTTGGTGTACGTTTGCCCGATCAGAGCTCGATTTTCACTTCAGAAGCCCAAGCACTCCTTCTCGCGTTGGAGTGTATCGAGGTATCCAACCACACTAACTATGTTATATACAGTGATTCGTTCTCTTGCCTCCTGGCTGTTGCTGGACTGAAAACGAATCACCCTATTCTAGCAACGGTCATTTATAAAATGAACGAACTGACAACGGATGGGTATGATATCCACCTGTGCTGGGTGCCTGGCCATGCCGGCATACAAGGAAACGAACGAGCTGATCGGGTGGCGAAGAAGGCCCTGAACTGTGATCTTGAACCGTGTCTGATCCCTCACTCTGATCTGAAACCACTAATAGCCACCCACATAAAATCCAAATGGCAACATGAGTGGGATGAAAACATTAATTAACTTAAAGAAATTGAACCATCTGTGGGAAAGCCACCACAGACTCATGCGGGAGGTCGGCGGGACCAAGTGGTCCTTAGCCGCTGCCGTATTGGCCACTCGTGGCTTACACATGCTTTTCTGCTCAAGGGGGAACCTCCCCCTGAATGTATTGGGCGTCAGTCCCTGCTGACACTCAAACACATTTTACTAAGTTGCGTTGATTTTTTGGCCCGGCGCCAACAGTTCTACACTGCAGACAGTATGCATGACCTTTTTACTAAGGTAAAACAGGAAAACATTTTAGCCTTTTTGAGGGCAGCTGGACTGTACCACCTCATATAGTTTACTAAATAGATTCTATCAATTATTAATACAACTTTTCTTTTTCTATGGGAATTTGTTTCCCTTGACCACAAATATATGATTGTGAGCTTTCTAATTTAATGAGTGTCTATTGGCACAAAATTGATTGTCTGCTTTTACATGTAAAAGCGATGGTTTGAACAAAAAACAAACATTTCTCGCCATGAATATGGCCTATGCTGCCCACACGGCGTAAAGCAACCACCACAATCAATCAATCAATCAATCAATCAATCACTCCTCCTCCTCTTCCTCCTCTTTGCAGCCCCTTCTGCCATCCCCGTCCACACCTGCTCCCCACTCCCTCCCCCCCCCCCCCCTTCATCCCCCTTCTCCCTCTTCCCCGATTTCTTCCGGCTCCCCTCCTCACAGTTCCCTCCCCAGCACCCACTTTTCATCCCCCCGCCCCCTCCTTTCCTCCGCCTCCCGCTCCTACTTCTCCTGATCATAGTCGCCCCTCGCCCCCTGCCCTCTTCACCCCTCCCCCTCCTCCCCGCCCTCCCCTCCCCTCCTCCTCCTCCAATCCCCATTATTTGCCCCGACATTAAGATGCCTAATGAAAAGATGCGCGTGTGCGGTTAATTAAAACTGAGGTGTGAAACTAATTATAGCAATGGATTGTGGAGCGGTTGTGGCCGCAGACTACAGGGGGTCGGACTGTAACTAACCTCGGTTCGCTATGTTTGTTTACTAAAGTAGGTCTTACTGACCGTCATCCTTTGTTTTTGTTCGATCATGCAATTCATTTCCAATCAAGACATTGTCACGGGAATGTAATGCGTCTGCTGTCCTTGTTGTGATACATTTATAATAGTAACATTGGTAAAAATAATACAAAATATTTTGTTAAAAGATAGGAACCTAATCATGTGATTGCAGTATACTGGGCGCCATGGCCGAATCGGTAGAGCGTGCTTCCCATGCGGAAGGTCGAGAGTTCAATTCCCGGTCGAGTCAAACCAATGACTTATCAAATTGATACTTGTTGCTACCTAGCGCGGTGTTCGGCATAACTAGGATAGGGTAAGGACTGGTTAGCTCAGTATCATGATACTGTGACTGAGTGGGAAATTGGACCATGATGCTGGCAGCCTTGTCTCCCAATGGGGCAGCACTATATATTCACCATGAGTGCGCATGCCACAAGTCAATACCCATCCTGGTATAACTGTGGATGTTGCGAGGATGTAAAACTCCAACAAACAAATTGTGATTCTAGTCGATGATGTCTTGGAAGTTTGTCGAGATTGGATGCAAATTGTCAGTAGAACATTGACGGGGCTGCAATTAAAACAGTAATTCCGGGCGGATTCGGGACAAGTCGTTGCGGGTGGATCATTAAATTAATGGCCGCCCAAGTCAATTAATATCAGCCGTGTATATCGATGATCGATACGGGCTAAGTGGGGCTGTAATGGCCGCCGAGAAGGCGGCCGGTGTGACGGGCCTTTTTATTGGCTGGCCAGGATGTATCGGCGCTTTTTATTGGCTGACCAGAATGTATCGCCGCTTTCTATTGGCTGGTAGTAGCAGCGTCCGCATGGCGCTTTGGTGATCAGCCCGGCGCCTTCGAAGTGTTTCTTCAGCGCAGGTGTATTTGTACAGGCCGCTGTTAGTGTTACCAGCCCATGTGCACAGTCAATCCACAGGCCCTTGCCAATTTACGGAAATACGCAGGTTCTAAATATAGACCATGCACACTCCATTGACCGCCGAGTTCTTTTTTAATGTTGGGCTCACGATGTAGTAAATGGTCTATTGGTGGCAGGCTGCGTATTTATCAGTTGTTGTTGCTGTTTTAATTAAATCCATGAGATGAGATTAGGCTGTATAAGTCATTATACAAGTATAATAAGGCCGGAAGCTTCCATCTGCTCCTCAGCCCCAACTCCTCCCACAGTCATCGACTGGAGGAGCCTTGTTTTAGTCATCTACTGTTCCAGACTAGTCAACCTCAGATCCTTTGGGGTCACCACCCGTCTGTGCACGCACCACTGCCCCCCCCCCCCCGGTCACCTACTCGCTCTACCACCAATATGGTATCTGTGGTATAAGGTATTTTATGGTAATATTATTCTCGGAAGGTTCTAGAAGGTGTTGGTTGGTACTGGTGGAGCTGCCTGGAATATATCTAGGTCTGTATTTATAGAGGTGCAATGGTCAGCTTGGGTAGTATATAGCAGGTGGCAGGTGTGCTAGAGGCCAGTGGGTCACAGGATTATGTATGTATTATTATATAACTAATAGTAATATATATATATGTTTATATATGTATATATTAATAATACATATGTGTATATTAACTATATATATTAATAATATATATTAGTAATATATATGTTATTAATATATATACTAGTAATATATATATTAATATATTAATATATATGTATATATTTACTATTAATATATATATACATTACTGGATAATAATATATGTATATATATGTGTGTATGTATTACTAATATATATTACACATTTATTACTTATATATAACTAAATCAAACCCCATAATTTAAGCCAATTGCAAACAGTATCCGGCACAACTTCATGACAGGGTTGGTGTGAATAAGATTATCAGAAGCAGACAGGAGGCATATAATGCTAGGTACACACATACCGTATACGATTCGCGCACTAAAACTCCCGATCAGCTTAAAACTGAAGTCGGGCCGATTCATTTTTCGAATCGGGAATCGCAATCGTAGTGCTAGCGCACACCTACCGTTTTAGCCCTAAAAATTAGTTTTTAGTCATGAATCGCAATCGGTAGGTGTGCTAGGGGAGTGCACACCTCACGACTTTTGGGCAGTTTTAGATCGTATACGCTAGGTGGGTGCGGGAAAACGATCGTATACGCTAGGTGTGTACCGGGCATAAGTCCACTGCATTATTTATTAATGGAATAGCGCCTGTAATCTCTAGTGCTGGCAGAATAGCGCTACTGTTGCACACACGCATGCACGCACGCACACACACACGCGCGCATACATACACGCACGCGCGCACACACTGCTGAGCAGGCCTTCAGTGCTCCAGGAGGGTAACTGCCCCCATAGCGCGTTGTGTGCCAATCTAGCCTCTGTGAAATGAGATGTGTGTAATGTGGCTGGAAATGCTCACTGTGCCGGGTTACTGCCCGCTCGGATTCCTGCCAGTTCCGTTGAAAGCCACAGCTTTCTATGTACATCACTTACTTCCCTTGCTCTCCGATGGCGGTACAGGTGATGGGTACTGTTAATAGGTAGGCCACAATTGACAACTGTTTGTTCACCTCAAAGGTCTAACTGTGGTACTGGGCGCAGTGGCTGAATCGGTAGAGCGCGGGCCTTGCTTGCAGAAGGTCGGGAGTTTGGTTCTCGGTCGAGTCAAAACAATGACTTATAAAATTGATACTTGTCATTTCCTAGCCTGCTGATTGGCATTAATAGGATAGGGAAAGGACTGCTTGGCTCAGTGTCAGGATAATGCGACTGAGTGGGATATCGGGTCATGGTGCCGGCGGCCTGATTTCCCAGTGGGCCAGCACTATATTTACCATGAGTGCGCACTGTCACAAGTCGGTACCCGTCCTGATATGACCTTAGATGTTGCCAGGACATAAGCCCCCAACAATCAACTAACCAACCTCAATGCCCCGAAGCTCGGCTGATATGCGCGTGAAACCACATTGTTGACAAAGAGCCAAGTCTCAGTGACACATTAAAAAAACAACCAAAAATCCCATCTGGATATTCGATGTTTAATTTAAGAAAATTTATGTTCATTATAATAGGCATTATGGAATAACTGTATCAAGGTTCTCAATTACCCAGGAGCGCGGCTGAAATGCACTTGGGACCATGTTGTTGATGCACAGTGGCAGAGCCAAGTCTCAGTGAAGAATTAAAAAATAAAACCCAACAATAAAACTAAAATGGATATTTTATTTATTCCTTTTTAATTTAAGAAAATCTACATGCATTACAATGGGGGCTTATGGATATTATATGCTGGAAAACCAATAGAAATTACCTTGATAAAGTTGTCAAATTAAGCCTACAATGCTGAGTGTCCTACAACTTACAAGTGACTCCCAAAGAACTGGCCCTTAATTAAGTCACCGACTTCCAGATCAAATATTTCCGATGGAGAGTCCTGCATGTGGTGTTATCAATTTAAGAAATGTGTCTCACTTAAATGTGTATTCATCTAAAAGTGTATTCACATAAATGTGTATCCACCTAAAGATATGTAATTTTGTCCTTGGCTCAAAATAGTGTACTGTTGCATTCACTTTAGAGGTATATAACTGTGCATTGAACTCCAATCGAATAACTTGGCATTCACATCAGAAGGTATACCTGTGCATTAAACTAGAAATGTATAACCTTGCATTCACTTCAGTTGGTATAGCTGTATTGAATTCCAAATGTATAACATTTCAATCACTTCAGAAGGTATAACTGTGCATTAGAATCCAAATGTATAACATTGCAATCACTTCAGAAGGTATAACTGTGCATTAGAATCCAAATGTATAACTTTGCACTCACTTCGGGTGGTAAAACTGTATTGAACTCCTTTACAATCACTTCAGAAGGTATAACTGTGCATTAAACTCCACATTTATATCTTTGCATTCACTTCAGAAGGTATAACTGTGCATTAAACTAGAAAGGTATAACTTTGCACTAACCTCAGGTGGTATAGCTGTATTGAATTCGAAATGTATAACTTTGCAATGTCTCACTTCATAGGGTATAAATATTTACTCATTTCATAAGGTATAAATATGTACTCACTTCATAGGGTATAAATATGCACTCACTTCATAAGGTATACATATGTACTCAGTTCATAGGGTATATATATGTACTCACTTCATAGGGTATAAATATGTACTCACTTCATAGGGTATACATATGTATTCACTTCATAGGGAGTAAAACCCAACCATCACCATCTTGTTATTGTCTACACACACTTCTATGCGCACTGTATTATTATTGTTTTTTGTTTGTTTGTTTTTGTTACAACAGTTGTTTAAGCAGGAGAAATTTCAATCGCGGACAATTGGTTTCCCCCCATTCCACTGCTTCTTGTCCTATCCTAGTAATGCCAAGCGTCAGTCTAGGTGGCGACAAGTTTAAATATTTAAGTCAATGGTGTGACTCGGCCATGGTTCAAACGCAGGGGTTCGAATCCCACCACCTACCAACATGGTAGGCGGACGCTTAACTCATTCAGCCACCATGTCCGGTTATGGAATTGTAAAAAGATTTGATCTGTCTGTAAATCAATATATACATATATCCTCATAACAAGACATGATAGCCCCCCCCCCCCCCCCCCCCCCGCCCTTGTTCTGTTGGCAGCGGTCGGCATTCTATGATTAGTGTAGTGGGTATAGTTGCCGTGTGATAAGAACACCGTAAAACACATAACTAATCGACCCCCCGCAACCCATGCATGTACTACCTACATTAACACAGTTTCCATTGGCTTGCAGTAAACCGGAAGTGTAGTCTCTGCTCCTCGGCAGGGTGTCGCTGATTGGCTAGGAGCAACGTGAGGCAGCGTCCCTTCCCCATCCGCGCAGCCTCGTCCTGGGCAGGCGCCTGAGGTAGGTGCCAACATTTTCTATACTACTTACTGCTACTTTATGAAATTTATTTATATTTTTTAATTTTTGTTTTAAAATATATGTACAGTGTTAATTACTAATCAACACTACACACAACCTTCTCAGCTACCCGCTGTGTAAGCTGTGGGATGAAGTGTCCGAGGGTTGAGTGGGATGGGGGGCGGCGGTTGGGTGGGGGGGGGAGGGGTTCGTGGTGTGGAGTGGGGGGGGGGTGGACTCAGAAGCAGATGAATACAGATGGTTTTTGAAGTTTGCACTCACCTGACTATATAATTTCCAGTCTGAATATGCATTTTTTTAAATAATTATTTTGTAGCCCAAAAAAATTGGAACACTTTAAAACAACATAACATTTGACATGTGCGTGATTTTTGAAAGGTGCCTGCATGGAGTTGAACAAAACGTGTGTGTAGTTAACTAACCTTAATGACCGGTGAAATTTTTTTTTTTAAGAGAAGAAAAAAAGAGTTACCAATCATATATAATTTCATGACATCACAATGCATGCATGACTTGGAGCGGTGGGTGGCCACATGCACATTAGTGGACTGCTTCGGTGTGTGGCTTCCAAGGCAATGTGAATGGGTCTAGTTTGCCGTAAGCAGGGACCGACTGTGCTTGATATGGTGGGAGCTGAGGTGGTGATTGGGCCACCCTAGACTGTGTACATCTGTAGTAAGGGCGGGGTGTGGATGGTGGTGGGGCGGTGTTTGTGTGTGGGAGGGATGGGGGGTATGTGTCGATGGCAGTATGGTTGCTGTATGGGGTGGCTGGTATTTAGCTATGGGTGGGCATTGGTAGGTTGGGGTGGGTGGGGTGTGGGTTGGTTGAGATGGGGTGGTGTGGAGGTTGGTTGGAGTGTGGTGGGATGGGGGTTGGTTGAAGTGTACCGGGGTTGGTTGATTGGAGTGTGGCATGATGGAGTGGGGTGGGGGCTGGTTTGAGTGTGGCATGATGGAGTGGGGTGGGGGTTGGTTGGAGTATGGGGTGGGGGTTGGTTGGAGTGTGACGTGGTGGAGTGGGGTGGGGATTGGTTGGAGTGGGGTGGGATGGGGTGGGGGTTGGTTTGTGGGGGTGGGGGATGGTTGGAGTGTGGCAGGCATTGGGTGGGGTGGGTGAGTGGGGGTTTGTTGGAATGCGTGTGGGTGTGCGGGGGTTGGGGGTGGGTGGGGGTTGGTGGTGTATTGTCGGGCAGGCGGGCATGTTCCGCAGCCCCCGATTACACTGATTGGGGTGGCCTCCCCCTGGGCGTGGGTCAACGCGCCTCCAGGGGCGGTTTTCAATGTGTTCCACCAGGGGACGCCACAAGTGAAGGCTGGCAGGTGCAGCTGCCATTTCCTGTATATATATATTTTTTTTTTAGCTATGTAGTACCACAATTCTTCTCAGATGGCCTGGGTTCAGAGTGTTTCGCTCACATGTACAGGCAGAGCTCGCCAACAGCCACCTTGGCAACGAGAGGCTACCCGCACTCTGATAACGAGAGGTCACCCACATTACATTATGCCAACCAGGTCACCACTCACTCTGGCAACCAGAGGTCACCACTCACTATGGCAACCAGAGGTCACCCACATTATGGCATTGAGAGGTCACCCACATTATAGTAACCAGAGGTCACCCACATTATGGTAACCAGAGTTCACTATTCACTATGATTTCCAGAGGTCGCTCTCATTATGGGAAGCAGAGGTCACCACTCACTAAGAAACCAGAGGTTACCACTCACCAGGTTCGCTTCCAGGTGTCGCACCAACATAGCTGACAGAGATCGTCATCACTATGACAACCAGAAGTCGCTAATCCCCATGGCAACCACGGATCGCTCTCAGTATGGCCGCTAGGGGTCACCAATCACCATAGCAACCAGGGGTCGCCAATCATCATGGCAACCAGGGGTCACCAATCACCATCCCAACCAGGGGTCGCCAATCACCATAGCAACCAGGGGTCGCAGACAGCACGGCCGCTAGGGTTCACCAATCACCATAGCAACCATGGGTCGCCAATCACCATTGCAACCAGGGGTCGCAGACAGAAAGGTCGCCAGGGGTCACCACTCACCATGGCAACTAGAGGTCATCACTCCATATGGAAAACAGTGTGGCCACTGACCATTCACCTTGGCCAACAGGGGTGGCCACTGACTATTTCACGCCAATTGCCATTAATGTGTGAGAGAGGAAGGAATTACACCTGGAGATTGTACTACTGAGACACTGTTTTCTTCTAATAATGTGTTTTAAATATATAAGTAGAGACATGTACATCTACACACTAACACACACACATTCACTCACTCACCTACGTACACACACTCACATACATATTCACTCACACACCTATGTACTTACTCACTCTCTCACACACATTTACTGACTCACTGACACACCTACATACACACTCAGTCATTCACTCACTCACACCCACCAACATACTCACTCTCTCACACACATTTACTGACTCACTCACACACCTACACACACACTCAGTCATTCACTCACTCACACACACCTACATACTCACTCAGACACACCTACATACTCACTCACCCTCTCACACACATTTACTGACTAACTCACGCCTACATACACACTCAGTGATTCACTCACTCACACACACCTACATACTCTCTCACACACACCTGCATACTCACTCTCACACACATTTACTGACTGACTCACTGACTGACTCCCTCATTCACTCACAAACACATTCACACGTGCATTAAAACCAACCGTGTATCAACATGAACCTTAAAACCACCTCACTTACATTGTGATGGCGCGAATGGCAAGTTTCTAAAGAACCATGTGCAAGCAGTCACATTATAACAGGGCGCGTTCATCTAGCCCTATCAGGCACATCGTGTAGACTTTGTTAATCCTGCCGGCGAGCCGTTGGTAACACGCGCACATGGGACCGATGGGTGGGCCCTTGGGAAATCAGGCGACGGCATGCTGAGGTAGTGTGTATGCCGTGTGCGGGTGTTACCTTACTAACAATTCGTTGAGCAAGGTCTCCATAATAAAGTAACGTGAACGCGCACTAACTAAATGCCACGTTGGTTTGGCATTTCTTCACGATGGCTGTCTGTAATCCGAATTTATTTGTATGAATGTGTGCTTTTTGGATACCATAAGTATATGTGCTTGCAGATTGGCGTTTGATTGTGTAAAAAAAAAAAAATTTAAATATATATTTTGTTATTATTATGTTGGAATATGTTAGCAAATGGTGACCGAAAGGAACTTCGCTGACGCTGCAGCATTCATGCAGGGTGTGGTTATTAGAATTGTTTTAGTGCAGAATTGTGGAGTGTGCGAACCTGCACACGACTCGTGGCTTCAGGTCGATAATAGGGGAGATGTAAATACGCGCATGTTCCATAGGTGCACGGCCAATTGCTTCTAAAATGGTAAAATAGTAATAATGCTGTTGCCCACGTTTGAGAGACGGGGAACGCAAGGTAAATTATGGTTTTTGCCGCATTGGACTCAATCACACTGAAGTTAAATAGAGAAGAGAGCTTATGTGTGTGAGGGGGGGGGGGGCGGTGAGAGGTAGCATTTTAATCTAATACTACATTTGCGTTATGCTGGGTAAAAAACGTTCGCTCATGTAAATCAATAATTAGCATTTAACAAACCAAAGCAAATCAAAACAAAAATAACCATGCAAGATACATACATACACACAAAACACATGCAACACACACAAAACACACATAGCACACACAAACCACGCATAAGACAAACATGCAAAACACACGCAGCACACAAAACAACCATACATACAACACAGAACACACACCTCACACACAAAACACACATAACACACACAAAACATGCATAAGACAAACACACAAAACACACACAGCACACAAAACAACCATACATACAACACACAACACACACACAAAACACACATAACACACACAAAATATGCATAAGACAAACACACAAAACACACGCAGCACACGAAGCACACATACATACAACACACAACACACACCACACACACAAAGCAGGCATACATACAACATACCACACACAACACACACACAAAACACACATAGCACACACAAAACACGCATAACACAAACACACAAAACACACACAAAATGCACACAGCACACAAAACGCATGCAGCACACAAAACACACACATAACACACAACACATAACACAAAATATACACAACACACATACAACACACACACCGATGGGACAAGAAATCAAACACGGAGCTAGTCCGATTGGCAGCGAATTGAGTTGTGATTATGGCACAGTGGTGTGAGAGTTCACACAGTGAACTTGGCTAAGTTTGGTGTTGAGCCTATTGCTGGTCCCGGCCGAGGTGTGTGGATGGCGGCATGGCGTGTCGGGCCGGGAGACGCAGGCAGGGGGCGCTCGTTGTGCATTTCATTATCAGTGTGCCCTGTGAGAAAGCTGCGGGTACAGGGAGGTGCGCCTTCACACACCCACCCCACCTCCACTCCACCTACACCTACACCTACACCTCCACCTACACCTCCAACTACACCTCCAACTACACCTCCACCTCCACCTCTAGCTCTACCACCACCTCTACCACGTCCACCTCCACCTACACCTCCACGTCTACCTCTACCACGTCCACCTCCACCTCCACCTACACCTACACCTCCACCTACACCTCCACCTACACCTCCAACTACACCTCCACCTCCACCTCTAGCTCTACCACCACCTCTACCACGTCCACCTCCACCTACACCTACACCTCCACGTCTACCCCTACCTCTACCACCTACACCTACACCTACACCTCCACGTCTACCTCTACCACGTCCACCTCCACCTACACCTACACCTCCACCTACACCTCCACCTACACCTCCACCTCCACCTCTACCACCACCTCTAGCACGTCCACCTCCACCTCCACCTCCACCTACACCTACACCTACACCTACACCTCCACCTACACCTCCACCTACACCTCCACCTACACCTACACCTCCACCTACACCTCCACCTACACCTCCAACTACACCTCCACCTCCACCTCTAGCTCTACCACCACCTCTACCACGTCCACCTACACCTACACCTCCACCTACACCTCCACGTCTACCTCTACCACGTCCACCTCCACCTACACCTCCACCTACACCTCCACCTCCACCTACACCTCCAACTACACCTCCACCTCCACCTCTAGCTCTACCACCACCTCTACCACGTCCACCTCCACCTACACCTACACCTCCACGTCTACCTCTACCTCTACCACCTACACCTACACCTACACCTCCACCTACACCTACACCTCCACCTACACCTCTACCCCCTCCTTTACCTCCACCACCACCTCTACCTCCACCTCTACCAACACCACCAACACCACCTCCACCACTACCTACACCTCCACCTCTACCTCTATCTCCACCTCTACCTCTACCTCCACCTCCACCTCAATCTCCACCTCTACTTCTACCTCCACCACCTCTACCACTACCTCCACATCCACCTCCACCTCTACCTTTACCTCTACCCCACCTCTACCTCCACCTCTACCTCTACCTATACCTCCAGCAAAACCACCACCACCAGCTCCACCGCCACTGCCACCTCCACACAAGCGGTAATAACATATTTTAGATCAGTATGAGCAGTTTAGTTTATATGGTAGGTAGCCAAGTGTTACAGACAATGCAACTATAATACATCCACTCCACAATTGAAAACTTCTACTAGTTCTAGAAATAGATCTAGAATGTTCAGTCTATATTCAGGTCTAAGCCCATTAACACATTGACAGTCAGTTGAGTTCTTATAATTTTATTCATGGTTGCATTATTTATGTTGATAACAAGTATAGGTAAAAGTGTAGCAGTCATTATAATAAATCCCTTGAAAGAAGTTCCCCTGGACACAATTGACATTTCTTGCATTTAAATCTAGATAAATCTAAATCTAGATGTATGGAAATATAGGCTTATAATTACATATGTTCTTATTTTAGTTGTTGCCTCTGTTTATTGATAATTACGAAGCTATGGCAATACCATACTTCGATAGTCAGTTTTTTCTTTCTATTATTTTCTTATTTTATGAACGGTTATTGCATTCATTGCATTCAGTGGTCATTGTATGCAAATTTGGTACTTGCTTCTCAAGTTCACCCATGTTCAACATGCTGCGCATGCTCTGTGGAAAAGGTCTATTGTTAGTGAAGAAATATGTACATGAAATGCATGGCATTCGCTCATGTTCTTATCTTTTGTGCTATTGTGATCCTTCTGGGTATGGAATAAGGAACAAGACATTGTCATCGCTCCAGTCTTCGCTCCAGTCTTCGCTCCAGTCTTCGAGGGTCATATCCCGGTTTAGGTAGGCTCAGGTACAGAATATAAGCGACATACTACTGCATACTATTGGAAACACGTAACCTCGATTAGTATTAGGAGGTGTTGTTTTTTTTTGTTTTTTTTTATTGAGGCTGTATTTATACTGTCCATAGCATATAAGCCCGGGTATTCAGACTTGTTTTCAATGCTGGCCAGCTGTAGTGTTGGTGTTATCTTATCACAAGTAGCCTCTGATTAGGTATTTGATTGCCTGCATTTCAGTAGCAGATAGATAGTTGGTTGGTACGGTTAGTAGCCTATGTTGGTTTTTAAACATTTTCTTGGCATATATGTATTTGATTTTTTCTACTCTTACTGCAATGTATTTAACGTTAGGTAGAGCGCAATCTTCGTATATGGAAAGTCGGGAGTTTGGTTCTCAGTCGAGTTTAACCAATGACTTTAAAATGAATAATTCTCGCTTCCTCGCTTGTCACTCAGCATTATATAGGATAGGGCAATGACTGGTTACCTCAGTGTCCGGATAATATGACTGAGTGGGATGTCGGGTCATGGTGCTGGCAGCCTGATTTCCCAGTGAGGCAGCACTATAAACTCACCATGAGTGCGCACTGTCTGAAGTCGGTACCCGTCTTGATATGGCCTTAGATGTTGCCATGACATAAAACTCCAACAACCAACCAATCATTTAACATTAGGTGTAAGAAGCTGTTGCGCTTGATCAAAGTCTGTCTAATGTTTATTACAATTTCTATGGTAATATCCACATAAGATGCTATTTCGCAAGCAGCAACCAAAGCAAATGCTGAACCGACATAGAATAATGAATGTATCACAGGTTCGTGAAATAAGTTCATGCCAATCCTGAATCTTATGCCTAACAACAACAAAAGTTGTGTTTCCGGTTGCAGGAAAAGCAACAACAAAAAGTAGGGTAGGTAGAAACTTTATTTCTTTTTCTTTATTTTTGGCAATGAATCCTATGACCATGTTGCAATTTAGGTATCTGTGATGGTCTGAAACGGTTCATTTCTAAAGATTAAGAAATTTTATCAGAAAAAAGTTATGGCCGGTAAATCTTTGCATGGTCGGTTGTGCAATCAGAAACACATTTTGTTTGGTTATGCCTTATTTAAGTTAGTTAAGCCCGCTCACCTGTACCCCTCAACCCCACCGTGAGTAGGAATTTTGTTTATGTGAAGTTCAGACAATTGTTGATTAAGCAAGAGAAATTTCAATGGCGGACATTTGGGTCTTCCTCATTCCACTGCTCCTTTCTCTATTCCAATAATGTCAAATGCCAAGCTAGGCATTGGCAAGTATAAATTGTTAAGTCAGCGGATTGACTTGGGTCAGGTTTGAAATCCCGCAACCTGCCACATGAAAAGCAGGCACTCAACTCATTTCGCTATCCCATCAAGTTGCTGGTGGGCTAGCTGTGAGGGTTCGGGGGTGGGGGTGTCTGGTCCCTATAGCCGGGGGTGGTGAGGGCAGAGGGGGCGGGGTGGGGGAGGGGGCCACACAGAGGCGTGAGAAGGGACCGGCGTCTTGTTGACATTTGCCCACAGGATGCAATTGACGTTGAGCGGAGAGCAACGCGCAGGGCTAAAGGTCAGCGTTCGTCTGTGCCGCGTCCAGCCACCCAGTGGTGATGTAATAAATAAACATTATCTTAATCCTCCTAGAGGGGGATTATCTTTATTGTGTTGGCTTATATAGCCGAGCGGACCTGTTTCCGCACAGCCCCGACCGGCCCCCACAAATAACACGCTTCATCTGAGTTTACGGGGCTGTGTGGGGCGCCATCTTGACTGTCTAGCCCTGATTGTCTAGTGGGCGGCTCTGAGTGGTTTCCTTGGTAACGGTTGCAATGAGTGCGCGCCGTTGTTACCGGCCGAGCTTTGTGATTCAGACAATGCTGCATTACTACTATACTAGGCATGATTGGTCGACGGCTCACTAGTGGGACACGTAGAGGATGGCCTGGGCTTCTTCTTCTTCTTCTTCTTCTTCTTCTTCTTCTCCTTCGAGTGCGGAAGGTCGGGAATTCGGTTCCTGGTCGAGTCAAACCAATGACTTATAAAATTGATACTTGTCACTTCCTAGCCTTGCACTCGGCATTAATAGGATGGGTGTAATAAGATTGGGCAAGGACTGATTAGCTCAGTGTCAGGATAATGTGACTGAGTGGGATATCGGGTCATGGTGATGGTGGCCTGATTTCCCAGTGGGGCAGCACTATGAAGTCACCATGAGTGCGCACTGTCACAAGTCGGTACCTATCCTGATATGACTGACCATAGATGTTGCAAAGATGTAAAATTCCAACAACCAACCTTCTCCTTCTGCTCTTTTCTTCTTCTTTTCTCCTTATCTCTTCCTTTTTTCCTCATTCTTTTTTCCCCTATTTCTATTTTTCCTTGTCCTTTTTCCATTTCAGTTTTTCTTTTCTTCTTTTTTAATAGTATTTTTCTTGGAAATCCACGATTTATGTTATTTCAAAAAAGAAATTTGGGTAATTCACGAAATTCCATGAAGATCTTAACACATTCAACAGTTTCCCAGGCTCTTGGTGATGGCTGACATTGAATCAATTATAGTTACTCCCCGAGCCCGACACGCTCTGCTGTTCTGTGAACCAGGCTGCTAAAACTACCCTATAGAAAAAAACCACCTTGTCAGATTGCATGCTTATGAGCATAATCACACCAATCCTCAATCTAACTAGTCCTATATATCAGATACACCTCATCTTTCATATCCAGATACTTTTGCAGTCGACTTGATAACGTCATGTAGAGTAAATAGATTATAAAAGCTGAAAGGACAGAATGCAGTGGTGGACATTTTGGTATGGTGGCATTCTCTTCCTAGTTCAGCAACTCTATGCCAATATAGATAGACAATGCTGCCTGGAACCAGTACCATCACAGATTGTTTGCAGGGCCCTCTTATGGAAACTTTTTTTTTCTTGGTTTTTTTATTTCAAACAAACCTTCCACTTACATCAACATACATGAAAATTAGTAGCTATTCATATCATCTGTTTTTAATAAGGTAAACAGTCAACATATCCCCTATCAAAGATCCATTGTCCTCCATTGTCCTGATATGATAGGGTGAGGGTCGCTTTATTGGAGTCAGAATATTGACTCACACCGGCTTCTCAAACTCAAATACCGGCTAGTTTTGTGTTTAAAAAGCCCCTCCCCAAAAAGACCCCACCTCCCCAAAAAACAAACCCACAAAACAAACAAACCAAAACTCAGTGTGCGCACTGATGCAGGATGTGGATGGTTATGCTCGCATGTGTACGGGAGTAACCTGATCGTAACTCAAATAGCACAATGTGGGTACAACCAACACATTATTTGCGAAGGCATTGTTTTTGTGTGTTTTTGTGTGTATGTGTGTGTGTGTGTGTGTGTGTGTGTGTGTGGTTTTCTTTTTATTTTAGTTGAAAGGAAACTAATAATGCAATTAATATTCATCCACATAGTCATTCAACTACAGACTCGTATTCATTCAGGATCGCATAAACTGACACCCGGCAATGGAAGTGCCTAGTTTCCTTATTGATAATTACAATTATTTCCTGTACTTTACCTGTCTTAATGTTGCAGTGTACAGGCAAGAAGTGACTAAAGGCAGGAGGGTCCTCAAGTGTCCAGGATTGTGTGTCGTGTGCTGATAGAAACACTGGACTTATTTATTGTTTTATTGTTTTATTGTCCAGGTATCGCCAGGGGAGGAAGGCATTGACATCCCACCAATGCCTCGTCTGACAACATTTCTGACTATCCTGATAACAGCGCAGACTGTAGCGTGTATATTTTGTTGGAGTTTTACATCCTGGCACTACCTAAGGTCATATCAGGACGGGTAACGACTTGTGACAGTGCACACTTATGGTGACTTTATAGTGCTGCCCCACTGGGAGACCAGACAGCCAGCACCACAACCCAATTTCCAACTCATTCACATTATCCTGATACTGAGCTAAACCAGTCCTTGCCCTATCCCAGTAGTCAGGATAGCTAGCGACAAGTATAGATTTAGTAAATCATTGGTTTGACTCAGCCAGAATTTGAATTCCCGGCCTTCCGCACGTGAAGCTTGCACTCTTAGCCGATTCGGCCACTGCATCCGGTCAAGGATTTTCTAGAAAGCCTTCATTACCAGGGTCCCAGGGCCACTATACATACGTCTGAAGGTCGCCGGGCGCGCACCAGCGGCTTGTACCGGGCGGGCTTGGTCAATATGCTTTTTGCCCGCGTCCCCCCACCCCATTTTATTTATTTATTTTTTTTTGTTGTTGGTGTGTGCTGATCCCCGGCGTGTGATTCCTCCCGTTTCCAGGTAACGGAGAGGTGACCCATATCGGTAGTCTCACCACTATTGTCGCGCCCCCTACCGAGACAGATGGTTCCCGGAAGGCGGCGTTCTGAGACCCAGACCCAGACCCAGACCCAGACCCAGACCCAGACCCAGACCCAGACCCAGACCCAGACCCAGACCCAGACCCAGTCCCAGTCCCAGTCCCAGCCCCAGCCTCAGCCTCAGCCTCAGCCTCAGTCCAATCGTGTCCAAGGCGGGGAGCTTTTGAGACCTTTAGCAAAATTATTGCTATTGCCAATATGCATTAGTTCCATATGCTATGTGTGCAAAATTTGAAGAAGATCCACCTATTTGATATGCCTCAATGACTATTCAAAGCTTGACGAACCAATCTTAATTTTTTTATTTTGTACACTTTTCTTTTGCGTGTGTAATCAAAATCCACTTTTTGTATTTCTAGACAGAATATTAATACAATAATGTGTATTACCTCCAGATGATGTGCACTGTCAACTTATAGGAAGTTTAACCAATTGGTTCAGCTACAATGAGCATAGATTCATCAAATTGACATATTTGCTTTTCCGACAATTTGTCTGTATATGTTCATTCAAAATTCAATATTTTCCATATTTTTGAATATAATATTGATATAAATAATATCTATTAGTCTTACAGAATGGTTATTGTAATGCTATGCCAAATATAAAGAAGATTAAAAAGATTGTTTTGCTGCAATGAGCTTTCAAACATTGTAATGTTGAAAAAAATTCACTTACAATTCCTGTTTACATGCAAACAATTACATTTTTTGATATTTTAGGATGCAAATATGTTTTGAATCTCTGCAGATAGAGCTTTGAAAAAAATAGGGTGTTACACTGTTATCAATAGGTGAACTATTTAGCATTTATTCAGTCTTGTTGCAGTTTTCCAAGAAAATACCATGCTTTGAAAATGGCTATTTGACCAAATCAGAATGATTTGTTGTTGTTATGAATTGTCCTTTTTGACATTGTCTTATTAAAAATCTGCTTGACGAATTGATGTAGCAATTGACAATTTAAATTCCTTTATATATGTAGAAAGGAACTTGGTTAGCAGAACTCCGCTCACATCCTTCCACTTTTTATTATATTTGGTCAAAGTTCCACTTTTAATTCAAAACTAATACATTTGATACATTTAATCTTGAAAACTTATTATCTCAAGAACAATCATATATATATAGCCTAACTGTTTTTGGATTTGGGCTTGTAATTTCAAGGTCTATGGGAAGGAATACAAATATTGAACCCTATGGCTGCCGGTACATACTAGAATGGGATATCAGGTCGTGATGACCTTAGATGTTGCTAGGCTAGGAAGTAAACACCATCAAACAAACAAACTGGGACATTTTGTTGTTGTTTATCGGTTTCTATGTCAAGGACGACTTTCAGATATTTTGTACATAGTCCACACACAGACTGTCTGATTGGGGCTAGGGGGGGGGGGGGGGGGCAATCACTCGCTCCAACCGATCGGCTGTTCTGGGTACTCATTTTCCGGGTGGGGCTCGGATTAGATGGAAAAACAATAGACTAGATGGAATTTTCCGGGTGGGGCTCGGATTAGATGGAAAAACAATAGACTACATCACGGTTCCAGTGGCGTGGTGCATTATGGGATGCATCAGAGCAAAACAAAGCCGTGAGAAGCACATGGCACATGCTAATACACTGGGTGCAGCTATGAAATGTGCTAGTTTCAGCTCATCTCAGCTCTTGTTTGAAACATAGAATACCAACTAAAAAAATATATATAATAAATTAAGATATTAATCTTTTATCCAGCATTGCATTTACATCAATATAACCAGCACATCCCATGCCATGTGCATTTAGATTTAGACAAATCTAGCCATTCAGACTAGTGTTAGAGCCATAGCCAGAGTCAGTTTTATTTATTTTATTCATGTTTTTATTTATATTCTATGGTTTATGGAGAGTCGTGTCTTAAACATATTCATTATATTATTATATTGCATCCTTCTGTCCATGTTTATGCCAAATTGTTATGTATTTCTAAATTCTAGTTATTTTGAATAAAATGCCAGTTTTGTCCTACGCGTATCGGCAACCTCAATGGGCGTACTCCTTTGCTTTGCTCCCAACGCCGTTTTCAGCGCATGCGCACTCGGAACCGTGATGTAGTCTATTGGAAAGCATCAGGTCGTGCACTGGTTTATTAGGTCAGTGTATGAGAGACACACTTGCAAGATGGACCATCAAGGTGCTTAAGAGGTGGGCGTCAATACTGGATGCTGTGCATCCCACTCAATGAGGGGGGCCATGGGCTCTAAAACAAGACAATTAGGAATCTCAGTGAAGAGAATCCTGGCGTGCGCCGGCTGGAAGACGGCTAGATCATTTGCAAAACATTACAACAAACGACTAGAAAAGTTAAGCGGCCTGGCGACTCGTTTACTCACCAACTAAAAGACGGAGGAGAAACACAAAATTCTATTTTTGTACTGAAACATTTTATGTTAAAGAATAGTATAAAAAAGGATAAAAAATTAGATTATGTAAAGTTCTCCCTGGACTACGAGTAGCCAGAGGCGTAGTACCGAGGTAAAATAGTATAGTTATACGACTCTTACCTAGGTACAGATGATGGATAACTGTTGTTTTCCCGAGGTACAATCCTCGGATAGTCATGGGTCAGGGACCGTCCACCCCACCCTACCACGACTATGACGTTGGCTTGTGCCGAAACGAAAACATATTAGTATCCATAGAATTTTAAGATAATTTGTTATCCTATTAAGTATGTAAAAGATTGCTGCACCCGGATGTGCTTCCTTCTCTCCCTGACCCACGACTATCTGAGGCTCGTACCTCGGGAAAACAACAGTTATCCATCATCTGTACCTAAGTAACACTCATATAACTATACTATATATATATATATATATATATATTTATATATTATATATGTGCTGCAATTGACATTTATATGTGCTCGGTAATCTGTTATGGGAGTATAAATAGAGTACAGTATCAATTCGTATCCTGGTAAGCATACTGTTTACTGTACTGATTTTATATGTATATATCCTAAATTATATATATATTCCAATTATATTATATATAACGGCCTAGTTCCCACCACTGTGGCTCCACTTGTATGTGGCCATTATCAGCCAGTAACTGCCACAGCGGGTCGAAGTTTTAAGTTCTCTGGCGAGCCTTTGCCCCGCGTTTCTTGGAGCGGGTGAAATAATATTGTAGTCAGTGACATGGGGCTGGTGTGTCTATAGAGATTGGCACATGCATTATAAATAACCAACTACACACCATTTAATCACAGCTAATTAAAGCGCCCTGTGCTCACAATAAAAAGGGGTCTATTAGTGGGGGTAGGAGATGGATACCTTGTTCAGCCGGCTATGCGAGTAGTTGATATCTGAAACCCTTTGCTATGCTCCTTAAGGCCCTGTCACACTTTACTGGATTGAGGATACCGATGGACCTGGACAAAAATATTCTGATCCGGTGTGATTCGGACTTGATATGTATCAATTATGTAATAGACGGTAACAGACAGTAACGGATGGTAACTGTCTAACGTATCTAATGATCAACGGACAATTCAGTGTACAAAAAGAACTATAACGAATGGCAACGGATGTGTAATGGATTTGTAACGGACGGGTAACGGACGGAATGGACAGGAACGGACGGTAATGGATAATAACAGCATACGTCAGTCCGGCGAAATCCGTTACAAGTTTTGTGCATGCTCAAAACTTGTAATGGATTGGGCCGGATATCAACGGATATCCACTGATATGCAATGGACACAAACCGGATTTTGCCGGATATCAACGGACTTTGTTCCGTTTTAATCCGTTTCCTCGATCCGGTGAAGTGTGACAGGGCCTTTAGGCATTGACCAGACAATCCGCCGTCTCCAGCCTGCTAGTGAACTCAGACTTGAGCATAATAAGCCAATTTCAAAACACCAATCTTGATATCTATCCAGCCACTAATAGGGATGCTTTTTTTTGCTATGGTGTGTGTGTGTGGTTCCGTGATAATGGTAACACAGGCATTAACGCGTATGGGAATCAACATTCAGGGATGAAAGATCTCCACGAATTCGCAGATTTTCAGGATTCTTCATGTATGTTCCTACTGCAATCTCGCAGCACTACTAATAAATCGTGCCAAACGCCGCAGCACTATCAGCGTATACTACTAATACGTGCTTCAAACGATGCAAGACTATCAGTGTATACTACTTATATGTGTTTCAAACTTCGCAGCACTATCAGCGTATACCAATATAAATGAAACCTGACTTCCAGGAATTTTTTCCCGATTCCCTGACATTGTGTCACTGCTAAACCTATGGGAGAATATCCGCATTTCTGCCTTTTTTTCCCGGAGACCACTTTCCTCCCTAAGCATTTCGGTTCCGTTGTTTTTCCAGCATGGTAATGACACGTTTCCGAAAATGATCGTTACCATGAAACCCTATAGGTTGCCAGGGAT
Source organism: Branchipolynoe longqiensis (assembly GCA_030323885.1). Classification (NCBI taxonomy): domain Eukaryota; kingdom Metazoa; phylum Annelida; class Polychaeta; order Phyllodocida; family Polynoidae; genus Branchipolynoe; species Branchipolynoe longqiensis. Next base: position 68,551,392 of record CM059188.1, read on the forward strand.
GATATTTTCCAGTTTTTAAGTAGATTTCTTGTTTTTTTCACAGCCTGGAGGCATTTTTGATATATATGTGAACAGAAATTTTCCGTCGGGATAATAATCCTGGCTTGATTTCCGCTTTCTTTGCCTGAAACCATTATCATCCCTGGTTGCAGAACACTCTACCAGGTGGTCATCAGGAGCCATGTGTTTATCTGTTCAAAGTCAGTTTAAACTATATGGCTGGCTGGGACACGCACCCCACTCCCGGGTGTGTAAATACGCCGGGTCGCAGCTTCAGTCCTGTCTCTGGGACCAGTGGGCAGTAACTGGCAATGCATCTATAGTACTTGAGGGTTAGAATCTCTAACAAGTTCCAGCAAGATATAGTCCTTCATCACAATCTTCCATCTTTTATTTCACCTTCGATGCCGGCTGGGGCTGGTCTCAGTGCTGTGCAGAGCAGTCATTCATTCTCTGCTAATGTGTTAGTAACATTTACTGGTAATACAGTGAAACTCTGATTTCACGCGCCCAGATTTTACGTAAATTCGGTTACAACACCATGCATTATTGGACCTCGAATTCTTTATTTCAAAAGTAATTCAGTCAATTGAACCCCGATTTAGCATGACCCTGCTTTCTTCACGATGATATGCTATGGACTCCAACAATTGCATTATAACGGGGCTTCACTGTACTTTCAATTTAGGCACGGTCTAACTCAACTAGTCTAATACTTCACAGTCTCTGGATATAGAGGTGGGACAAGAAACACTAACAATACATCAATTGAGCTTTACACGATATTGGCATGTGCAAACTACAGCACCTTCAAATTCAATGTAACGAATTAACATATGAATCAAAACAAATGATTCTTCTTAACCTTTCTTATCAAATTAATGTCTTTGCACATTTGTTTCTGTGTTAGAACTACTTCACAACTTGTGTCAATTCATAGTTTCTGCTTATTTCAAGTTAAGTATCAATCTACTGTAGACTATAATGAATTTGACATTTGTAGCTAATAATAAAGAAATTACTAGGGGTTTAAATAACTAACATGGTTTTTCCATCATTAAGGTGTCCCCGTGCCCCAAGCTCTGCCAATTTGGATTTCCACCGCTGTGTATAACTTACAGCGTCATCAAAGGCCGGTTGCTCTCATACCATGTCTATGTGGTGTGGGAGGTTAAAAATCCCTTGGGTCGGTAAAAGTGTAGGCTCGGGCTTTCTATCGACCAGCAGTGGAGTGGGGAAGACCAGTCGTCTATGACTGAAATTTCCCCTACTTAAACAACTAATGGACCAAAAAAAGAAGAAAGAGAAAAAAAGGTAACATGGCTTACCAATTATCGTGATAGTTTATCTAATGTAAACTTGCCAGGACAATTTCATTGCAATCTACAATTAGAATCTACATTAGAGACAAATGTATGGCAAGGACCCTGCCAAGGTCAATCACCAGGAAGCATGTGGTTATCGGTGCCAGGTGAGTTTAAAGTTTGTTTGTTAGGGGTTTACGTCCTGGAAACATCTAATGCCATATAAGGACGGCAGTGAGTTTAAAGTGGACACTCTATGTGGATGGATACGGCTGGCGGGGGAGGGGGAGAAAAAAACCCTCACCAACTTCCGGCTTATAAGCTGAAGCTGTGATCCGATGTGCTGAGTCGCAGCTTCAGTCCCCGACGTGGACCAGCGGAACGCGGAACAAAAGGAGTATCGCTCAGTAAATGATACCACTTATGTAATAAAGCATATTTGAAGGGAAAAAAGAAAGAAAGAAAGAAAGAAAGAAAGAAGGAAAGAAGGAAGCAGGGAGAGAAGGAAAAAAGGAAAGGAAAGGAAGATGAAGGTAGGCCTGCGCTGCTGCAAGGTCGGGGAAACTGGTACCGTCTGTGTAAAAGGCTAGATAGATGTCTCTCATGGGTCCACAGCTGTGTGCATAGTAATAACCCTAGGTGGGGAGGGTAGGTGGGTGGGGAGGGGAGAGGAGAGGTGGGGTTTATCGGGGGGGGGGGGAGTGTCTGGCTGCGTGGAATACAGATAGATGCTAGATGCATCTAGGTTGCATGTAATGTGCTGCTTCTTGCGGAATATGGATTCTTAGCGCCAGCGGTTGGTTAGTTTCACCACTGTAAGTAAATGTATTCCAGGGCATAAATTTACTATCTCTAACTGGCCACAAATTCACTTTAAAAAAAAGAGACAACAAAAAATAAAAATACACCACACCAAACAAGCATTACAAAAATCTACCCCAAAACAATCCACACAAAACCTCACAACCCCCTTCCCTAAAATCACCTCAACTAAAACAAGAACAAAAACATAAAAGAAACAAACCAAAAAGAATAACACCTCGCTCAGAACATACTTCACTTATAAATCAATGACACACCCTGAAGCAGTTTAACGCTGGCAGTTCCAGTAGAAGTCGCACCCCTCTTTCTGGAGAAGGACAGACTGCGACTGACAGATTGGGATCGGCATCTGGGAGTTAAGCTGGACACTTTGTGGATGTGGTAGTAAATTGACACAATAATGGCATGCATGAGAACCCGCCCACTCCTCCCTCCTCCAAGAATAGGCATTCGCTGTAAAGTGTTAGAAAGACACTATAAGAGCTCTACTAGAAGCCACACTCCCACATAGAAAGGCGCTGTAAGAATGCTAATAGAAGCAACATTCCCACATAGAAAGGCACTGTAAGACCGCTAATAGAAGCAACATTCCCACATAGAAAGACACTATAAGACTGCTAATAGAAGCAACATTCCCACATAGAAAGGCACTGTAAGACCGCTAATAGAAGCAACATTCCCACATAGAAAGGCACTGTAAGACCGCTAATAGAAGCAACATTCCCACATAGAAAGACAATATAAGACTGCTATTAGAAGCAACATTCCCACATAGAAAGGCACTGTAAGACCGCTAATAGAAGCAACATTCCCACATAGAAAGGCACTGTAAGACCGCTAATAGAAGTAACACACCCACATAGAAAGGCACTGTAAGACCACTAATAGAAGCAACACTCTGACATAGAAAGGCACTGTAAGACCGCTGATAGAGGCAACATTCCCACACAGAAAGGCACTGTAAGACTGCTAATAGAAGCAACATTCCACACAGAAAGGCACTTTAAGACTGCTAATAGAAGCAACATTCCACACAGAAAGGCACTGTAAGACTGCTAATAGAAACAACATTCCCACATAGGCAAGCACTGTAAGACTGCTAATAGAAACAACATTCCCACATAGAAAGGCACTGTAAGACTGCTAATAGAAGCAACATTCCACACAGAAAGGCACTGTAAGATCGCTAATAGAAGCAACATTCCCACATAGAAAGGCACTGTAAGACTGTTAATTGAAGCAACATTCCCACGTAGAAAGGCACTGTAAGACTGCTAATAGAAGCAACATTCCCACATAGAAAGGCACTGTAAGACTGCTAATAGAAGCCACACTCCCAGATAGAAAGGCACTGAAAGACTGCTAATAGAAGCCACACTCCCAGATAGAAAGGCACTGTAAGACTGCTAATAGAAGCCACACTCCCAGATAGAAAGGCACTGTAAGACCGCTAATAGAAGCAACATTCCCACATAGGCAGGCACTGTAAGATCGCTAATAGACGCAACATTCCCAGATAGAAAGGCACTGTAAGACCGCTAATAGAAGCCACACTCCCAGATAGAAAGGCACTGTAAGACCGCTAATAGAAGCCAGATTCCACATAGAAAGGCACTGTAAGACCTTTAGTAGAAGCCACATTCTCACATAGAAAGCCACTGTAAAACCTTTTTCAGACCATATATATATCACTTGAGTAATATAATTATTGCTACACACTAACAACTGTTTGGGTTAACGAGTCGTGAGTAGCTTGTCGTGGGAAATGCCGGAGCAAACTCAAATAATCGTTTTAATCGGATAGAGCTTATCATTTTTTGACTGATTTACAGTTTAATCTGGTCAGATCTAATCTTTCAGGTCTGATCTAGTGTAATGCAGTATAGTGTAGTATAGTATAGTGTAATGTGTAATGTAGTGTAATGTAATGTAGTGCAGCTTATTATGGGAAATACACACGTCTTTGGTCAAACCCAATACATTGCATGATGCGCCATCCCATCTCATCACGGTGGTATTAGGCCGATAAACCCAATATATGGACCGTCGATGAATAACCTTCCGAGGTTTGTCCAAGGTACCCCTAATCATTTCATCAAATTTTGAAAATCTCAAACCACGTGATATAAATAAAAATGCGACGGTCAGCTTTCCGCGTCGGGTTATGAAAGTTTTGAAAAACATGTTAAAAAAGACATCAAATAAATAAAGATTCTATTTTCATGATTATCTTTATGTTTGTAATGTAAGATCCATAAGAATGATTAAATAATACACCATTTTAAGGATACGGTTTGTTTAACCATAAAGTGTTATCCATATGTCTAGACAATAGTATATTTAAAGTTGCATAGTCTGATAAAAATATCAAATTTTCAAAAGTGACACACTTATCTAGATTTGAACCCACATATCCAACTTAGATACTGGTGGGCATATTAAGCATTTGCTGCATACTAAGCTGATTGAATATAACCTGTTACTGCTGAGACCTATGGCGTCAGAGTTTTGACAAGCACACCAAAATTAATTTACCATGTTTACACTTCAAATATCTCCGAAATTGATCTTCTTTTGTTGTTGTTGTAAATATAGTTTATTCATTGAATAAAGTCTTTTGTCAGTGCCGTGGCACTGGTCTTCCAGTCATGTGACAATACAGTTATTTACAATATATGCAGCTAGCCCAAATCAGCTGAAATAACAATATCAAACATTCAAAGACTTACATATGGTATAGTTTGACAATTCACATACAAAAATAGCAGTTATATGTTGTATTCCTACACACTTGATACATACATGTGTATTGATTAGACCTTTACATTATGGAGTGGTTAGGTGCATAGTTTTCCTTCATAGGTTTGTATGCCTACTATGTTGTGAATTGCAAAACTATCATGTTGTTGGAGTTAACATTTTGAGATGGAGTGAGTGTTAGTAGAATGGTTTGTTTATTCTGTTAGATAGAGTGTGGTTAGCTTATAGGGTTATGCTTAAAAGGTTAATACCTCAGGTGTGTTTTTTGACTACATGAAGTAGTTTGAGTAAGTAGGTTGTTAGTAATGATGGGATAAACAATGCTTGGGGGATTGTATGTTTCAGTCATTTAGTAGTCTAGTACAGACTTTATTAGTGTCTATGTTTGTACAAAGACCCCATAATACCAAGACAGCTCACTCAGCCTGTACTGTGTAATCAAAATGATCAAACCCACCACTTGGTGCGCTGGCTGTTCCTCCGGCTAAACAGATGCCACAATATATGCACAAATGTATATATGAATGTGAAAGCTGTGTGACGATGGCGACGATGTTGTGTGCCTGTTCATAGCAATCCGATATTGATGTGTATTCACGCTTACCCGCCTCATGCATGATATAATCGTATGTGTTTACATGTGAAACACCAACCAGCAGCTGGGTCGATCAAACCCACCACAAGGTGGCACCGCAAAATTTACATCACATGGGAGAGATATGGAGTGAGCCGTCCCAGTACCATAGGGCCCCCGGTCTATAGCAATACTACCAGACTGACACACCTTTCCGAATTTGCTGGGCAAATAATTTGTACGGTGGATAACTTGGTTTGTTGGCAGCAGGCAAAGGAGCGCGTGGGGTGGTGGGAGGGGGCAGGGTGGCCATAGGTGCTTATAATAGATAGCTAATTAAATATGGCGACCTCATCACTAGGCCTGTAGAAGGGCCTGATTGGCTTGGTGAATTCTTACCAGGTTCTTGACTGCATTTTAAAGCGAATTTACTTCAAACTGAAATCAGGTAGACTATAATGATCAATGTCAGAAAAGGACACAAACTCAGAACCATCGGACTATGCAACTTTCAAAACAAATGATTCTGTTTTGATTTGAAATGAAAATAGTTATTAAAGCCTCATCGTCCGATAAAAGCATAAACTTTTCAAAACCAAAGCAATTATCTACATATGATCCTTAATATCTAACTCAGATACTGATGCAGTTATTAAGCATTTGTTGCTACATATGAGGGAATAGTAAGATAATTTAATAAAACCTGTTAATGCTAAAGCTAAATAAAGCCTATGATGTCAAAGTTTTGGCCTGCCTACCAAAGTTAATTTAGCATCGTTGCACTTCAATATAAAAAAGCTTTAAAAAAATTAGCCATTTCATATAAATAGCAATTGAAGCTAAAGTAAGGTAGATTATAACAATCAGTTTAATATATTGAGTATAACATAAGTTTAATATATTTATCTAAAAAAAATGACCGAAACTCAAAAGCATCGCACTAAGCAACTTTAATAAAAATGGGTGAATTGTTTGTAGAATGGACCCTAAGGGTTGTAATTCAACGAGCTGACGCTAAAGGGGCTGTCACACTACGATGTACGGCGTCAGCGCGTGCTCAACGTATGACAATTTGCCAGTATGTCAGCATTCGTCAAACTTTTCAGCGGCGGGGGATAAAAATGGGCGTACACACAACGTACGTAACGAATGCAGAACGTATCTCTGACCTATTGCTAGCGTATGAGAGCGTTCATGTGCCTCGCAAAACGTTCGCAGAACGTTCGCATACGCTCACGGTACGCTGACCAACGTTACGTACGTTACTTCATCGCTAGAAGTATGGCGTATATGTTAAGTACGCTGGAGATATGGCAGCCATACATTCGAAGTACATTAGGAGTACGTTATGGATCCGTTGGCTGTACGTGGACTGCACGTTCCCAACAGGCTAAATGTACGGCTAACGTGTCCCAAAGTACCCCAACCTACCCCTAACGTGCTCCTAACGTATGCTGACGTACACCTAGCGTACACCTAGCGTATGAGGAACGTATGAGCCATACATTGACATACTATAAAAAATAATGTGGTTGTGTAGGCCGGCTATAGTGAAATCAATACAGACAAAGAGAAAGGAAGAGTATAAAGAGTGAAAGAAGAGAGAGAGTCAAGCCCTCAAGTTTATTATTTATATGGTACATGGATCCAGTATAGTGTATCACCCCACCCCATTCTCCCAATGAGAAACAAGCATTTCTAGCTCCACCAATGAGAAACAAGCATTCCCGGTCCCCATGGTTACAGTGATCTGCCCACCACCACCAAGCTGTGTGGCTCCCCTGGCCGCCACCTGCCTTGAGCATGCGTGTGGTGATCCTGACTAGGGAGGGGGGAGGGGGTAGTGGGTAGGACTCTGAGTGCCCCTTACACACTATCTTACTAGCACCACAATGTCTATTTACCAATCAATCAAGTACCACCAGCAACTACATAAACACATCTATGCACCTGGCCATGTATACCTGTTTTACAAATAGAACATTTGCATTCCCCCACCAATGCATCATTATCGGAATATTTTACAATACTTTGAAAATTTGTAATGGGGCTGTCACACTACGACGTAACAACGTCAACGTAGGGAGAACGTGAAGAACGTTGAACTTTTCGGCGTAGTATGCAAATTTGGGCAGAAGTTGAACGTGGATGCAACGTAGTGGACGAGAACGTAACGTCGGTAAAGCGTAGTGATACCGTCATTCAACGAGAGAGGACAACGTCACTACGTTCACGGAACGTTATGAACGTTATTCCATCGCCAGAAGAACGTTACATGACGTTAGCCACGTCATGAGACGTTGAACGTACGTTGAATGCACGTTCTCCTGACGTTCTCCCAACGTTCTCCTGACGTTCCCATTACACCACGTGGGCATTTGCACTCGGTTTAATGTGGGTCGACGTAGTGGAACGTAGTTGAACGTAGTGAGCAGCGTTGGAAAAACGTCCGTTTAACGTCATTGACGTTCACTGAACGTGAACAGAACGTACGGCGAACGTAAACCCTTACGTTCGAGCTACGTCGAAATTTTTGAACATGTCCAAAACCTCGACGTAACTCGACGTAGCACGACGTAATGTGACGTAGCTCGACGTCATTCTAACGTCATTCTGACGTCATCATGACGTAACCCAACGTAATGACGAAAACTGACCACGTTAGGCTCACGTTGGCTCGTTACGTCGTAGTGTGACAGGGGTATTACATGCACAACTAATTTTGACGCACGCCGACGTAAGACAACCTATGATGCCGTATCCCAAGCTTGCCCGACGTATGCCCAACGTACACGTAACGCATGACGACGTACGCCGACGTTTTGGTCGAAAATCACATACGCTAAGGCCATACGTCGTAGTGTGATAGCCCCTTTAGGTTGGCCCCCCCAGCTCCTGACCGGACATATAAGACTCCCACTGTATGCTGTTGCCCCTCCCTGTATTACACATACACACACCGATAGCTGCGAAATGGGGGAGGGGGCATTTTTTTACTTCATCTTCCCGGGGAATAACTCAATTAGGAGCCGGCGAGAAAAGAAAGAACAAAATAAACACACATACGAAAAAACAACCTACCGACCGAAGACATCGGCATCGTTATACAACAGAATATAGTAGAACACTGTATGGGTATTCAGTAAAACTTCTCTAAATCGACCGACCATTGATAATGATATAGGGGAGTGGTCGATCTGTAGAGGTGGTCGGTTAGAGAAGTTTGACTGTAGTTTGTTTACGAGATGGCTTGGTAGTAAATGGTCTTGGGCTGTGGGTGTGGGTGAGTGGGTGGGTGGGTAACCCAGCGCCATGACACCTGTCTAATGTTGGCCCGATTGTGCCAGTCTGGATCAGTTCCATCGGCCGACTGTCTGGCTCACACTTGGCCGATTTGTTAAATCCAACTCACCAGGTTGGTGTCAGGCAACAATTGGTGGGGAAACAAAAAGGGGGGGGGGAGTATATTTGTTCCACCCACCTCCCCTCCTGACTGACTTGACTTCTGGGGTGTTTGTAACCTTACAACGGTTACCGGCTGCAGAACTGCAGCAATATAGAGAGGCACTGATAAATCGGTCCAATCTTTGGTTGAAGATTAAACTTCTGGTGGGACGGTTGTAGAAGCTGGGGGATGTCTTTACAACGATTAAACGACTAGTCGTTGGGCGGCCCCGAATCACTCCAGTCCAGGGGTAGCACAGCACTTGTGTCCAGGAGACAGCAGCAAGGGTTTATGAGGAAGGGACAGGTAAAGGTGGGTCCAGCAGTTCCAGCAACAAGAACAAAGCAAGAGAAACGATAAGGTAAAGGTCCCCACCCAAGCAAACAACTCCCTTGGTCAGGGGGAGAAGTAAGCCTGGGAGGAAAAAAAAAGGGTAGAGTGTAGGAAAGAGAAATGAGGAGAGTTGAGTCAGAGGACTGTGTCTATTTGCTCGATGGTGACCAGCCGGCGAGCCAAAGCCATGGACAGAGTAAGAGTAGAAAGTGAAATGCTGGCGGTCTCCCCAACCTGGAACTCTTTTCAGACAATATCAAGGAGGAGCATGGCCAGCGGAGAGGAGATAGAGAGAGGTGTGGACGAAGTGTGGTCTGGATAGCAAGTGCACCTCCTCAACCCCCACCCACCTCATATATATATATATATATATATATATATATATAATATATATATATATATATATATATATAATATACATATATATAGTTCTATATACATATATAATTATAAATATATAATATATATATATATATATATATATATATATGCAAGTGCGACCCGCAAGTGGACCGCATGCTCCCAGGCTGAGGAGCAGGATGAGGGGTGGGGGGGGGGGGTACCCCAGCCGTTGGAAGAGCTACCTGGGTCGTTCTCAGAAAAAGTGTACCACTTTTGTGATATATGAAAACCACTACTGAAAATAATCCATATAATAGCAGAAAACATTCCAAATAATAGCAGAAATCATATCCATATGAAGGTTTATAATGTTGTGCATATGTCAGACTTGAAATTTTTTTTCATCACTTTTTGATTTTGATCTTATAGTTATACAAATTAAGAAAATGTTTAAATTAACCGTGTGACATCCGTCCATAACATCCTTTTCGCAAACACCCATAACACCATTTTAGCACACAACAAATTCAAAGAAGATTTGTTTGATTACAGTTAAGCCACAAATAATTGTTTCTTACCAGAAAAAGGTTGAAAAAACCCTGTTTGGGTAGATGTATGGTGTTGATATAAAGTTTTCATATTTTCACTTACGCAGAAAATCATGTAAGCATACTTTGGATACATTTTGTGGGATAGATTAAATACATGTAATATTGCTAACATTCTTAGTAATACATAGATCAACAATAACTATTTGACTTACTTACCCCCCCACCCTCCAGAAAAGAGGGCAAAATGGTTAAAAATGTAACATGGAAACCAAAAGTGTGGTACACAGTTTCTGAGAATGACCCACCTACCCTTGCACTCGGCGTTGTGGGGATACGGACAGGACTGGATAGCTCAGTGTCAGGATAATGTGACTGAGTGGGATATTTTTTTTTTGGTCCATTAGTTGTTTAAGCAGGGGAAATTTCAGTCATAGACGACTGGTCTTCCTCATTCCACTGCTGGTCGATAGAAAGCCCGAGCCTACACTTTTACCGACCCAAGGGATTTTTAACCTCCCACACCACATAGACATGGTATGAGAGCAACCGGCCTTTGATGATGCTTTAAGTTATACACAGCGGTGGAAATCCAAATTGGTAGAGCTCGGGGCACGGGGAATCGAACCGCCAACCCTCAGATTAGGAGTCCGACCTAGAAAAATGTCAGACACTCTAACCACTCCGCCACAGAGAATGCCACACTGGTTACAGTGCCTGTGGCTTAGTTTCCCAGTGGGGAAGCAATATAAAGTGATATGGTCTTAGATGTTTCTAAGACGTAAAACCACAACAAACAAACGGGATATCGGGTCATGCTAGTGGTATGTTATCCCTATGGTGCATCACTATCAAACCACCACGAGTGGATGGTTGGTTGGTTGTTGAAGTTTTACGTCCTGGCAACATCTATAGTCATATCAGTACAGGTACCAGTTTGTGACAGTGCACTCATGGTAACTTTATGGTGCTGCCCCGACTGGGAGATTAGGCCGCCAGCACCACGACCTGATATCCCACTCAGTTACATTATCATGACACTGAGCCAACCAGTCCTTGCCCTATCTTAATAATGCCGAGCGCCTGGCTAGGAAGTGACAAGTATAAATTTGTAAATCTTTGCTTTGACACGACTAGGGTTCGAACCCATAGGTTCGAATCCCATGATCTACCAAAGCGCGAGACGGCCATCCCGTCTGGTCCCATGAGTGGCTGATGTTGCTTTTCGATATCCGTCCTGATATGACGTCAGCTGTTGCTAAGTCATGAAACCACACGCCAGCCAATCAATTTGACTGGAGCTGGTGGCTTGGTTCTGATGTATTTACTGGATACTTTGCGGATTGAACTAGAAGTCAATCCGCTAAGTTAATCGGATACCGTGCGCATGCACCACCTGCTACCGGAAGTGCATTCGGTGGTAGTTTTGATTCGTTACAGTTACATAATCTGGTTGATTTAAGTCTCTGTCATATATTTGAGATAGATATATTCTATTGATAGTTATGATCTACATTACGGTCATTTCTAGAAATGTAATTTGTGGGTTAACTTGAGATCTTACTTTAGTTTTAAAGAAACTTTTTATGTAATGGGTTCATCTTACTTTCGTTTGAAGAAACTTGAAATTTAATAGCTTAACTGTGGAGATCTTATTTTAGTTTGAAGAACCTTTGATAGGTTAACTTTGGTGATATTTGAAGTGAAAACATGCCATATTAATTTGGCGTGCACATAGAAATGATGGACACCTATATGCTTCAACCGTGAATGGTTCTATTAAATTGACTTAGTATTCCTTCTATGCATCAGTATGTGTTTAATGAATTCACAAGTGTCCAAGTTAGATATGTAGGATCAAAGGTAGGTAAGTGGTTTGGTTAAAAGAAATTTTCTATTAAATTGACTTAGTATTCCTTCTATGCATCAGTATGTGTTTAATGAATTCACAAGTGTCCAAGTTAGATATGTAGGATCAAAGGTAGGTAAGTGGTTTGGTTAAAAGAAATTTTCTATTAAATTGACTTAGTATTCCTTCTATGCATCAGTATGTGTTTAATGAATTCACAAGTGTCCAAGTTAGATATGTAGGATCAAAGGTAGGTAAGTGGTTTGGTTAAAAGAAATTTTCTATTAAATTGACTTACTATTCCTTCTATGCATCAGTATGTGTTTAATGAATTCACAAGTGTCCAAGTTAGATATGTAGGATCAAAGGTAGGTAAGTGGTTTGGTTAAAAGAAATTTTCTATTAAATTGACTTAGTATTCCTTCTATGCATCAGTATGTGTTTAATGAATTCACAAGTGTCCAAGTTAGATATGTAGGATCAAAGGTAGAGAGAGGTAAGTGGTTTGGTTAAAAGAAATGTTCAGCTGTCATCGGACTATTGAAGTTTAACCGACTGCGTTTTACATTAAAAGTAAGAATTGTATCTACTTTTGTTGTTTCCATTCTTAATCATTGGTTTTCTTTCTAAGTGACATTAGTATAGAATTACAATGTGGAAACTATCAATCGGATTGAGCCTGTTCAACTCTGCTAGTTATCTAACCAGTCGGCATCTTCCTAACAAGACCAGACGGGATGGCCGAATGAGTTAGAGCATGCATCTCCTGTGTTGATAGACCATGGGATCGTGGGTTCGAAGCCTAGTCGAGTCGAACTAATGACGTAAAAATTGATACTTGTTTCTTCCTAGCCAGGCACCTGGCATTATTAGGATAGGGCAAGGACTGGTTGGCTCAGTGTCAGGATAATGTGACTGAGTGGGATATCAGGTCATGGTGCTGGCACCCTGGTCTCCCAGTGGGGCAGCACTATCAAGTCGCCATGAGTGCAGTCACAAGTGGGTACCCATCCTGATAACCTTAGATGTTGCTAGGACGTAAAACAACAACAAAGAAACAAACAAAACTCTTTATAACAAAACAGAAATGACGTAAATTGCTAGCATATCCCCCTTGACAGTAAGTTATTAGTTCTTGTGTGTGTCATCTGATATTTAGCTGGGTGCGGTGGCCGAATCGGTAGAGCGCGGGCCTCGCGTGCAGAAGATCGGGAGCAGAAGATCGGGAGTTCCGTTCCCGATGACTTATAAAAGTGATACTTGTCGTTCCTTAGCCTGGCGCTTGGCATTAATAGGGTATGGCGAGGACTGGTTAGCTCAGTGTAAGGATGATGTGACTGTGTAGGATATCGGGTCATGGGGCCGGCAGCCTGATTTCCCCATGGGGCAGCACTATAAAGTTGTCATGAGTGAGCACTGTCACAAGTCACTACCGGTCCATGGAAGTTGCCGGGACATAAAACTCCAACAACCAACCAACCATGAATAATGATATTCAATCATAACAATTCTGACTAGGTTGTGTTGGTCACGTTACTGCCCCATTGAAGAGAGCATTGACTCTCAACTAAATCACTGAGCAGTGGACAACATATGTGAACACACACTGTTTGAAATTCTCGGTCATTGTTTGCCCAAAGGGAAGGTACAGCATATGTAGCTGCTGTGGTTATACGGTACACATTAGGCGGGCAAACATTATGCCGGTGTCGCGGTTTCAGCTGACTGCCGTTTTCAGCTGACTGTCAGTTTCATGCGCATGCGTCCAAATCTAACAGCATCGTCACTAACCTTATAAATTTAATATAATGTTTTTGGTAAAGATGTTTTCTATATGTGCACCAAGCGATTTGTTTCTAGGTGGTGTGGTTTTAGAGATATTTCACTTTTCCTGTATTTTCTGTATGAAGATTGCTCACGACCATTGACAATGCCTTGAGTTTGACGCTACGCTCAGTGCAAAACATTAGTTTTATTCAAAATTAATAGAAATCAAGAACCCTAACCTTATACATTTAATATAATCTTTTTGGTAATGATGTTTTCTATATGTGTCAAGCGATTTGTTAATAGGTGGTGTGGTTTTAGAGATATTTCACTTTTTCTGTATTTTCTGTATGAAGATTGCTCACGACCATTGACAATGCCTTGAGTTTGAGTCTATGCAGTCAGCTGAAAACGGCAGTCAGCTGAAACCGCGACACTGGACCTGCGAGCAGATTCTGGAGCCACATTAGACTGGCGAGTGGCGTTGCGCATGCCCAGCACACTGCGTCCGGTATTGATCACGGCCGTATGCTAACATTGTAATGCCTCTCTGAATGCGAAACACAGGCGGTGTGCCCGCCTCGCCGGCTCTATTTATAACCGGTGTGCGTGTGAGCGTGTGTGTGTGAGTGCGTGTGTGTGTGTAGTGAAGCGTGACCACACCGGTCTGGGTGAGCTGCTCTGTTCTGGTGCCGACTGGTGCCAAACAATACAGGGCGTATCTCTCCCTGTCTCTCTCTCTGTCTCTCTCCCCTCTCTCTCCCTCAATCTCTCTCCTCCCCCAATCTCTCTCACTCTCCCCTCTCTCTCCTACTTTCCTTCCTTCCTTCCTTCCTTCCTTCCTTCCTTCCTTCCTTCCTTCCTTCCTTCCTTCCCTCCCTCCCTCCCTCCCTCCCTCCCTCCCTCCCTCCCTCCCTCCCTCCCTCCCTCCCTCCCTCTCTCCCTCTGTATATCTCTCCCCCCCCCCCCTCTCTCCTGATCGGGAGTTCATATCCCGGTCGAGTCAAACCAATGACTTAGTACAAAATTGATACTTGTCACTTCCTAGCTTGGTGCTCGGCATTAATAGGATAGGGTAAGGACTGGTTGGCTCATAGCCAGGATAATGTGACTGAGTGGGATATCGGTTCATAGTCCTGGCGGCCTGATTCCCCCCTCTCCCCCTCCCCTCCCCTTCCTCTACCCCCTCCCTCTTTCCTCCCACTTCCCCTCTCCCCCTCCCTCTCTAAAAAAAGGTGAAGAGAATAAAATAGGGGCAGGCACAACATACCCAATATCCTACCTTGTTTAAAGCTTGCACAGTCCGATCAAGGCATCACGTTTTCGTGATCAAAACACTTTGCTTAGATCTAAACCCTACCTATCTAACTTAGATGCTGGCGCTGCCCATTAAATATTTATTGCAGTTTGGTGCGTGCTGTCGTGTTATAACGATAGGTTTTGGTTGGATGTGAAATGCCCGCCAAAATAAATTAGGCACGTTTTCATTTAAAGTATCTCCAAAGTTAACCCTTTAAGATTAAAGTTGCCTATCACACACAAACTCGATTTTAATGGCAATATTTTCAACTTTTTTCATGTAAGAAACAATTCTTTTGGCTTAACCATAATCTTGATTAATCAAATTGTGTTAGAATTTGTTGTGCATGTTATGGATGTGCATTAAAATGATGTTATCGGTGGATGTTAAATGGTTAATTTTAACAGCTTTCTCAATTTGCATAAGATCAATATCAAAAAGTGAGAAAAGAAATGTTAACTTTGACATATGCACAACATATAGACCTTCATATCAATGTGGATTCGTCTATTATTTTTAATGTTTTATGCTATTATTTGGCATGTTTTCACTTTGTGTTTCCATGTCACAAAAGTGGGACACAGTTTCTGAGAAGGACCCATATATATATGTCTGTGTGTCTGTCTGTGTCTGTCTGTCTGTCTGTCTGTCTGTCTGTCTGTCTGTCTGTCTGTCTGTCTGTCTGTCTGTCTGTCTGTCTGTCTGTCTGTCTGTCTGTCTGTCTGTCTGTCTGTCTGTCTGTCTGTCTGTCTGCCTGCCTGTCTGTCTGTCTGTCTGTCTGTCTGTCTGTCTGTCTGTCTGTCTGTCTGTCTGTCTGTGCGTGTGTGCGTGTGTGCGTGTGTGTGAGATGTTGAAGACCTCCCCCGCCCGTTCTCCCCCCCCCCCCCCCCCCACCCACCCCTACCCCTCATGTTCAGCTGAAGAATCGTGCAGTCCGGCCCAGCGGCTCTCCCAGGCGCTTGGAGGCATGGGTGACTGGGACTGCCTAATGCCATGGCAACCTGTGCTGAATAAATAAAATAATAAAGGAGTGAGGCGCCGGACAGTGCCATATTGTGGGCGCTTGACGAGGGGTGGAGGGTGTGTGTGTGTGATGTGGGGTGGGTGGTGGGGGGTGAGGTGAACAGCTGATCATGTAGTCTGAGCAGCATTTCACACATGCGCACCAAACACGTCGTATCATCGCTCACCCATACCCAGCCTGTAGCACCCAGTGTGTGATAGTCAGAAACGCCGCCATATTTATTCCATTATCACGTGGTGCTTTGCAACAGCGTGCGCTCTATTATCGCTCACATGGCGGCCATTTTGGGCATTTTACCCACGGTGGCACAACCATCTATCTGTCCAGACACGACCACAACCACCACTTCCACCTCTACCACCTGCAGCACCACCACTGCCACTATCACCACCACCAGCACCGTCACCACAATCATCATCATCATCACCACCATCACCACCTCCACCACCACCACCATCATCACCACCATCGTCATCATCATCAAAACCACCTCAACCACCACTAATACTACCACCACCACCACCACCACCACCACCACCACCTCTACCAGCTGAAGCACCACCACATGCACCACCACCACCATCATCATCATCATCATCATCATCATCACAACCACCTCAACCACCACCAACCAATACCACCACATCCTCCACCTCCATCTCCACCATCATCTCCACCTCCACCATCCGCCCATGTATCATATTCATAATCAATAACCCGGATATGTTGGTGCCGTCTGTTATTGCGCTGACATCAGCACAATTCTAGACTGCGTCCAATGATTATTCAATCGGTTATCCATCGATTTTTAAATAGCCATCTTTTTAGTACAGTGAATCGATTATTGATGCACATTTGCGTAGTTTCCAATGAGCTGATGACTGCTACACATTTACTATTTCATCTACAGCCCACGTCACAAGCTACAGCCAATCTGAAACCTCCAGTAGCGTTTGAGATGTATAGAAGTGGTAGAAGTGTCGTTATTAGATTTGCCTATAGCGACACTCGAGCCTGCATCTATTTCATTCTGTAAGGAACATCCCAGCATTTGACCACCATCTAGTCCCTGGACTACATCCAAGCATATGTCTATTTCGCCCATTATTTATTTAATTCATTGATTTTGATTGATTGATTGATTTTTTTTTATTGCGGTGAGTGCAGTCCATTTATTTGTTTGTTTGTTTATTTATTTGTTTGTTTATTTATTTATTTATTTTATTTATCTATTGCGATGAGTGCAATCCATTTATTTATTGCGATTTATTTATGTACTTATTTATTTATTTATTTATTTATTTAGAAGAGTGCAGTCCATTTATTTATTTACGCACACACACACATATTTCATGTGTTAAAGTTGCATAATCTGAATGAAGCTTTTAAGTTTCTGTAATTTCTTGTCTTTTTTTCTTTCGTTTAAACATTTTTATTTTTTGATTTTTAAATATAAATGTTTGGTTGATCATCATAACACATTTTGTTACCTCAGTTTTGAAGTAACCTTTATTCTAAAGGGTGAACTATGGAGATATCTGAAGTGAAATGTTCAAAGTCAACCAGATGGGATGGCCGAATGAGTTAGAGCGTCCGTCTCCCGTGTTGGTAGATCCTGGGATCATGGGTACGAATCCTGGTTGAGTCAAACCAATGACTTAAAAATTGATACTCGTCGCTTCCTAACCAGATGCTCGGCATTACTAGGATAGGGCAAGGAGCAGTGGAATGATGAAGACCAGTCGTCTGCGACTGAAATTTCCCGTGCTTAAACAACTAATGTACCAACAATTCTTTTTGTTAATTGTGGTGTGAACACCAAATTGGTGGGCAGTATAGGCTTCAGCAGTGACATGTTTATTAAATTAACTTATCATTCCTTCTGTGCAGCAATGTATGTTTAATGAGTGCACCAGTATCTAGGTTAGATACTTTCTATCTAGGCGACAACTCTTTTGGGGATGGCTAATTTGATGTTTCCATTGTATATGCAGCTTCAAGAACCTAAACAAAACAGAACGCTTCAGTGTGCTTTAATTCTCTACTTGTTACGTCAGCGTTTCACCATCACTAACTAACAGGCACCCCCCCTGCACCCCCCTCTCCTTCCACCCTCATTTCCTCTGGAACATAGGCCAGATAAATCAATTACCCGTTACCATGGGTACCTGGTGATGAAGGTAGCCTGGGGCAGTAAATAATGGTGGCCGGAAGTGGTGTGGAGTAGTGTTTAATGTGCAATGTGGGGCGCCGTCAGGTGCATCCAGGCATGAAGATATAGGTGTAGTGTGGGAAAAGGTATCATTTATATTCAACAAACAAACAAAAACACCCACAAACACCACCATGATAATGAATAAATCAAATTAAAGGGGAGTGGGAATAAGATCTGAAAAGGGGGGGGGGGCTGATTGGATAAATGTGTCATTCATGCATCACACCACTTCAATACACGCACATACACACATACACACACATACATACATACACACATATACACAAACATACACACATACATGTACACACACATACACATACATACACACATACATACACATTCATACACACATACATGCACAAACATATACACATACACACATGCACATACACACATATACACGTACATACACACATACAAACATACACACACAGACCCACACATATACGCATACACATGCACATACATATATGCACATACATACATGCACATACACCCACATACACACACATATAAACAAACATACATACATACACACATACATGCACACACATACACATACATACACACATACATGCACACACATGCATGCACATACACACACATAGACGTACATACACACATGTACAAACATACACACACAGACCCACATATACACATGCACATACACACATGCACATACACACATGCACATACACACATGTACATACATACACACATACATGTACATACACACATACAAACATACACACACAGACCCGCACATACATACACATATATACATCCACACACACACATACACACACATATACATACATACACAGCTATGGGGCGGGGTGGGGGCGGGGTGGGGACGGGGTGGAGGCGGGGAGGCGGCTTGTTACCACAGCATCCTGATGTATACCGGACGGATTATAGTCTGTGCGCATTAGGCCTGGTGCATTATGAATGAGCCGGTGGCGAAGTGCGATGGGGATGGGGTGGCGTGTGTGTATGTGGGGGGGGGGGGGGGACCCCTTTTACCAAGTGAATCAGCAGTCACAAAGGCTTAGCTTTCACTAACCGGAAATAACTCAGCCATTGTAATTAGAAATCTGACGCCGTATGTAAATATATGGTTGTATGTATGTATGTATGCATGTATGTATGTATGTATGTATGTATGTATGTATGTATGTATGTATGTATGTGTGTATGTGTGTGTGGATGTATAGATGTATAGATGTATGTATAGTTGTCTGTTTGTATGGTTGTATGTATGGATGTATGGTTGTGTGTATGTATGCATGATTGTATGTATGTGTATGCATGTATGTATGTATATGTTTATTGTTGTTGTATGACAATCCTGATACGACCTGAGATGTTGTTAGAACGTAAAGCCCAAACAAACAAACATGCTGTCTGTTTGTTGGGGTCAGGCACAGGTGTGCGCATGCTGAGTGGAAATAACTGGGGGGGGGGGGGGGGGGGGGCTGATGATGGGGTGCAGTGTCAGCGAATTGTTAGTGAGTCAATGTAGGATCCGAGATATGGTGGAAATGGTGGAAATGGTATGCGTGTGTCGGTAACAGGGTCTGGTGGGGGCTGGAGGGGGGGGGGGGGTACCGCTATCGGTATCGGTAGCGGTATCGGTAGGACTCCGTGTTCAAGCACTGCTCGCCGTGCTAACCACCTACACCCTGCCACCACGGCAAATAGTAGCGCACTACCTGTATGAGGCGCATGCGCTTTTTGGTGTTGCGCACGCGCAGCCTCGTACACCACCCTCACCCACACACACTTAGACTCACAACCCCGCCATTCCCCCTGGTCGACTCTCGTCGACCAGGCATAACTTTTTCCCGCGATTTCACGGATATCAGCTTTCTTTTGTCATTTGCGATGTGTTATTTCTAAAACAAAATATATTCTATGATATTTTACATATTAAAAAATATATATTATGTGCATTTTCGCCAGTTGTTATTTAAATATCAGAAAATGTCAGGAATATTTGAAGCACTCAACCATGTGTACCTACCTGTATTGAGTAGGGTTTGATTTCCGTGTAACATATGGGAAAGTGTCTCACTCTCAGTCATAGGCTTAGCGTTTTCAGGGAATCGCAGAAACATACCAGAAGTTAGGTTTCATGCTAACACTATCCTAGCTTCATTTCACTGATGAGTCAGTACTAGACTATCCTTGGAGAGTGGCCACTGTAGTTGTTGTTACCGTACTATCACATACAGGGTCTGTACGGGGTCTGGAACGTCTTGAAGAACTTCATTTTCCCCATTTCAAGGCCTTGAAAACCCTTGAATTTAACATATTTTGGGTAATTAGTCTTGAAAAGCCTTGAAAAGCCTTGAATTCCATTTAACTGTCCCCACTGATCTAAATTAGTCTGAAATTGCAATTCGCCAATGTTTTACCTCTTCTTGAAATCCAAATGAAAATAGTCTTGAATTAAGCTAAGATTCCTTACACGCGGTATGCGGCATGCGGTATGCGAATGCGACAAAAAAAACGAAACGCCTTGAAGTCAATGGACTACATCCCTTACATGCGGTATGCGAATGCGACAACTCGATCGGTCCCTGTAGCGATAGGTGCGGCATGCGGCATGCGGCACTCGGTGTGCGAATAGAAACATCAGTTGCACTTGTCCATTAGGTTTAGACGAGGAGAGGCGACAGCATTACGGAATGGACACACACAAGGGTGCAGAGGGGAAACATATGGTAGTTGTGGTGGTTGGGTTACGGGTTCGTAAAAATACTACCATAGCCACATAAATATGAATACTTATCTATAATTTGGTAATTATAAAGGTAGGAACCTCCATGTGACGTACCAAGAGATACATAGATATAAATGCCATATTAGGCCATATACAGTGCAGTATGGAGTATACTTGTTTATTTTTATTTTTTAAATATAGCCAGTGGTGTGCCGCATGCCGCATGCCACATACCGCATAGAAGGAATCCTCCCATTCGCATACCACATGCCGCATACCGCGTAGAAGGAATCTTAGCTTTACTGTCAAAAACAACACTGAAAAGCCTTGAAATAGGCTTGAATTCCATATGTTCACATGTGTACGGACCCTGCACCTACATCCCGGCCGTGTCCAACCCCCCCCCCCCACCCCCCCCCATCTGTGATCACTTGTATCCCTGTATAGAACCTGATGATGCTCACAAACACAATCCAACCTAGGGGCACCACCACACACAACCACTCACCAAATTAAAAAACCCTCAAATCTTATCCAGATCTGATCATATGTATTCAACTTAAAATTTAATTGCTAGTGCACTCATTAACCTCACAACCACCCATTACATTTTCAAAACCAAACATATTTATCTAGGTCTGATCCTGTGTATTCAACCTTGATGCTAGTGTACTCATTGAGAACATGTTGCTGCATAGAAGGGAATACTAAACCAATTTAACACAACCTGTTACTGCTGAAGTCTATGGTGTCAGCATGTTGACTTGCATAGCAAATTTAATTTGGCATCTTTTTACTTCAAATAACTCCAATGTTAACCATTTAAAATAAAGTTTATAAAGTGAAGTCGAATATAGCGATCAGCTTAATGCATTTATTTAAGAAAATAGCAGAAACTCTAAACCATCAGATTATGCAACTTTAACAAATCCCGCAAATAAAGATGTGAAATTCAGATTCTGCAAACATTCCTTAGATCTAGTAATAGGAGCACAATCTTAGCTCAGATCACACAGCAACCCAGGAAGATGGATATAGATTAAGGCGTTTGATTTAGAAGCCGTCTAATTGGTATAAATATGGTATAATCTGCAGCCATCCAAACAATTCGGTGCAATTTTGTAGGTACAAAGGTATTTAAAAAATTAAAATTAAAATAAAGCAACAATTTGCCATGTGGTGTAACAGTTGGAGTTGAAGGTGGCGCCCCCTGGTCTACAGCGGCGGAGGTGGAACCAAGGGGAGCGCCAGTTCTGACTAGTGCTGAATCATGGAACTAACCATGGACAACTACTTCATCGGTAATAATACAACACAATTTGTATGCTATATTTCCGCCTGCACACACCCTGGAGAAAGGGGATAGTAGTTAGAAATAATGACTGAAAAATCGATATTCGCCTCAGCTCGTAATGAGGGAAATGCAGTTTGATATATTATTGTTTCTGGACTCGCTATTGTACCGGTCGTGTCAAACCAATTGACAAAATTTACACTTGTTGCTACCTAGCTTGGCCTCAGCATTACTAGGATAGGGAAAGGACTGGTTAGCTCAGCATCAGGATAACGCAACTGAGTGGGGAAATCGGGTCATGGTGGCGGTAGCCTGGTATCCCAGTGGGGCAGGACTATAAAGTTGCCATGAGTGCGCACCGTCACAAGATGAGACCCGTCCTGATATGACCTTGGATGTTGCCAGGAAATAAAACTCCAACAAACAAGCAATGCTACTAGGCAACCGGTGTAATTGTAGTGATTCGCCTCAGCCTCAGCCTCAGCTTCGGATTCTGAAATTCTTTTAATACATTCAAAACCTTGCGTAGAAACGCACACACACACACATGCACACACACAAAGACACACCAGTGCACATACGCACACACACACGCGCACACACACGTGCACACAGAGGCACATACACGCACGCACACGCACACACACATGCACACACAAAGACACCCGCGCACGCGCACACAAATACGCACACAGAGGTACATACACGCACACACGCCCAAACACGCGCATACACACGCACCCCCCCCCCCCCCCACACACACACACATTTTCCTTGTTGTCTCGCGCCCCACCCACACTACTGGACCAGAAGATATGCCTGCCCATACACGCCTGCCCTCTATGGGCAATGCGGTTTGGGCTTCTAAGTTCTAGATTAAGATTCATATTTAATAAGTAACACAGTGGTTGGGAGGTGCGGGCTATCTGTGCTGATAGAGTTGACATTTGACATGATGATAACATGGGAATATAACAGCTCATAATGCCAGCACGCCCACACATCGATTGCTTCTATCTCACGCGCCCTCTCATATACTTTCGTCTCCCCCTCCCCCCTCTCTCCCTCTCCCTTTCCCTCTCCCTCTCCCTTTCCCTCTCCCTTTCCCTTTCCTTCTCCCTTTCCCTCTCCATATCCCTCTCCATATCCCTCTCCCTCCCACTCTCCCTCTCCCTCTCGCCCTCCCTCTTCTCCTTCTCCTTCTCCATATCCCTCTCCTCTCTTCTCCCTTCCCCCTCCCCTTCCCTATCCCTCTCTACCTACCCCGTCACCTCCTTCTCTCACGTTCTCTCCCCCCCCCCCCCCCCCCCCCTCGCTCTCCTCTCACGTCCTCTCCCGTCCTTCCTCAGTTAAGTGTGATTTTCCTTCCTGGTCAAAGCAAACGAATGACCTACAAAATTGAGACTTGTGGTGTCCTAGCTTGGCCCTCTGCATTAGTAGGATAGGTCAAGGACTGGTTAGATCAGTGACAAGATAATGTGACTGCGTGGGATATTGGATCATGGTGCTGGCAGCCTGAGTTCCCAGTGGGACAGAACTATAATTTATAAAGTCACCTTAAGTACACAGTCACAAGTCGGTACCCATCCTGATATGACCTTAGATGTTGTTGGCAGGATGTAAAACTCTAACAACAAACTAACCACACATACCCACATACATACATACACACATAAATACACACATACCGACACACATACACACATACATACACACATACATACACACATACACACATACATACACACATACATACATATGTACATATATACATGCATACACGCATACACATGTACATACACACATACACATATACACACATACATACATACATATACATACATACACACACATATACATACACATACATACACATACACACACACATACATACACATACATACACATACATACATACATACATACACACATATACCCATACATACATACACACATACATATACATACTTCCACACACATACACATACACACATACATATACATACACACATACATATACACCCATACATACATACACACATACATACAGACATACATACACACATACATGCATACATACACACATGCATACATACACATACATACATACACACATACATACATACATATGCATGCATACATACATAATACATACATACACATACATGCATGCATACATACATACACATACATACATACAAATACATACGTACATACATACATATATACATACATACATACATACATACATACATACATACATGCATGCATGCATACATACATACATACATACATACACACATACATACATACATACATACATACATACATACATACATACATACATACATACATACATACGCATACATACACACGCATACATACATACACACATACATTCGCTCATGTGCATACCGAGTCAATCTCAATAGGCGCCCGCCCCGTCCTGATATTTGCTGGGAAGTAAAACTCCAACAACCGACCAACTACATAGGCGTTCTGCACGCCCCTGTATGGTGTTTGGTGAAAAGGTCCGAGCCCCGCTCAGCGCTCCCTGCACGTCGGTACCTGCGCTGATAAGGAGAGGGCAAAGCTCAAGACACTGAGTCACCGATAAGGTGTACATTGGGAGGGCGGTGGTCAGAGTCCTCAGTCCGTTGTCTGCCCGTCTCCACCAGCCGCCTCCCCGGTCACTGGTCTGTGCAGGTGGGTGCATGTAAGGATATGCACACAGTGTATATATATAGGTGGGTACATGTAAAGATATACACATAGTGTATAGGTTGGTACATGTAAGGATATGCACATAGTGTATAAGGTGGATACACATGTAAGGATATACACACAAGCTCACCAGCAACCACCATGTGTCCAGCAGGCATAGCGCCATCAAGGTAATTTCTGTTTGTATATATATTTATTGCGGTGTTGTGTCTTTAGCAGCATTTGATGTCTAAAGACCGTGAGGCACCGACTTCTGACAGTGATTTCTGACTTTGTTGTGCTGGGCCACTGGGATACTATGCTGTTGAAAACCTGATGTTCCACCCACCACCTAGTCGTATTATCCGGTAACTGAACCAACCAGTGGAGCGGGAGCTAGGTCAGGTGGTAGAGTGTCCACCTGTGATTGTGAAAGTGTGGGTCTTCCGGTCGATCCTGCTCAGTGGACCCATTTGCTATTTTCCATTCTAACCAGTGGTCCACAACTGGTTCATCAAAGGCTGTGGTATGTGATGATCTGTCTGTGGGGAAGTGCATATCAAAGACCCTCTTGCTGCTTATCGGAAAGAGTAGTCTATAGCCGTGTTCACGCGGGCAAAATGTGAGGCGAATCAGCCAAATCGAATCAGGTGAGGCGAATTAGGCGCCCGTTCACACGGGCACTGCGTGAGGCGGAAGTGGATATCTGCGCATGAGCAAGTCCAGACTAACCAGCGCCATTTTGGGTTCGACGACGCCGTCACCAGAGAGTGTGGGTTCGACCTAGATATGTAATGACTGAATCGTATTGGTTTGGAACGGTCAAAACTTCTGCTGGGCAGTGAAACCCTAAAAATAAATGATTAAAAAAATATCTGTGCATAGATAGCGGTTTCATTAATTAAATTATATAATATGCGCTTTTGATCGACCGGAAAGTCAACAACCTGAGGTGTCGACTGCGCATGCGTGTGAGGTGCTTAATCCGCCTCAGTGCGTCCACACGGGCAAAATAAATCGAATCAGAGAAATCGCCTCACGTAAACTACCTCGGATAGGTGGTTTACATTATCCAGATCACATGAATCGAATCAGCCCTAATCCGCCTCAGACGTCCGTTGACACGGCAAATGTGAGGCGAACTAGGCAAGTCGCTTTCTACGAATCGATTTACATTGCCCGTGTGAACACGGCTTATGTGGTGGCAGCTGGTTTCCTCCAACGAAATATGTCAGAATGACCATAAGTTTGATGTCCAATAGCCGATGATGAAAATCAATGCGCTCTAGAGGCGTCGTTAAATAAACAAGCTTTACTTGACTGAACCAACTAGTTCTTGCCTTACCTTAGTAATTAACGTTGATCACCACCAGGTAAGGTACAAGTGCAAATTTGGTGAGTCTTTCGTGGGTTAATTAAAAAAAAAAATGTTTGTACTCAGCCGAGGATTGATCCCACAACCTGCCATATGTGAAGTCAACCGTGCCATGACCCAATTTCCTACTCAAGTCGTCCTATCCTGACACTAGGATAGGGAAAGGACTGGTTAGCTCAATATCACGATAATGGAAGGGAAAAGTGGGAAATCGGGTGATGATGCCAGGCCAGTTACCTGGTATCCCAGTGGGGCAACACTATAAAGTGAGCACCATGAGTGTGTGCACTGTTACAAGTCTGTTCCCATCCTGATATGACCTTAGATGTTGCCAGGATGTAAAACGACAACAAACAACAAAGCCTTTGCTACCGACATAGCATCAAATCAGCAATCAATCAGTCAATCAATTAATCAATCAACCATTCAATCAATGACCTTAGTTGTTGCCAGGGCATAAAACTTCTAAAACCTAAAATAACGCAGGCCGACACAATCATTTAAGGAATTAGAAATACATATGTTGCACCCAGGGCACACATTCAGTAAACCAGACGGGATGCCCGAATGAGTTAGAGCGTCCGCATCCCGTGTTGGTACCATAGGATCGTGGGTTAGAAACCCTGGTTGAGTCAAACCAATGTCTTAAAAATTTATACTTGTCGCTTCCTAGCCAGGCGCTCTGCATTATTAGGATAGGGCAAGGACTGGTTGGCTCAGTGTCAGGATAATGTGACTGAGTGGGATATCAGGTCATGGTGCTGGCAGCCTGGTCTCCCAGTGGGGAAGCACTATAAAAGTCGCCATGAGTGCACACTGTCACAAGTCGGTACCCATCCTGATATGACCTTAGATGTTGCTAGGACATAAAACAACAACAAACACTTTCAGTAAATCTAAGAACCATGTGTTCTAATGATTAATTCATTTTGCCTGCTTTCATTCACCAAGGAAACTGTGTGCAGCTAAGCTGACTGCTAGTTTTAAAGGACTCCATTTGATTGCAACGCAGCGGAGCACTAATACTAATACTAATACTAGCTGAAATCTTACGAATTGCATTTTCTGAAGTATTCCATTCCAGGGGGTATTTACTCAGAACGAGGCTGATTTAACAAACGAACAAACAAAAATTTCTTTATTTTAAGGAAATCTGACGACTCTTAATGCGAGTTTGTTTGGCATGATTCGAGCTGTTTAGAATTCCATAGATAGAATCCGCTCAGTTCGCATTCTCCGGCCTCTTCTAGGGCCACCATTGTTGTGGGACAGCGCCGCCTCCCGGGCATTGTTTGGTGGGCGTTGGGTGCGAGCGTTTAAAAAATATTAAATCACAACAAATTTTGATGTAAATTAACTGCAACTGGTGGAAAGGCTTCTTGGTCGGCAGAGACACTGCAATAGCCTCAGGTTCTGGATCATCCAGACGCGTTATCGATTGCTGATGACTAGACGGGATCGTTGAATGAGTTGAGCGGCCGTCTCCCGTTTTGGTATACCATGGGTTCGAATCCTAGTAGATTCAAACCAATGAGTTGATATTTGTCGCTTCCTAGCCAGGCGCTCAGAATTATGACGATAGGGCAAGGACTTGTTAGTTCAATGTCCGGATAATGTGACTGAGTGGACTATCAGGTCATGGTGCTGGCAGCCGGGTCTCCCAGTGGGGCTGCACTATAAAGTCGTCATTAGTGTGCACTGTCACAAGTCGGTACCCATCCTGATGACCTTAAATGTTGCCAGTATGTAAAACTCCAACAATCAACCGATCGATTGTTGATTTGGAAAGTGCGTCCCGGACGCGACGGCCGAATCTGTCTTCTCATGCAGAAGGTCGGGGTTTAAAATCCTGGCCAAGTCAAATGAATGACATTCAAAATTCATGCTTGTCGCTATGTATCCTGGCACTTGGCATTAACAGGATAAGGCAAGGACTGATTAGCACAGTATCGGGATAGTGGGACATTGGGTCTTGGTGCTAGCAGCCTGATCTCCCAGTGGCGCAGCACTATGCAGTCACCACGAGTGTGCACTGTTGGGCATCAGTACCCATCCTGTTATGACCTTATATGTTGCCAGGATGTAAAGCCCCAACAAACGAACTGGAAAGCGCATTGGATGGCGACAACAGTGATGTCAGTCTTTGGTTTACTTTACAGTCGACTGAGAGTCACAGAGAACTGTGGAGTGTTGAGTGCCTTTTCAGTTTCACAGTTTCACTATCGAGGTTTTAATCCTCGTTTTCCAAATATCGATATCAGAAATTGAGCAGTCTGATTCTAAGCACCCCCCCCCCACCCCTGAAATTTACCAGACATTAATTAACACGTTATCTGGTACTTTTGTACGCATAAGTATATATACAATATATATGTGATCTATACAACTTTGAGGAATGAGTACCAAGAACTGCCGGTGGCGGCGCCACCGTAAGCAAATGAGTGCCGCAGTGAATAGATCTGGGTCTGTTAGTGGACAATAACGGATCATAATAATAAGAAGAATACCTCATACCGATGATTTTATACACGTATATAAATATACTAACTATATTATATATATTATGTATATTATATATATATATATAATATATATATATAATATATATATATAATATATATATGTATGTGTATATACATATATTAGTCGCCCACGCAACCGCGGGAACCAGAGCATCCCCACTGTATGCATCTATATATAAACCCGGGGGGGGGGGGGGTGTCACGTGGGAGCCCCTCGTCTACGACGCGTGATCGGTGCTTCAGGTAGGCACAGTTGGCTGCTGGTTACCGCTGGTTACCCATAGCCCTGCCGGGTCCCACTGCCACCTGCCCGCGGCCCGCCCACCGACGTGCCCTCCCCGCATGGCCCCAAACAGCGTGACGGCTTACACGGGGTGTGCCTGATACATGGACGATACGTGCAGTGTCGAGTCGGTACGCTTACCTGGGCACCACCAGTGGGTGAGTAGGGCACGTCGTTATTACATGGCCATCTCACTACCTGTGTGTTGTGATGGGCCGCGGCCAACCCATCTCCGCGTCTGCATGTGTGTGTGTGTGTGTGTGCGCGCGCGTGTGTGCGTGTTTGTGTGTGAGTGAGTGGGTGAACACCTTTTTAATGCACACACTGGGGTTGTCTCAATTTGACTGACCCCCCCGACCCCCGCTTTTCCGCCCATTCCCTCCGAATACAGGTCACCTGTTATATCAAGGCAATGTTGATCTGGGCCCGTATTCATGAGCGCGGGGTACGGTTAGCCGGAGGTTAGGCTTCGCCGTTGGGTAGCTATCCCTCGGTTTAACCGTGGATCTTAAGTAGGTCAATCGGTATTCACCAATGCACTAGCCGTTGCGGATAGCTACCCGTTCGATTATTTATAGATTTGGGAATTCCCTCCAGTCGCTGCCTTGTTTACTTTACATTCGTCGATTCGAAAATATCAATATCGCCGCCGTTACGGCGTCAGGGTTAATATCGGTTCGCATTTAGGGTTAATTTGAGCAAATTTCACTTATTGCGTATTTAAATCTATCAAATATGATCGCATTGAATAGATTTGGGCATAAGGAATTCACGCCGATTCGGCGGCGACGGCGGCAGCCATTTTTGCGCCGATTTGTGTACTTTACATTCGGCGATTCGAAAATATTAATATCGACGCTGTTACGGCGTCAGTGTTAATTTTGCTTCGAATTTAGGGTTAATTTGAATAAATTTCACTTATTGCGTATGTAATTCTGTTAAATATGACAGCATTGAATAGATTTGGGCGTAAGGAATTCACGCCGATTCGGCGGCGACGGCGGCGGCCATTTTTGCACCGATTTGGGTACTTTACATTCGTCGATTCGAAAATATTAATATCGCCGCCGTTACGGCGTCAGTGTTAATTTTGCTTCGGATTTAGGGTTAATTTGAATAAATTTCACTTATTGCGTATTTAAATCTATCAAATATGATCGCATTGAATAGATTCAGAGCCACACACACTCACTATCCCCTCGGGATAGTGGCTTACCCCTGGGTCGAAAGTGGGGTAGCGTACCCTCCGGATAGAGCCCCAGGGTAGTGCTACCCCGAGCTCATGAATACGGATTTTCCACCGTTAGCCGGGGGGGATACCCTACCCTACGGTTAGAGCCCTACCCTGAGCTCATGAATACGGCCCCTGGATGCAGAGTCTTACCACACTGCAACCCCTTCTGGTGAAGTTTGAGGAGTAGTTCCGACTTTGGCCAGAGGTGGTGCCACCAGCTCCTGCTTGCCCAAGACCAGATAATCGGCCGAACACTGAAGGTGCTAACCCTATATGTGGTGTGATCGTCTTGCACACGTGTTACAGTTAGTGTACCAGACTCAATTAATGTAGTACTGTATACCAGCTAGTTAGGTTTTGCTAAGAGTTAAAAGGTTAATGTATGGCGATAAATACACTATTTGCTGTAAATAATTCCGGATATGCCGATTACCGCTGGTCCCTCAGGAAACACTGGCCGTAATCGATTAACACGACCTGGGCGACTCGGGTCACCCGAGTCGTCAGAAGTTCAAATCGAACACCGCGAGTGGAGTCGACAAAAACACGTGCCGTGTGCAAAACGACCCGACGCCAGTAACCCACCTCTTGGCTGGGGTTTGCTAGGAATGCCTGAGCTGGTACCTGTAGGATAACAGCTACCACTACAAGTTGTTTTAATGCTTTTTTTTAAATAACCCAGATTGTCAGCTTATACGATCCTAAGATACTTTAAATCCTATTTTGCTGTACTTATATTGGTTATTAAAACAAATAATTAGGTTTTAGATTAAGCCACCATTTTTTCCACCCCGAGCGTGCAGAAGCTTATTCGGTTATTCGCCCCGAGTCTGCAGGATGTGCGCATGCGCCAAAAAGTGGCTCGGGTGACCAGAGTCGATTAATCGATTACGCCCACTGAAGCTGTGTCCCAGCACTCAGAGTCCCAGCTTCAGTTTGCACACCGGCAGTTGTGTGTGGTGCCCCTGCCAGCCCGAGGCTTCACTGTACACGATATTCTTTAAACTCCCTTTGCACCTGTATCCACTTTCCTCATGATGACCAAAGTTGGTAGGATTCTTCTCATAACATTTGTATTTTTGCAGTAAAATTGACCTAGCAGATATGTTACATTAGATAAAAGAGCACGTTGTGTATGTGTGTGTTCAACCTCCTCCTCACTTCCACCATGTACAGGGGGGCGGGTGCGAGTTGCCATTACAGTAAAACCTCTCTAAATCGACCGACCATGGGACCGACTTTAAATGGGCCATTTAGGGAGGTGGTGGGTTTAGATAGTTTCTTTTATTGTTACAATGGGTGATCGTTTGGGACCCAAGTACAGCGATCGATATAGGGGAGTGGTCAATCTGTGGAGTTGGTCTGTTACTGTTAGAGTGGTTTTACTGTACCCACCTCTCCACCCCGTGTCTGTCCTCCCTTCACCCCCAGTTCACCCCCGACCTCTGCCGGCATACTACCACGGTCCACCACGCTTCACCCACTCTGAATATACATATAAATATATATAATATATGTTGTGTTTTTATGTGTGTGTATATATAATATATATATATATATATATACATACAGATGAATCTCGATCCAACAGACTAATAGGGGGGAGCAGTTGTCCGTTAAAGCCGTTTGTCCATTGCAGCGACGAAATTGCTTTATCTATAGGTGCCATAGTGATAATGTGGAAAACAGGGGACCAAACATGTAAACAACACGTCACAAGTCAGTACCCGTCCTAATATGACCTTAGATGTTGCTATGACGGCACTATGTGGGTATGTTTGTATGTGTGAATGAGTATGCATATGTGTGAGTATGCATTACACATGTGTGGGAGCCTAGCTCACTGTAGCGGATTGTGTCCGTTGGATCCGGAATCCGATGCATCGGTGTCCGTTGGATCGAGGTTCATCTGGATATGTACGTACATACTACATACATATTACATACGACCAGACGGGATGGCCCAATGAGTTGAGCGTCCGTCTCCCGTTTTGGTAGATCGTGGGATTCGAAGCCACAGGTTCTAAAATTGGTCGAGTCAAACGAATGATTTAAAAATTGATACTTGTTGCTTCCTAGCCAGGCCCTCGACATTATTAGGACAGCGCAAGGACTGGTTGGCTCAGTATCAGGATAATGTGATTGGGTGGGATATCAGGTCATGGTGCTGGCAGCCTGGTCTCTCAGTGGAGCAGCACTATAAAGTCGAAATGAGTGTGCACTGTCATGAGTTGGTACCCATCCTGATATGACCTTAGATGTTGCCAGGACGTAAAACTCCAACAAGCAACCAACATATTACATACATATACAAATGCATACATACATGCATACATAAATTCACACATACATGCATACATACATACATACATACATACATACATACATACATACATACATACACACGTACGCACGTACGTACGCCCGCACGTACGTGTGTACGTACGTACGTGTGTACGTACGTACGCGTGTACGTACGTGTGTACGTACGTACGCGTGTGCGTACGCGTGTGCGTACGCGTGTACGTACGTACATACGCGTGTACGTACGTACATACGCGTGTACGTACGTACGTACGCGTGTACGTACGTACGCGTGTACGTACGTACGCGTGTACGTACGTACGCGTGTACGTACACACAGACAGACACACAGACAGATACACAGACACACACAGACACACACAGACAGACACACACAGACACAGACAGACAAATACATACAGACACAGAGACAGGCAAAGAGACAGACAGACAGGCAGGCAGACAGACAGACAGACAGACACAGACACAGACAGACAGACAGACAAATACATACAGACACAGAGACAGACACAGACAGGCAAAGAGACAGACAGACAGGCAGACAGGCAGAGACTGTGTAGTGTGTGCATGCAAACACACCCCTGCTTTCTCGGTGTGTATTGTGGCTGGTGGTGTTTTCCTACACCCACCTGTGTGCACACTGCACCGTGTGTGGGGCGCGCTATTTGTACACCCAGTTAGGTGGAATCTTTACCGCTCTCGGCCACACGTTGCACATGTAAATAGCTTGGAAATGGTGCTAATGATTAAGTCCGTTGTCCGTTGTAACCCACTTAAGGGTATTGCTATTTATAAATAAGGTGGGAACTACCACCGGAAGTGCACGATCTTTGGTCGCATTAACAAATGAGGCACCAAGTGAAAATAAAAGGCAATATTAGAAACCAAGCCAAGAGTCAGTTCACAGAAATAGACTTAAATAGATTTAATGGAAAATATTAGAAACCAAGCCAAGAGTCAGTTGACATAAATGGACGTAAATATATTTAAGGGAAAATAATACAAAACCGAAATTGCCTAAGAGAAAATCCAGTAAATAGTGTTGCCACCTCAAGTAGTTCAGGCTTTGTCATTCAGTCAAATCAAACAGGAAACCCCGGCACTCATATTTTTTAGAGGGAGTCGAAATGTTATTATAATAATGGTTGGTTGGTTATTGGAGTTTTACGTCCTGGCAACATCAAAGTCATATCAGGATGGGTACCGAGTTGTGACTGCAAATCTCAGTTCGAATCTCGCGAGCTACCAACAGGGGAGATCAGTGTTCAACTCATTCGGCCCTCCCGTCTTGTCTTATTATAATAATGTGAATGGGAACTCATATATAACTGGGGAATTAGAATATTCTAACTCCCCAGTCACATTAGGCCAAATAAAAAATAATAATTGGCGATTGTCCCTGGCCGTGCTTGAAAAATCGACCGCCCCTGATTTATTTTATATTTTTTTAACTTTAAAATGCGTCGTATCAATTTTTAATCATTGGTTTGACTCGGCCAGGGTTTGAACCCAGGAGTTTGAATCCCACGACCTACCAAAACGGGGGGGGGGGACGTTCAACTCATCCGGTCATCGGTCTGGTTACGTATTACATCTACGTCAACAACAACAAAATCGCCCGCCCGATCCTGATTTATATTTCGAAGGGATGATCACCAATTTTGGTTTTATTTGGCCTTATTATGAAATCACATATGGCACACAGTATTTAGCCCCAGTGATATAGAGAAAGGCCGTGCTGCTGCTTATTCTAATGGTATATGGCACACACAGTACTTAGGCCCAGTGATATAGAGAAAGGCCGTGCTGCTGCTTATTCTAATGGTATATGGCACACGTACTAGGCCAGTGTATGAGGAGCGTGCTGCTGCTTATTCAAGGTATAGGCACACACAGTACTTAGCCCAGTGATATAGAGAAAGGCCGTGCTGCTGCTTATTCTAAGGGTATATGGCACACACAGTACTTAGGCCCAGTGATATAGAGAAAGGCAGTGCTGCTGCTTATTCTAATGGTATATGGCACACACAGTACTTAGGCCCAGTGATATAGAGAAAGGCCATGCTGCTGCTTATTCTAAGGGTATATGGCACACACAGTACTTAGGCCCAGTGATATAGAGAAAGGCCGTGCTGCTGCTTATTCTAATGGTATATGGCACACACAGTACTTAGGCCCAGTGATATAGAGAAAGGCAGTGCTGCTGCTTATTCTAAGGGTATATGGCACACACAGTACTTAGGCCCAGTGATATAGAGAAAGGCAGTGCTGCTGCTTATTCTAATGGTATATGGCACACACAGTACTTAGGCCCAGTGATATAGAGAAAGGCTGTGCTGCTGCTTATTCTAATGGTATATGGCACACACAGTACTTAGGCCCAGTGATATAGAGAAAGGCAGTGCTGCTGCTTATTCTAAGGGTATATGGCACACACAGTACTTAGGCCCAGTGATATAGAGAAAGGCTGTGCTGCTGCTTATTCTAAGGGTATATGGCACACACAGTCTAGGCGTGTATAGGAGGCCAGTGGGCTATCTAAGGGTATATGGCACAGTGGCCCAGATATAGAGAAAGGCCGTGCTGCTGCTTATTCTAATGGTATATGGCACACACAGTACTTAGGCCCAGTGATATAGAGAAGGCCGTGCTGCTGCTTATTCTAATGGTATATGGCACACACAGTACTTAGACCCAGTGATATAGAGAAAGGCCAGTGCTGCTGCTTATTCTAAGGGTATATGGCACACAGTACTTAGGCCCAGTGATATAGAGAAGGGCCGTGCTGCTGCTTATTCTAAGGGTATATGGCACACACAGTACTTAGGCCCAGTGATATAGAGAAAGGCCGTGCTGCTGCTTATTCTAAGGGTATATGGCACACACAGTACTTAGGCCCAGTGATATAGAGAAGGGCCGTGCTGCTGCTTATTCTAATGGTATATGGCACACACAGTACTTTAGGCCCAGTGATATAGAGAAAGGCCGTGCTGCTGCTTATTCTAATGGTATATGGCACACACAGTACTTAGGCCCAGTGATATAGAGAAAGGCCGTGCTGCTGCTTATTCTAATGGTATATGGCACACACAGTACTTAGGCCCAGTGATATAGAGAAAGGCCGTGCTGCTGCTTATTCTAAGGGTATATGGCACACACAGTACTTAGGCCCAGTGATATAGAGAAGGCCGTGCTGCTGCTTATTCTAAGGGTATATGGCACACAGTACTTAGGCCCAGTGATATAGAGAAAGGCCGTGCTGCTGCTTATTCTAAGGGTATATGGCACACACAGTACTTAGGCCCAGTGATATAGAGAAGGGCCGTGCTGCTGCTTATTCTAATGGTATATGGCACACACAGTACTTAGGCCCAGTGATATAGAGAAAGGCCGTGCTGCTGCTTATTCTAATGGTATATGGCACACACAGTACTTAGGCCCAGTGATATAGAGAAGGGCCGTGCTGCTGCTTATTCTAAGGGTATATGGCACACACAGTACTTAGGCCCAGTGATATAGAGAAAGGCCGTGCTGCTGCTTATTCTAAGGGTATATGGCACACACAGTACTTAGCCCCAGTGATATAGAGAAGGGCCGTGCTGCTGCTTATTCTAATGGTATATGGCACACACAGTACTTAGGCCCAGTGATATAGAGAAAGGCCGTGCTGCTGCTTATTCTAATGGTATATGGCACACACAGTACTTAGGCCCAGTGATATAGAGAAAGGCCGTGCTGCTGCTTATTCTAATGGTATATGGCACACACAGTACTTAGGCCCAGTGATATAGAGAAAGGCCATGCTGCTGCTTATTCTAAGGGTATATGGCACACACAGTACTTAGGCCCAGTGATATAGAGAAAGGCCGTGCTGCTGCTTATTCTAAGGGTATATGGCACACACAGTACTTAGGCCCAGTGATATAGAGAAAGGCCGTGCTGCTGCTTATTCTAATGGTATATGGCACACACAGTACTTAGGCCCAGTGATATAGAGAAAGGCCGTGCTGCTGCTTATTCTAATGGTATATGGCACACACAGTACTTAGGCCCAGTGATATAGAGAAAGGCCGTGCTGCTGCTTATTCTAATGGTATATGGCACACACAGTACTTAGGCCCAGTGATATAGAGAAAGGCCGTGCTGCTGCTTATTCTAATGGTATATGGCACACACAGTACTTAGGCCCAGTGATATAGAGAAAGGCCGTGCTGCTGCTTATTCTAATGGTATATGGCACACACAGTACTTAGGCCCAGTGATATAGAGAAAGGCCGTGCTGCTGCTTATTCTAATGGTATATGGCACACACAGTACTTAGGCCCAGTGATATAGAGAAAGGCCGTGCTGCTGCTTATTCTAAGGGTATATGGCACACACAGTACTTAGGCCCAGTGATATAGAGAAAGGCCGTGCTGCTGCTTATTCTAATGGTATATGGCACACAGTACTTAGGCCCAGTGATATAGAGAAAGGCCGTGCTGCTGCTTATTCTAAGGGTATATGGCACACACAGTACTTAGGCCCAGTGATATAGAGAAAGGCCGTGCTGCTGCTTATTCTAAGGGTATATGGCACACACAGTACTTAGACCCAGTGATATAGAGAAAGGCCGTGCTGCTGCTTATTCTAAGGGTATATGGCACACACAGTACTTAGGCCCAGTGATATAGAGAAAGGCCGTGCTGCTGCTTATTCTAAGGGTATATGGCACACACAGTACTTAGGCCCAGTGATATAGAGAAAGGCCGTGCTGCTGCTTATTCTAATGGTATATGGCACACACAGTACTTAGACCCAGTGATATAGAGAAAGGCCATGCTGCTGCTTATTCTAATGGTATATGGCACACACAGTACTTAGGCCCAGTGATATAGAGAAAGGCCGTGCTGCTGCTTATTCTAAGGGTATATGGCACACACAGCACTTAGGCCCAGTGCCAGCTACCTTGTGGGCGAGTCTACCTCAGGTATTGCCTCCATGGTTTGTAATTATAATACTCCTACTATTAATAATAATAATAACAATAATAATAATAATAACAATTATTCTTATTAGTGTTCTCATGTGCACTCATGGTGGTGACAAAGTGCTGCCCCACTGGGATATCGGGTCAACAGTGATATGACCCAGTTAATTAATTCATTCATTCATTCATTCATTCATTTATTCATTTATTCATTCATTCAACCAACTCAAACCTGTAGAGGAAATTCAGTGCATGAGTGATCGTTCTTTCTTTAAAAAAAGACACCCCAAAACCAACCATTAAAAAGAATCTTTAGTCTATTCCACTTGATCATAATACATTATTAATTAAAGCGAAATCCTTCGCCACAACCAACTGACATTCACCTTAACCGATTTATCACTTCATTAACCAACTCGAAAAGTTATTTAAGCGTAAGTTCAACAGAGTTTAAAGCTGCATAGTCCGATGAAGCATCACATTTTCAAAACCAAAGCAATTATCTAAGCTCAGTACCTTGGTCTCCTACTCCACTTCCACCAGCCGTGACTGATTCATTTAAACTGTTAATTGCTTATTTATGCTTATTCTGCAGACATGGATTGAGGAGCAAACAAATAGCCTAGATCGCTGTGTCCTCGTATGTATCCAATCTATGTTTACATCAGTTGGGAATGTGTGGGTCAGGGGGAGAAAATGCACACTCACAAGGTACATTAACTCTTACTAAGCAAGATTGACATATGTTTCTAACTGTATTTAATTATTATCGACGATTAATTTGTCTAATATATGTATACTAACAATTTAACCTGTTCTTTTATCATTCTTGTTCCTACAAATTTGTGATAACGCACGTACACACACACACACTCACACACATACACACAGCTACACACACATACACATACACACATACATACACATACACACATACATACACATACACACATACACACAGCTACACACACATACACACATACAACACATACACACACATACACACACACATACATACACACAGACACACACACAAACGGGATCGTCAAATGAGTTGAGCGTCCGTCTCCCGCTTTGTTAGGTCGTGGTATTCGAACCCATGAGTTCGAGCCCTGGTCGAATCAAATCAATGACTTAACAATTTACTACCTAACCTAGAACTTAGTATTACCTTGGTATGGCAAGGAGCAGTGAAATGAGGAAGACCAATTGTCTGTTGTTGAAATAGTCCTTGCTTAATTAACTAATGTAAACAACAACAAAATGTAAACAAAAAAACAACCACATATATGGATCATTCTCTGAAACTTACACAATTACACATTTACATTAAGATTTGCACAAACTTTTAACAAACTTTTTTCTTCTAAGACAATTTTGTTTGCTTAACTGTGATCAATACAATCTTGTTTGAATGTGTTGTGTATGTTAAAATGATGTTCTGGCTGTGTGTTTAATTTCCATGTTACGTATTGCTTAATTTGTATAATATCAAAATCAAAAAGTGCAAGTTTTTTGTGTTTTTTTTTTTAAACTCTGACATATATGCACATGTAAGTAAGCCTTCATATGAACATTGATTCTGCTATTATTTGTATGTTTTTTTAAACTATTATTTCGAATGTTTTCACTTTTGGTGTCCATGTCAAAAATGTGGTACCAAGTTTCAGAGAACAACCCATATAATACTGGACACTCAGAACTCCAAGGGCCGTTCATTGGGCCATTCCCACAATGCACTTGTGGTTTATTACATGTATACATATTTATTACACCAACGCTGAATGGGGCGTGGTTTGGGTGCCATATGAGGTAGTTAATCGTTCTCTCCTAACAGTACTAGTACCATAGTGTACCATTTACTATGATACTACTTTCAATGTAGACCACTCTAGATAATACATTTTTTTAAACCACCCTAGTCCCTGAATTCCTTCAATTTAAATATTCAATCCTGGCAACATCTAAGGTCATATCAGGACGGCTACCGACTTGTGACAGTGCGCAATACTCATGGCGACTTTATATTGCTGCCCCACTGGGAGACCAGACCGCCAATACCATTACCCGGTTTCCCACTCAGTCACACTATCCGGATACTGAGCTAACCAGTCTATTCAATCCGAAATATACTTAATATTAACAATTTGGTATTGGTAACTACAGTATAACCCCATTAAACCAAGCTTGGTTAAACCAAACGATCGGTTAATCCAAACTTTTTTCGCCGGCCCGGCAAAATACTACCATTTATCATATAAAATAGTTGGCTAAACCAAAGTTGGTTAATCCAAATTATTGGTGAATCCAAACAAAATTGTTGGACCCCAGGCCACTTCCAGTATGGTTAAACCAAACTTTCATGTGGTTATAAGGTAATCTGAGACCCCACCAACTTTTTTATGTTATAAATGGTAGTATTTTGCCGGGCCACCAAAAAAAGTTTTGATTAACCGATCATTTGGTTTAACCGAGCTTGGTTTAACTGGGTTATACTGTATATACATTAAAAAACAATAATCAAAGTGTCCACATACATTTGTATATTAGATATGCAATACACGCTTACTCAAAGTGAAAGTCAAAGCCAAAGATCTGTTAAAAACAATGATCGGTTAATCCAAACATATTTCGAGGGTCCCTTCTAGTTTGGTTTAACGGGGCTATACTGTATTAATGAAAATAATATTACGGTGGTGTAATATATTTTTAGCATTGACTGTTGAGTCATTTGTATCGAGCCTTAACGTCTTTGGAGGCCTCAATTCTTCAGAGATTGAGACTCATAATCATTTTCTTGACATTACCAAAGTCTTAAGAAGTTGGTAATGAGTCTCAAGGTTTCCAGAAAGTAGTAATGAGTTTCAAAGTCTGTGGAAATTGGAAATGAATTTCAAAGTATTTAGTAGGAGAAGGCACGGAGAATTTGTCACTGTGAGAGGTACAACACAGATATACATGCAGGCAGGGCAGCATTTTGAATGTACCTAAAAAACACTAAACTTCTTTAAAACTTATGTATACCGTAGTATAGTAAGTAGTCTGCACAAGTAGACATATAGACAAGTGGGCATGGATAGATAGTGATTGCATCGGGGAGCCTAGGTAGTGTAATGGTCAGCATGCTAGCCCCGGAATGTCGAGAAGTGCCGCTTCCAATCCTGTTCTAGATGCAATATTTCCCATTTTCATCGGTAGGACAATATTAGGCATGTAGACAGGCCACAAAGCGTGACCTAGTTTCGAATGAGGCCTACATGTAATGTGTGTCACCGATCTCTAATCGAGGATTATCCCTAAAGGACTGTAACACCTGTGCCCCTTTGAGGCAGGCATGACGTGGGCAGTTAAGCGGATATGGCGACTAAGCATACAC
Source organism: Branchipolynoe longqiensis (assembly GCA_030323885.1). Classification (NCBI taxonomy): domain Eukaryota; kingdom Metazoa; phylum Annelida; class Polychaeta; order Phyllodocida; family Polynoidae; genus Branchipolynoe; species Branchipolynoe longqiensis. Next base: position 68,592,484 of record CM059188.1, read on the forward strand.
ATGGTGTCACCAGGACACACATACTGCTGACAGTGCACTATTTTCTCTTTTGCTCATGCCGGTGCAGGACGTTCAAAGCACTACCCCGTTGAAAACACTATGGTAGTGTTTTGAACCTAACTTCAAAACACTACGGTAGTGTTGTGAACTTAAGTTCAAAACACTACTGTTAAGTTCAAAACACTACCAGTACGTACGTCCAAAACACTACCCAAGTTCAAAACATTATCATAACACAGGGCTGTAATGCCGCAAAATGTAACCTACTGATACATATTGGTATACACTGACGATGCTGCGGCATTTGAAGCTTGTAATAATTGATTTGGTTATTGGGGGTATTACGTCCTGGCAAAATCTAAGGTCATATCAGGACACACTACTAGTATACACTGATAGCGCTGCGGCATCTGCACAACGTATAAAAATATGCTGATGGTGCTGCGGCGATTTTAGCACGTCTTAGTATAGACCTATTTCAAATGACGTCAGCACAGGTATCTAGGTCAGTGCGCGTGCTGTTTGGCTGCAGGACGACACACTGTCACACTGCAAACTCAATGGCTATGAGCAATCTTCATAGAGAAAAGGTGAACTATCTCTAAGACCACATCACCTAGCCACAAACTGCTTGGAACAGATATAAAACATGTTTAACAAAGAGATTATATTAAATTCATAAGGTTTGGGTTCTGTATTTCTATTAATTTTGAATAAAACTGATGTTTTGCACTGTGTGTACCAGCAAACTCAATGCATTGTCAATGGCCGTGAGCAATCTTCATACAGAAAAAGTTAAATATCTCTAAAACCATACCACCTAGACACAAACCGCTTGGAACACATATAGAAAACATGTATAATAAAAAGGTTATATTAAATTGATAAGGTTAGGGTTCTATATTTCTATTAATTTTGAATAAATTCGACGTGTTGCACTGCGCGTATCGGCAACCTCAATACAATGTCAATGGCGATGAGCAATCCGCAATAAGAAAAGGTGTAATCTCTCTCAAACTACACCAGCTAGAAACAAACCACATGGCACATATAGAGAAAACATATTCAACGAAAAGATTAGGGTTCTGCATTTCTATTAATTCTGAATAAAATCGATGTGTTGCAGTGCACGTATCTGCAAACTCAATGGCAGTGTGCCATCGTTCTGCAGCCAAGGTGCGCGCGCATACACAATGTTTATAAACATTGGAAGGGGTCCCGCTGATGGTGCTGCACATATTAGTAGTATACGCATCACTGTCCCACCCTACTGCATTCTTCCCCACCTCACTGCATACAGCCCCACACTACTGCATACTGCCCCACACTACTGCATACTGCCCCACCCTACTGCATACTGCCCCACACTACTGCATACTGCCCCACCCTACTGCATACTGCCCCACCCTATTACAAATGATAATGACTATGCAACAATGGTATTAAAACAATTAGAGTAGTGTTTTGAACTTAAAGGTAGTGTTTTGAACTCAAGGATAGTGTTTTCAGCGTGACCACAGTAGTGTTTTGAACCTACCTTCAACTAGGTTGAAAACACTACTGTAGTGTTTTGAACCTAGGTTGAAAACACTGCCATAGTGTTTTTGTGGGGTAGTGTTTTGAACTTACTACACCGGCCCTGTATAGATGACTTAAAGTTGCACAGTCCGATGGTTTCGAGTTCTGCCATATTATTTTGATAACTGTTACTTAAGTGTTAGTATTAGTTATTATTACCATTGCTCCCGGAAATCAATCAATATATCTATCAATCAATCAGTCATATTTTAAAGTCGCCAGAGACAAATGAATCCGGTATCAGAAGCTCTCCAAGCACACCAGTTTTTCAGTTCATGCAACTGGTCATGTGGGGTGGGGGTGGGGGTGGGGGTGGGGGTGTGGGTGTGGGTGGGTGGAGTGCTGAAGTCTGTAATGTATGAATGACATCATGAGTGGGATTCCCTCATCATATGATCTAGATTGGTTCCCACAGATAGGGGAATCCAAGCCAACCACCAACATGGCAGCCACGGGAAGCTCTCAATTCAACTTTTAATTATTCATACCAAAAGTAGCTGGTTTTGATCAAATTGATTTCTCACATTTTCACTTTCGCGCAAAATCAAACAAGCATTCTTTTGATACAATTTGTGGGAAAGTTTAAATATATATAGTATTGCTAATATACTTAATACACAGAGGCAACAATAATTATTTGATTTGCTACCAAAAAAAAGAAAGAATTAATGCTCACCATCGTAGCATGGAAACGAAATACGTGATGTCCAATTTCAGAGTATGACACATATACTAAATGTGATGCCCAATTTCAGAGTATGACACATTTACTAAATGACTCTCTCTCAACCTGTAGCTATTATGACTAGTAGAAGTTAGAATTTCCACATATTTGAGCGTATTATCGACCTTAGTAAATAAAATACCAGAAACCGATATTGCACTAGGTAGTCTGATATTGTTATCTGACTGGGCAGGTTGCCAACAAGTGCAATGGATAGCAGCATTTAGCATGTGTTAGCAGCACCATATATGCTTATCTAGACCATTAAGTCACTACAAAGCACCCCAATCTTCCAGCCATAATGATTCGCGCCCACACTGCGGACATGGAAATAGAACACATTCATTAGTCAAAGTTGCATAGTCAGATGGTTTTTGAGTTTCTGACATTTTTAGATGCATGTGTTAGGTCGATTGTTATAATCTACCTTGCTTTAGTTTGAAGTTACTTTTATTTTAAATTGTGTCACCATTTTATTTATTTTTTAAATTCATTTTTAGCACAGGCACACTGATTTTGCTCGACAATTATGGCTGCTCTTTGTAAAAGCATTAACGGAAAAGGAATGCCTTTGTGTGAAATGCTGATAGTCTGTGTTCTGTCAGTTTGAGATAACAAATCAGTGGCATTAAAAACTGGGCGGTTGGCTGCTGGTGATATGGCCGATCTAAGATAATGTCATTTTCATATTGTTTTTTACTGGAATTCTGTTCACTCTTTTCCCCCTCCTCTCTCCTTTCTCCTCTCTACTCTCTAACAGTAACACTAACCATCTTTTCTCCGCTTACCTTTCTTCTCTCCTCCCATCTCCTCCTCCTCCTCCTCCTCCTCCTCCTCCTCCTCCTCCTCCTCCTCCTCCTCCTCCTCCTCCTCCTCCTCCTCCTCCTCCTCCCCCCTCCTCCTCCCATCTCCTCCTCCCATCTCCTCCTCCTCCTCCCCCTCCTCCTCCTCCATCTCCTCCTCCTCCTCCTCCCATCTCCTCCTCCTCTCCTCCTCCCATCTCCTCCTCCTCCCATCTCCTCCTCCTCCTCCTCCCATCTCCTCCTCCTCCTCCTCCCATCTCCTCCTCCTCCTCCTCCCATCTCCTCCCCTGCCCCTCCACCTCGCTATCCTTCCCTTTCCCTCCTTCTCTCCCCTGCGTCTCCCCTTTCCATCCCATCCCATCCCATTCCATCCCACCCCCTCTCCCTGCCTGCCCCTCCTCTTTTCTCCCCCTCCCTCCATATCCTTCTCCCCTCCCTTCACTGCTCTGCCTTCCCATCCCCTGCTGTGCCCTCCCCTCCCCCCCTTCCCTCTCCTCCCGTTCCCTCTCCTCCCCCGTCCCTTCCCTTCCCTCTCCTCCTCCTTCCTCTCCCCTCATCTCTTCTCTCCCTCCGATCCCATTTCTTCCCTTCCTCCCTCCTCCTCCCTCCCTCCTCATTCCCTCCTAACTCCTTCCTTCCTTCGTCCCCGCTCCCACACCCTCCTTCCTCCGTTCCTCTCTCCTTTCCCGTCCTCTCTACTCTCTTCTCTCTCCCTCCCACACCCCCTTCCCTCCCCCGAAACCTCCACACCGCCCGGTCTGAAGCCTGATGAGACGCCGGGAATCGAACACCAATTAAAGCGTTACGCGTGCCCAGGTGCCTCGTTCCCAGATTGATGGCCGCCCTAATGTCATTGTCTTGTGGCCCTCTATGCAGACCGGAAATGGCGCCCCGGGTCACGTGACTGTGAATGGCGATCCAGCACGTGACCAGATCAATACGGATGGCGCCTTGGGAGGGTGGGTGTTAATAACATGTCTGGACGGTGCAGACTTGGCCTGTTGTTCAATATAGTAACACATGTACTGCTGTAATGTAGTGTTGATTTAAGTACAACAATAACCTCGCTAACTGTCTCAAGTGCATATGTAGTGTGCCTTGTCTTTTTTAACTTGAAGCCTCAGATACTGTGAACACCATTGTATATATAGCACTGGCGCAACTCTTTTCTCGTGTCTTGTCACTTGGCTGGTGGCCACCTGGTGTCAGTTAAAGTAGGCTCAGCCTAGTCGTTTATTATCGTCGACTTAGCAGCTGCGTGGTAGGTTTACTTGTCTTAGCCAGCACACTTAGGTTGGCTGGTTGTTGTTTTATGTCCTGGCAACATCTAAGGTCATACCAGGACAGGTACCGACTTGTGATAATGCAAACTCATGGTGACTTTATAGTACTGCCCACTGGGAAATCAGGTGGCCGTTATCATGACCCAATATCCCACTCTGTCACATTATCCTGACACTGAGCTAATCAGTCCTTGCCCTATCCTATTAATGCTGAACGCCAGGCTGGGAAGTGACTAGATAAAAGATTCACCCTGTACTTGTAGTACACGGGTAAACGACAACGTAGTATAAATACGGGCGAAAATAGCTTTAGTATGGAACAGGAAGTAGAATGCCTGTCTCCAGTATCAAATGGGTACTTATATCGGCACATAGTTGGTGAAATGGGAGAGAATGCAAAAAGACAAGATGGTGGCCATAGAACGCTGTTGATTTCACCTTTAAATTCTATTAAACTATATGTTTTATTATATTTTTCCACTCAACGGTAGCGGGGAAATATGAAGACCTATATAAAGAATATTTGTTGCTTCTTACATTGTGAAATTAGGCTCTCATTTCATTTCCCCGCTTTTTCGACAGCTTTTATATAGGGTTGGTATTCACCCATGTACTGCGAGTACAGGGTGAATCCTTTATCTAGGAAGTGACAAGTATCAATTGTGTAAGTCATTGGTTTGACTCGACCGGGAATCAAACTCCCGACTGTCCTTATGGCAAGTCTACGCGCTACCGATTCGGCCACAACGTCTGGTTAAAAGGTTTGGCCTCCCACCTCCCTTTCAGGCCACTAGGCTTAAGGTTACTCAGCGTGATGGTTAATCTGCCACAACCACAGGCACAGCCATATATATAGTCACAGCCACAGCCACATGCACAATCGGACTTGCGTGACTGGTCATGGGTTCAATCCCCCGCCAAGTCAAACTAGACATAAAGTCGACCACACGCGGAAGCCGAATCTGTAAGAGTGGAGGCTTTCCCTGTGGAAGGCCGGGAGTTAGAAATCTGGCCGAGTCAAATCAATGACTTATAAAAATTAATACTTGATGTTACTTAGCCTGGCACCTTGCACTACTAGGATAGGGCAAGTACTGGTTAGCTCAGCAGCAGGATAATGTGACTGAGTGGGAAATCGGTTCATGGTGCCAGTGGTCTGGTCTCTCAGTGTAGTAGACCTATAAAGTAACCATGAGTACGCACTGTCAGTACCTATCCTGATATGACCTTAGATGTTGTCAGGATGTAAAGCCCCAACAAACAAGTAAATACAACTTATATATAAAATTGGTACTTTTAACTATTCTGCCCAGTGATCGCCATTACTAGGATTTGGTAGGGGCTGCTTAATTAGATCCGTTGTCGGGATAATTTGATTGAATAGAGTGCTAGTAAGTAGAACGGTAACCAAGTGAGCCATCACTATAAAACCGCTATGAATGCGCCGACACACTTCGTTAACTGTCGTGTTATGACGCCAGGAGTTGCTGGTTTGTAAAATCCCAATATGGCTTTTATTTGTGTGAAAGGGGCGCCCAAGGTGGTTGGTTTTGACATCCGCCTCTTCCACCGTACCTTATAATAACCCCACCAGTTAAGCTAGTGACATCTATCGGCATAATCTAGAACCATTCTATTTGGGTATATTCCCGAGTGCCTCCAAATTCACATTTATATCTCCGTAAAGAATGCATGGAAAAATAATAAAATGCCTGATTATATTCATATATTCATATCGCAATTTCAAGCTCTTATCCTTGTAATATATATATTTTAAAAAAGACAACTAAATTCTGTTTTTCTTCTGGAATTTCACCGCTGCTCTCTTCATGTATTACACCCCTCCAGTTAAGCTAGTGACATCGGCAGAATCTGGAACCACCCGCTACTGCCACCACCACCACCATGGGGGTACTGACTTGTGACAGTGCGCACTCATGGCGACTTTATAGTACTGTCCCACTGGGAAACCAGGCCGCTGGCACCATGACCTGGTATCCCACTCAGTCACATTATCCTGACACTGAGCACACCAGTCCTTGCCCTATCCTAATAATGCCGAGTGCCTGGCTAGGAAGCGACAAGTATCAATTTTAAAGTCATTGGTTTGACTCGACCGGGACTCGAACCCACGACCCCACGATCTACCAGCATGGGAGACGGACGCTCTAACTCATTCGGCCATCCCGTCTGGTCTAAGTTAGCAGTTCTTTTACTGTTAGTAACAGGTCATAGAGGACAGACAATTGTAGCCCTCTCTCTGGATGGACTAGAGATTGACAAGAAGGAGGCTACGTTTGATTTAGACAAATTATTAAAGTCAAACCACACAGGTGACCCGCTATCCACGGTTCATGTAAACAGTTTTCCAGATGACCGAAATTTTGAGTAGTTGCAGCCATTACGTCTTATTTATCCAAGACAAAGGGAATACAAAATTCCAGACAGCTTTTAATCAGCTTCATTAAGCCACATAAAGCTTCTCAAGAGACACACTCGCCAGATGGATGATTACGGTACTCAAGGAGGCAGGCGTCAACACAGGACGATATGCTTCCCACTCTACGAGAGGAGCTATGGTCTCAAAAGCGAGACAATTAGGGATCTCAGTGAAGAGAATCCTACCACATGCTGGCTGGAAGACAGCAAGGTCATTTGCTAAACATTACAACAAATGCCTAGAGAAGACCAGCGGGGTAGCAACCCGCTTACTCACCAACTAACAAGAACCGGTGAGACAAATAACATTTTAAAAATTAAAATTACAACTAAACAATGTTTATGTTCATAATTAAAAAAGGATAAAAATGAGATTATGTAAAGGTCTCCCTCGACCACGAGTAGCCAGAGGCTTAGTACCGACGTAAAATAGTATAGTTATACGAATCTTACCTTGGTACAGATGATTGGTAACTCTTGTTTTCCCGAGGTACAAGCCTCGGATAGTCGTGGGCTAGGGCCTGCCCACCCAACTCGCCCACCCAACCCTGTCACGACTATTACGGTTGCTTGTGCCAAAACGAAAACATTAGGAGTATCCACACAATTAAGCTTGTTTTTATCCTGAATAATTAGGTGAAGATTGCTGGACCCGCATGTTGCTTCCTTCTCCTTAGCCCACGACTATCCGAGGCTTGTACCTCGGGAAAACAAGTTATCCATCATCTGTACCAAAGTAAGATTCGTATAACTATACTATATATTTTACCTCGGTAAACAGCCTCAGGCTAGCCTCAGGCTAGGGAGAGGTAAGCACGTCCGGTACCAGCAATTAGCATATACAACTCACGACAGGATAACGTGTCGTTGGGTTGCTCCGGCAAAATTAGTCTACATACAAGCAAATACGCAGTAAGTATAAAGAAAAACTGTGGTTAGCTTAATTATGATGCATTAGAGCATCAATATGGAAAGTTTAGACTTTCGTTGGTCCAATTTGGACGAGTTATTTGGTTATAAACAACCAAGGATAGAACACTCCGAGTGGGTTTCTCGAAGGAACCAAACCGGTCATTAGCGGTTATGTCAACACCCGGGTCACCGTGTGACTATGGGTAGAGATGTGGGTTTCGCCCTATCTCATGTGGAAATTCTCTCGTACCTCTAATAGAGAGGTAATGTTGGAGATGCTCCTGGGTTTCTTTTATAGACTCCCCTAGACAAAACTTTTTCAGGCGTTTCTCCGAGTTTCGTAGCATTTTCTCCAACTTGTTGACGTAGTAGTCACATGTGGGAGAAGTGTGCGGAACAGAGGGATGGGCGGGCCGATACACTGGTCCCGACACCCGCGCGTAAGGTTTGGGCTTGACCCACAACCCACGCACAAATTTAGCTTATTACGCCTGTGTTTATAACGGTATATAAACACGTTCTTTAACACCAATAGATGTCCCAAATGAGTTTGAAAACAACCATATTGTGACATATATATATACCGGGACTGACCAAAAATGTTTGTTTTTTCAGTTCCCGATAGGCCACGAAGCGGAGTAAGCGCGGTTGCAGCAGCAGCCGAGGGGCGTGTTCCGAGTGGATGTGGACGAGGAGTACGACTCCTCACCCGTGTTGTCGGCAGGGCCGTCGACACAGCCCGGGCGCATATCCTCTCCGACCCGGACGAGGTCGCAGTGCCTGATGTGCCTGCGCCTCCAGATTGGGAGGCTCGCTTTGCAAGATTGGAAAGCCACATCTTGACTGCCAAATCGCCTGTGTCTCGGAAGCGGCGTAGGCCGAGTGTCCAACAGGATTCATTTGAGGATTTCTTGGACACAGACTCGGCGGTGGAGCTTAAGGCTCCTCCTCCTCCTTCTCCTAAACGGAGGAAGAAGAAGAAACAGGTGATTTCTTCGGGTTGATGAATTCACCAAGGAGCGGGCAGAGGGTCTGGTTTGCGCAAAAAGCGGAAGACTAAGTCCAAAAAGAAGAAGAGGAAGAGGAAATTCTTCTTCTGAGTCGTCCACTGAGTCTACTTCTACGGAATCAGACTCAGACACCGTATATGAAGGGGTCTATGCGGACCTTGGCGACTAAAGTGCTAAGAAGGTGGAGAAGCCAAAGGCTAGCGGGGTTAAAACCACTACGCTTATGCGCGAGGACCGTGAATGGTCATTTTCGCACGTTCAAACCGGCGGAGGTTATCTCCAAGTTAGGAGATGAGGTGTTAACAGGCAATAAAGGGTGTGTTCCCAACTCCCATCATTAAAGAAATGGTTCGGGATGTCAATATGACGGATGACCGTAAGAAGTTTGAGGATGTGTTGCACACAGTGCATAAGGCAGTGTTGGCTACCCTAACAGCTATTGTTCCTGTGGCTAATAGGATGCAGAGTGAAAATAATTCTCGTCTTTGGCTAAGACAATGGACAAAGGCATTGCAGTACTAGCGGCGGCAGGTAATTACCTGTCGTTTCGAAGATATGAAAAATGTCCTTCAAGTCAGTTTGGCACAGATGCTGGCAAAGAAGTGGCTCGCTCTAAGAAGGCTTACCGATAATGAGGGGAGGAGTTTACGCTCTATCTTGCTCCAGAGCCGATTAAAGGGAAACCTTTAGATAATACCAAGATGTTTGGCGGTCAACTACAATACCTCTATAAAGAGGTAGAGACTGCAGCCAAGAGTGGCAAAAACATGGATGGCAAGAAGAAACAGGAAGTTCCTCGTTTCAAAAAGTCACGAGGGGGATTTTCGTCCACGACGGTTCACCAGAGGAACCAGACCGAGTTCAAACTTCGGTCAAGGGTTTCGGGGCCGGGGCGCTCGCCCAGGCTGGACCGACAACACCGCGACGGCCAATAGGTCGAGGGTTTCAACTCGTCGAGGACCTTTCCCCAGGGGGGGGGTCCAAGTAGAGGTCCAAACACAAACTTTACAAGTCCCTGCAGCCTCTAAAAACACACAAACTGTAAGCAACTTTGTGGCTGGTAATATTAGTAATCATATTTCTGAGTGGCACAAAATTACTAGTGACCAAGAAATTATAGAAATAGTTAGGGGTGTTCAAATTCCCTTTACAACAAATTCCTGTACAAAGTATATATCTTTTTCCATATAACATTCAACCAGTTTGAACGAGACGCACTAACTAAACATGGTACATAAATTCTTTGAGAAAGGAATTATACAAAAAGTGACACACTGTTTCAGGACAGTTTATTTCAAACATTTTCTCGAGACCGAAGCCTAATGGTGATGTTCGAATGATCCTGGATTTAACAATCCTTAATAAAAGGGTGGAATATCGACATTTTAAAATGTTCTCTCTTAGATACGGCACGAGATCTGATTACACCAGATGCGTGGATGGCTAGTGTTGATTTACAGGATGCATATTATACGCTTCCCATAATGGAACAATACCAAAAATTTCTTCGATTTATTTGGGATAACCAACTCTATGAGTTTACCTGTATGCCGAATGGCTTAGCTTGTGCGCCACGTTTATTTACTAAATTGCTTAAACCTGTTTTCTCGGTAATGGCGAGGAAGGGTCATATATATGTTTCCATACATAGATGATTCTTTTATTATAGCATCAACACAAATTGGTTGTGTGAATGCAGTTTTGGATTTATGTGCATTACTCACTAAATTGGGGTTTTATGTACATCAACAAAGTCAGTGTTTAAACCAACAAAACAACTCAAATGTTTAGGGTTTATTCTGGATACACAGTCCCTTACAGTGTCGATAACAGAACAAAAACTAATTAAGTTTATGACTACAGCGACTCAGCTTATTAAGTTATCAAAGCCAAATATTAGACAGGTTGCTGTTCTTATTGGCATAATGACCTCATATGCACCTGCTGTGTTATATGGGAAGGCCCATATTAAGTCGCTAGAAATAGATAAAAATTTAGCGTTAACACGAACTAAAGGCAATTTTGAGCGAAAGATGTTTATTTCGCAAGAAGGGTTACAGGATATTGGATGGTGGATGCAACATATAGCAGGTTCACCAAATCCAATCCGCATGGCGGAACCTAATACAGTAATTACTACTGATGCTTCGTTAGAAGGTTGGGGAGCTCATCGAGATGGGGTCACAACAGGAGGTAGATGGCTTGATGATGAAAAATCAGACTATATTAATGCACTAGAATTACGTGCTATTTATCTGGGCTTACGTAGTTTAGTAAAGATAAATAAATCACAGGTTAGAATACTAACTGATAATACTACTGCCATGGCATATATTCGTAACATGGGTGGAACCAAATCAAAGTCTTGCAATCAGTTATCTAAACTGATTTGGAACTGGGCACAGGCTCAACAAGTCTGGCTGACTGTAGCGCATATTCCAGGGTCACAAAATACACTTGCAGATTATAAAAAGTAGAAATTTCCATGACCATTTAGAGTGGTCTCTCTCTACACCTTTGTTTAACTTCGTTTGTGAAAAAATGGGGGGGGTACACCTGAAGTTGACTTATTTGCATCACGAAATAATAAACTAGTTACCCTGTTATGTTTTCTTGGCATCCTGTACCGGATGCTTGGAAAGTAGATGCGTTTGCTATTACTTGGGAAAATAATTATTCTTTATATTTTCCCGCCATTTAGCATTATCAGCCGTGTAAGTAGTGAGGAAAAATCGGCTGGAAGGGACTCATGCGATACTGGGGTGCCCGATTGCGGACTCGCCACCTTGGCTGCCAGCAGTTTCACAACTGGCAAAAGATCGTATACGATTCCCAAGAAAACTCGGGTATCTGACGCACCACGGACCGCTTATGGTTCACGGCGCGTGTCCAAAACGACGCCCCTTTGGCATTCCTTTTCTAAGGAAGCAGCTACAGCAATTTGGATTGGACAGAATTACTGAGGATAGGATTTGTATCGGGAGGCCTGGAGGCCAGGGAACTGTCAAAATGTATACAGCCTATTGTAAAGAAATGGGGGGTTGTACATTGTTGTGTTAATGAAAGTTAAGCCAACAAATCCAAAGATTTCACAAGTAGTCGGTTTCTTTCGTTTCTCTAGAGGTTGAAGGACTTTCCTTTGGATCGTTTAATGCGGCCGAGGTGTGCGTTATCAATTATATTACCTAGAATGATGGCGAAACAGTTTGGAAAACATTATGTTATTTGTTATTTACTTCGTTTCAATTTATCAAAGGAAATCCTCCAAAACCAAAGTAATAAGTCGGTTTTGGGATGTTTCTTTAGTATTTAAGTTGTTTCAGGCTTGGCCTCACAACACGTGGTTAGATATAAAACAGTTAGTGGTTTAAGGTCGGGGCGCCGGGTTTTTTTCGGTTATTGTTAGTAACCGGACACAGAGGACAGGCGATTGTTGCTTTATCCCTTAACTGGATTAGAAATAGAGAAGCAAACAAGCTACGTTTGATTTAGAAAAATTGCGTATATCGAACACGTTAGGTGGACCCTTTATCAACGGTTTCACTTAGACTGATATCCGAATGATCGGAAAATTATGTGTTGTGTCGGCCCATTAGGGCTTATATATACAAGGACAAAAGGATTTTACGTGCATCACAACAACTATTAGTGAGCTTTATAAAGCCCACAATAAGGCGATTCACGAGACACACTTGCCAGATGGACACATTACCGGTGTTGAAATTGGCTGGAGGTGGATACGAGTAAATACTCTTCCCACTCAACTAGAGGAGCATGGTTCTCCAAGGCACGGGTGCTCGGTATTTCTGTGAAAAGAATACTAGCGCATGCAGGCTGGAAGACGGCTAAGTCGTTTGCAAAACATTATAATAAACGACTAGAAAAGCCTACCGGCGTTGCAAAGCGTCCCTTCTCGGCCACTAACAAGAATAGGTGAGAACAAAAATTTAGAATGTTATAATAATAAGATAAGAATGATATTAAGGATAAAAATGAATTATGTAAAGGTTCTCCCTAGCCTGAGGCTAGCCTGAGGCTGTTTGACCGAGGGTAAAATAGTATAGTTATACGAGTCTTACCTTGGTACAGATGATGGATAACTGTTGTTTTACCGAGGTATAAGCCTCGGGATAGATGTGGGCTCGGGCCCTCCCGCCACACCCCTGCCACACTATTCCGTGGTGTAACCTTTTCGGTAAAGTAATAGTATCCATTGTTTGAAAGTCATTTTTATCCTCAATAAGTAGGTTAAGATTGCTGGTACCGGACGTGCTTACCTCTACCTAGCCCACATCTATCCGAGGCTTATACCTCGGTAAAACAACAGTTATCCATCATCTGTACCAAGGTAAGACTCGTATAACTATACTATATATATATACATATATATATATATATATATATATATATATATATATATCCTGACACTGAGCTCAAGTTACACTCCTCCTTAGGATGATATACATATACACACACTATATATAGTGTGTGTATATATATCATGGAGGTTAAGGTCGTTAGAGATATATATATTCACTGTGGAGTGGGCATTCTCTCCTCCCCGCCTCCTCTACAACGTGCGCCAACTGTCACTCTGCTTACTTTCAATACATATTTATATCAATATATATAATATATGCATAATATGTGTGTATATGTATGTATATATAGCGAGAGGTGATATGTCTGTATGAATATACTATATGTAGAGATATGTTCTTTGAGTAGGGAGCCCCCATGTTAGTTAGTCTTCTAGTCTGGGCTAGCAGTGAGTTGATCTATGTCAGAGGCGACGTTAACGGTTAAAGGTCGCATTCCTTACACGCGTAATGCGTAATGCGAATGCGAATGCGACAAAAAATCGAGCCTCCACTCCTGATGGTGTGGGGGGGGGGGGTGACCTGGTAATTGACAATCACGAGCCCTAGCTCCCCCTCCTTCCCCCTCCTCCCCCGTCCTCCCCCATCCTCCCCCATCCTCCCCGATCCTCCCCGTCCCTCCCTCAGCCCATGCCTTGGACCTAACCCTGCGTTAGCTCAGGTGCTTTAAAGTCCTATCGATCCCGGTCAGTGCAACTCCTGCCCCCAGAGTACAGGCCGCTGTCACCATGAACCGATATCCCACTCAGTGACATTATCCTGACACTGAGCTAACCATTCTTGCCCTATCCTATTAATGCCGAGCGCCAGTCATCGGTTTGACTTGACCGGGAACCGAATTCCCGACCTTTCGCAGGTGAGGCCTGCGCTCTACCGATTAGGCTGATGCCGGCTGGGGGTGTAAGCTGTATTTGTGACCCGGAATGCATGTGGAATATATTAGAATGGACGCGGAAGTGTGTTTTGGTGTTCAAGTTGTCATTAGCGACGTAATGCCGGATTCTAAGTTAAGTTTAACCTGCCCGATTTGGTAGACAACACTAATGTAGCTGGTTATGGCAGAGTAGTTTGCAGAGTAGTCGTCGGCAGAGTAGTTTGCAGTTGGCCTTTTGTCTGGTTGCTGATTTATATAGTATAAAGTTCGTTGAAATTCCAATCAACACCATATAAGAATACTATCAGACCAGACCACACTATATATTATAACATCACACCACATATATAGGGATGATATTTTCCCGTTTTTAAGCTGATTTCCGGGGTTTTTTCACAGCCATGGGGCATTTTTGATATAGGTGTAAACGGAAATTTGCCGGTGGGATAATAATCTTGGCTTGATTTCCGCTTTTATTTTGCCTGAAACCACTATCATCACTAACGTAGCACATAACAGTAATGCCCCGGTCACATACATGTTAGTGGTCGTAATTGAACATAGGTGAACATAGTGGAGGCTAACGGGGGTCAAATGTGGTGTAAGTAAGTTAAACTACGTTGAAATACGTTGTGGTATGACAGGTTTTGGTAGGGATAAATACGTTATGGTACGGATAAATATGTTATTGTATGGATAAATACGTTACGGATGCCGGTGCGTTCAACTATGTTCAACTATGTTAGCCTCCACTACATTCACCTTCATCCACTAACGATTATGTGACCAGGGCTTCGTCCAAGTATGCTAGAGCATGCTAGAGTACACTAGAGTATGTTAGCATCGCAGATGCAAATTCAGCCTCTAACGTAGCACTCTTTTGAACATGTCCAAAAATTAAATCGTACATCATGACTCACCCACATTATTACCAAGTTAACATCATCGACAAGTACGGGTGCCGGTACGTTCAACTACATTCAAATACGTTCAACTACATCCACTAACGTGTATTTGACCGGGGCATACCACACAGCATCACAACACATAACACAGCTACATAACATATCAAAATCCAAAAATAGACGCTTTAGGTGACTATTGAGCTTATTTGTTGGGGTAGCCCCCCCCCCCAACACACACACACACACACCATAGACCACACACACATAGACCACACACACACACACACCATAGACCACACACACACACATACCACACACACACGCACACATAGACCACACACACACACACACACCATAGACCACACACACATAGACCACACACACACACACACACACACACACACACACACACACACACACAAACTCTGGGCTGTATGTGTTGTGTGGAAGCTGGGGAGTAGTGAACCGGCTATTATAGCTTTGAACATGTGCATGGTTGATCGCGACTGGACTATTTATACTTTTATAGGACGCGCAAATCCCCCTATCCCCCCCCTGACCAGACTGGATGGCCGAATGAGTTGAGCGTCCATCTCCTGTTTCGGTAGCTCGTGCGATTCGAACCCATGGGTTGGAACCCTTGTCGAGTCAAACCAATGACTTAAAATTTGATACTTATCGCTTCCTAGCCAGGCGCTTGGCATTATTAGGATAGGGCTATGACTGGTTGGCTCAGTGTCAGGATAATGTGACTGATTGGGATATCAGGTGCTGGTGACCTGTTCTCCCAGCACTATAGTCACCATGAGTGTGCACTGTCACAAGTCGGTACCTGTCCCTGATATGACCTTAGAGGTTGCCAGGACATAAAACTCCAACAACCAAACCACTCCCTCCCGCCCCACCCCCCTCCACACACATTATGAGCTTGCAGCTCCCACTGGTCTGTGCTACGCTTTTCATTATAATACATTATCGCTGAAACCTGATGAATGTCCATAAGGATAGGTTGCAACATGTGAAGAGTTCAAGTGCAAAAACCGACAAACGCCGTTTGGACCGGAATGAAACCATGACTACCAGGTTTGAGCTGAAGCTGCCACCATTCCGATAATCAAATCCCATCTTTTCACAGAAACCAACACATCCCATTTTATGATGCATTACCCAATCTGAAATTGATAGATCTTACCTGTAAAGCACAAGAACAAATTATATTCTACAGAGAACAACTGAACTGGATTTGTTGGATTTTGCGTCTGAATTGTTCATGTGTAAACCAATGCTGGTTGGCTATAACTTAGAACCAAAGTAATTAGAACAATTAGCCCCATTGACTCACGGGTCAGTCACCATAGCTACTGCTCTCTCTCGGTATGTATATTTTTTTAGTTTTTGGTTTATTATGTCTTTAAAAACCGACAACAAAAAGAACACAGGTCACATGCCAACAAGGCGTGTGGTGTGAGTCAGAGGGTAATCTTAGCCCCGAGGTGAGGCTCCCCCTTTAAAGCTGGACAGTCCGATGAAAGTATCAACTTTTTAAAACCAAAACACTCGCCTAGATTTGATGTTAAGGCCCTGTCACATTAGGTTTTTTTGCGGGAGCGTATGGCGGCGTAGGCGCGTTACGTCATATACGTCGGCATACGCCGTATACGCTACTCATACGCTACGCATACGCTACTCATATGCTACTCATACGCCGCCAGATGCCGGCTTATGTGAAGCGTATGAGGCATACGCCGCCATACGCTTTCATAAATCCGTCCGTCCAAATTTGTTTGTGCATGCTCAAAAAAACTCGACCTATGAGGGCGTATGGCCATACTGTCTAAAAATGTCACAGCACGCTCCCATACGCTCCTCATACGCTCCTCGTACGCTCCTCGTACGCTCCTCGTACGCTCCTCGTAGGTTCCACATACGCTCAAAACCACCCGAAAGTTCACCGAAGGTCATCATAGGCCGGCACCAGCACGGCGTACGTAGGTTTTCAATACGCTCCCGCCATACGCCGTAATGTGACAGGGCCTTTACATACCAAACTGAAGGCTCAGTCACACTAGGCTTGCGACCATTTTGCGATTTTTTGCGACAAAAAGGACCTCCTTACGACTAATTCTTTTTTTAAACGAATGGTGGGTGGGGGGGGGGGGTTGCCTGCGGGGAAGAGGTTGGTGATTGGTTTGCGATTGGTTGGTGATTGGTTGGCGATCGATTGGCGTTCAATCGCAAATCAGTCCCCAACCGCTTGCTAACATATCACCAACTGATCGCCGAGTGAAATAAAATAGACTGTAGCGATCAATTTAATGTATTTATCTCAGAAAATGCCAGAAAGTCAAAACCATCGGACTGTGCAACTTTAACTGCGAATTGTGAAGGGGGTGACGTGATGTGGGCGTGGGGGTGAGGTGTGGGCTGGATGTGGGTATGGGTTGGAGGTGCGTGGGTGGGGGTGGGCCGGTACAGCTTACCGGCGTTGCATGGGACTGACGTCATGTGGTTTGGTATTGTTAATACCTGGGCCCGTATGCAGGAGTCAGTGTTAGCGGGTTTTGGTGTTAGAGCCTGTTACCGTTTAGCTATGACCGAAGTCGGGAATTGTGTCAAGTCGTATGCAGGAGCCTGTAACACTTTCATTTTAGCTAAACGTGAAATTATTTATAGATTTGGGAAATCCCTCTGCGTTTGTAGCCAGATATTAGGCTCAAATCTACTGAATGCGATCATATTTAACAGAATTACATACGCAATAAGTGAAATTTGACCAATTTTAACCCTAAATCCGAACCATTATTAAGGTTACGCGCCGTATTGGCGGCGATATTAATAGTTATATTTTCGAATCGACGAGCGTAAAGTAAACAAATCGCCGCCGCCGCCAGTATGGAACGCAGCGGCGGCGGCGATTTGTTTACATTACGTTCGTCGATTCGAAAATATAACTAGTAATATCGCCGCCAATGCGGCGGTTTAGCCTTAAGGAAGGTTCGAATTTAGGGTTAATTTGAATAAATTTCACTTATTGCGTATCTAATTCTGTTAAAATATGGTCGCATTGAATAGATTTGGGGCCTAATAAATTCGCTAAACCTGATATTTTTTAGGGTTACGGTAACACCGGTTAAGCCTTTGGTGTTAGGCCCTAACACTGACTCGTGCATACCATTTTTTCGCCGCTAACCCGGAATTCCCGACAAACACCGTTTTTTCCTCGCTAACACTGACTCCTGCATACGGCCCCAGTTGTTTACATTAAAAATAGGTTTCTGAGCAACACCTACTCCCGCCCCCCTCCCAGACCAGATGGGATGGCCGAATGAGTTAGAGCGTCCGTCTCCTGTGCTGGTAAATCGTGGGGTCATGGGTTCGAACCCTGGTCGAGTCAAACCAATGACTTAAAAATTGATACTTGTCACTTCCTAGCCTGGCGCTCGGCATTAATAGGATATGCTCAGTGTCAGGATAATGTGACTGAGTGGGATATCATGGTGCTGGTGGCCTGATCTTCCAGTGGGGCAGCACTATAAAGTCCCCATGAGTGCACACTGTCACAAGTCGGTACCCATCCTGATATGATCTTAGATGTTGCTAGGATGTAAAACACAACAACAAACAAACCTCCCCCCCATTCAACCCCATCATCTCTCACTCACTCACTCACACACTCACTCACTTATTCACTCACTCACACACTCACTCATTCACTCACTTATTCACTCACTCACACACTCACTCACTCACACACGCACTCACACACTCACTTATTCACTCACTCACACACTCACTCACTTATTCACTCACTCACACACTCACTCATTCACTCACTTATTCACTCACTCACACACTCACTTATTCACTCACTCACACACTCACTTACTCACACACGCACTCACACACTCACTTATTCACTCACTCACACACACACACTCACTCACTCACTCACTTATTCACTCACTCACACACTCACTCATTCACTCACTTATTCACTCACTCACACACACACATATATACACACAGGAACCTGTCACAGACGTATCGAGACCTTAAAGTTGCATTTAGTCGGATGCTTTTGAGTTTGATCATTTTCTGACATAAATATACTTGATCGAAGTTTTGTTGTTGTTTAACCTGTATTTATTTATACTGTCCATAGCATATAAGCCCAAGTACTGAGGCTTGTTTTCAATGCTGGCCAGATATAGTGTTTGTGTTATCTTATCACACAGTAGCTGCTGGTAATGCCTTTGATTACCTGCATTACAGTAGCAGGTAGGTAGTTGGTTGATATGGTTAGTAGTCTATGTCAGTATTTTTGGATTTTCTCGGCATATATATATTTTTTATATATTTTTTCTACTCTTACTACTAGACTAGCCTACTCCTATTTACATATCATAGGCTTGTACGTAGTTATGTGGTGTGCTATCTGGCTAATTTTGGCATGGTTACCTTCCATTGGCCTTCCCGCTGGTGGGCCGTGACATATTACATGCCCCCTTGTGGTGCAGCTTAGTGTGGGGGGGGGGGGGGGTCCTAGTCTTATTTTGCACAGATATTTTTTGTATGTTTTTAGGTCAGGAATTTGTCGTTCCTTTACCAGTTGGGCGTTCCACACCTTGGCAGCCATTTCCAGCATGCTTCTTTCGTGAGCTTTTATTTGGCTTCTGGTCTGCCTTAGTAGTGGCGCATTATTTGCTCTAGTATTCCTTTGTGGATTTGTTAGTTTATTGTTTTGACTATAGCTATATGCTAATGTTTTTATATGAATCATTCTCCTATTTTCTAGTAATTTTACTTTAGTTCCTTTGTGTATGTCATAGGTGGGGTGCAGCTTGTCTCCTCTTAGGCAGATTTTTAGGGCTCTGTTCTGCAGTATTTGCAGTTTTTTTAGAAGTTCTTTCTTCACGCCCATGTAGTTTACATCCCCATAGTCAAAATAGGGGAGCACCATGCCCTTGATTTTTATTGACATTTCTTGTGTCATGTAGTCTCTTAGCTTTGCAAATAGCCACAGTTTGTGGTTTACTTTTAGTTTAGTTGGCATTCAGTTTGCAGCCATTTCTTAGGTCATTTATGTAGATTATAAAGAGCAGTGGCCCTAACACTGACCCTTAAGGTACACCACATGTGACGGGTTGGTTGTCTGATAGTGTATTGTATATTTTTGCTTTTGTTGCCTGTTGCTCAGGTAGCATTTTATCCAGTTCATAGTGTTGAATTTTATGCCCATGCTTTTGAGTTTTTCCAGTAGTATATTATGGTCTACTGTGTCGAATGCTTTGCTGAAGTCAATGAAGGCTGCTCCAACTAATTGTTTTTACTTATTGATGCCAGTATGTCATTTGTTAGGTATTGTTTTTGATGTGGAGTGCAGTTTCCTGAAGCACCATTGTCTTTTGTTTAGTATATTGTTTTTTTCCAGGTGTTTATGTGCCTATGTAACACTTTTTCAATGAGCTTGTCTGGCGTTTGGAGAATTGATATGGGACTGTAGTTTCCCATTTTTTGTTTGTCTCCATTTTTGTGAATGGGGGTGATGGTTGCCATTTTCCAGGCTGAGATAAAACGCCCCTGTTCAAAGGAGATGTTGAATAGGTCTACCATAGTGATCAGGATGGTATTTTGGTTGGGATTTCATCTTTTCCACTTGGTTTATTCGTGTCTATGTCATTTATTAATTTTTGTACTTCTATTATATCAGTTTTGCAGGTGGGGATTTCATCCTGCACAGTTCCTGATCTATTTTCCCATGTTTTAAAAAAAATGGTTCTGACAGCTTTTGCCCTCCTGTGGCGAAGTGTATGTTCAGTTTGTTTGCTGCATCTTTATTTGTGAGCATTGTTCCTTCATTATCTTGGATGTTTATGTGCTCTTCTTTGTTTTTTGTGGGGAATAATAGGTTTACATTTTTCCAGAATTTGTTTGTATTGCTTCCCCAGTCTATGTCCTGCTTTATTATGTACTTCCTTTTTGCTGTTCTCACAGCTTTGATCCTTATAAATATAATCACACTTACATTAACTTGCGGTAACTTTGATTTAAAATAGCTAACTTTGGAGATATTTGAAGTGTAGACACACCAAATTAACGTTGGCTTGCTTGCCAATATTCTGACTCCATAACTTCAGCAGTAACAGGTTCTAGTATAGTGGCACTGTATGCCCTTCTATGCAGGAACAGATGTTTATTAAGTACATCAGTATCTAAGTTGGCTATGTAGGTTCAAATCTACATTCATAACTGTCTCGATTTAGGAAATCTGATGCTTTTAACGGACTATGCAACATTAAATACTCGCTCACACGGACACACACCAGCATACACACACATGACAGTGCAGAACAGGGAACACTGGAGAAAACTGGTTGCCAGGTGATCTGAGGTGCCACGACTACTCTCATCGTTAAGGCATGATGATAATGATGATGATGAGGATAATGATGATTATGATACACACATGCAACCAGCACACAAACACTAGCACACACCAGGACGCACACACATACACGAGGACACACACACCAGCACATATCCACCAACATCACACACAAATACGCATCAACATATCGAGACACACTAGCGTGCGAACACACATACACACACTCACACACTCACACACTCACACACTCACACACTCACACTTGACATAGTTCCATCTCACAGTTAGATGTTGCCAGCTAAAGCTCCAGATGAAAAGACGTGGTGGCCGAATCACTAAGACTAAAGGGCGCATTCCATATACGCGTAATGCGTAATGCGAATGCGAATGCGAATGTGACAAAAAATCGAAACGCCTTGAAACCTATGAGCTACATTCCATACACGCGTAATGCGTAATGCGAATGCGAATGCGTCAGAAATTCATTATCCCGATCGGTCCCTGTAGCGATCGGTACGTAATGCGTTATGCGTCAAGCTGGAGGTGAATAGAAACCTGAGTCTGATGTCTCCATTAGTTTAACACCAGGAGAGGCGACTGAGCATTACGGAACAGCCTCACAGAGGGGTGCTAATTGGAAACACATGGTGAGCTGGGCACCAGGGAGACATAGGGTTAGGGGAAAGCTAAAAATGCTACCATATGCACAGAAATATGAATACTTATCTATAATTTGGTTATAATAAAGGTAGGAACCCCCATGTGACATACAAAAAGTTACATAGATATACATGCAATATTTGGTCACATACAGAGCAGTATGGAGAATAATTGTTTATTTATATTTTTTAAATATAGCCAGTCGTGCGCCACATAACGCATTACGCGTATATGGAATGCTGGCATTCGCATAACGCGTAACGCATAACGCATTACGCGTATATGGAATGCGCCCTTTAGAGCTCGGGCTTCCCGTGTGGAAGGTTGGGAATTCAAATCCCAAGTAAGCCACACCAAAGGACTTACGAAATATAAACTTGACGCCACCTAGCCTGGCACTCAGTATTGCTAGGATAGGGCAAGGACTGGTTAGCTTAGTGTCACCATGTGATTGAGTGAGCATGGTTCCAATGGCCTGGTCTCCCCGTGGGGTAGCACTATGAAGTCACCATGCATGTGCACAGTCACAAGTCGGTATCTGCCCTGATATGACCTTAGATGTTGCTAGGATATGAACCCCAAACAAACAACCAAAACAAGCCGGATGACGAGCGCGTGCAAAAACTTTGGTATTGGTGCGATGCCAAGAATTATCAATCCCATGTGTGTTACATGTAATTAATGAAAGGAAAAAAAAGCAAGCAAACAAATATATATATATATTGACACATGCCACCGCATTAGATAGTCGAGTAGGTGGACCGCATCTGGAACCCGCTGCTCGTGCGGGAGGTTGCATTCGATCTCTGCCCGAGACACTCCCAAAAACTTCTAAAAGTGATACTTGTCACAACTTTGCATGGTGCTCAGTGTTACTTGAAATAGGATATGGATCGGTTGGCTCAATGTCTGGATACTGCAATTCAATTAGATGTCAATTTATAGTGTTAGTAACATGGAACCGGACGCGGTGGCTGAATCGGTAAGAGCGCAGACTTCCCGTGTAGAAGGTCGGGAGATAGAATCTCAGCCGAGTCAAACCAATGGCTTACCAAATTTATACTTGTTGCTATCTAGCCTGGTGCTCGGTATTACTATGATAGGGCAAGGACTGGTTTGCTCAGTATCAGGATAATGTGACTTGAGTTGGAAATTGGGTCATAGTGCTGGTGGTCTGGTTTCCCAGTGGGGCAATGCTATAAATTCACCATGAGTATGCAGTGTCACAAGTCGGTATTCATCCTGATATGACCACAGATGTGCCAAGGACGTAAAACTCCACCACACAAATAACCTAAATAGAACGGTATTCCAATGGGGCAGCACTATAAAGTCGCCATGAGTGTGAACTGTCTGAAGTGGGTACCCGTCCTGATATGATCTGTGACATAAAACCCCAATAAACGAAACCAAAATATTAATACAAGCCACTTCCATCCAACGTTGACCCAGATGCAGACAGTCCTGTGGGGAAGGATTTGTTTGTTTTGTTGTGATTTTACATCGTAGCAACATCTATGGTCATATCAGGACTGATACTTACTTGTCACAGTGTGCGCTCTTGGCAACTTTATAGTGCTGTCCCATTGGGAATTCAGGCCTCAGGCACCATAATATAGCGAATGGTAGACAGGAAGTGTGAACACTTATTTGTCTCTCTTTTTGTTTTTTTTGGTACATTAGTTGTCCCAAGCAGGGGAAATCCCAGTCACAGACGACTGGTCTTCCCCTCTCCACTGCTGGTCGATAGAAAGCCCAAGCCTACACTTTTACCGACCCAAGGGATTTTTAACCTCC
This sequence comes from Branchipolynoe longqiensis, assembly GCA_030323885.1. Classification (NCBI taxonomy): domain Eukaryota; kingdom Metazoa; phylum Annelida; class Polychaeta; order Phyllodocida; family Polynoidae; genus Branchipolynoe; species Branchipolynoe longqiensis. The sequence goes on from CM059188.1 coordinate 68,616,236, forward strand.
CATACCACATAGACATGGTATGAGAGCAACCAGCCTTTGATGACGCTGTAAGTTATACACAGCGGTGAAAATCCAAATTGGCAGAGCTGGGGGCACGGGGAATCGAACCGCCGACCCTCAGATTAGGAGTTTGACCTAGAAAAAAGTCAGACACTCTAACCACTCCGCCACAGAGAACAGAATAAGTAACAGTAACATTATCCTGATACTGAGCTAACCAGTCCTTGCCTTGTCTTATATAATGCCGAGTGCCAGGCTAGGTAGCATCCAGTATAAATTTGTCTCAGTCCTTTGTTTCATGCGGCTGGGACTCTAACTCTAACTTCTGACCTTCCGCACAGGAAGCCTGCGCTCTTACTGATTTGGCCCCGCGTCCTGTCCTGTGGGGCCGTATGGCTTGTTCTTGCCATGGCGTTAAAAGCACGGATTTCAGTTCATGGCGCGTTTGGTTGTTGGATTTGTACATCCTGACAACATCTAAGGTCATATCACTTATTATCAGGACGAGTACCAACTTGTGTCAGTCTGCACTCATGGCGACTTTATAGTGGTGGGTTCGAACCCAGGTCGAGTCAAACCAATGACGTAAAAATTTATACTTGTCGCTTCTTTTTTTTTTGTTTTTGTTTGTTTGTTGGTACATTAGTTGTTTAAGCAGGGGAAATTTCAATCACAGACGATTGGTCCTTGCTCTATCCTAATAATGCCGAGCGCTTGGCTAGGAAGCGACAAGTATCAATTTTTAAGTCATTGGTTTGACTCGACCAGGATTCGCACCCATGATCTACCAACAGGGGAGAAGGACACTCTAACTCATTCAGCCATCCCGTCTAGTTACCGTTCTTATACCCCTGTCACACTATGACGTAATGCGGTAGCGTAAGCAGACATAGGTGTAATTTGGCCATTACGTCAAGATACGTTACTCGTTCATTAAGCCTATGGCGAGATACGTCAAGATACGTCGAGTTACATCGAGATATGATGACACACGTCAAGGTTTTGGACATACCCAAAACTTTTGAGGTAAGGCCATTATGTTGGGTTACATTGGGCTTATGTTGCACTCATGTTAGGTTTACATCGAGATACATGAGATGTTTGTTAGAGGTACGTTGAGCTATGTCGACTTACGGTAGACTGACGGGGAGCCGGGAAGAACGTGCATCCCGCGCGCTGACAACGTGGTTTTAACGTATCTCGACGTAGGTCTAACATGTCTCTGATGTGGGTCTAAAGTTAGTCTAACATAAGTCCAACATGTCTTGATGTATTCGACGTAGTTGACGAACGGCTGGTGCATGCGTAACGTATGTAACATGCGCCAACGTTCTTTAAACATAAGCAAACATGCTGTGAACATTTTGCCTCGCTGTCCTTATGCTGAGCATGCTGGACTGTCATTATACTGACACTGCTCACTCGCGACCCAAACGTCGACTCACATTATGAATCACGTCAGAGTCACACGTAGCTACGTTAGGGTGGGCGTAATTACGCAAGTCCTACACTAAGCCAACCCTATGGTTTCACTAGGCTGATGCTGCGTGCGCAGGAGGCTCGTTAGCCTTACTTCGGGCCTTTTTTTTGGTTGACGTTCTAACTCATTGAGACACGTTACAACTACGTTGGACCAACGTTTCTCCTACATCCACTACGTTGCACTGATGTCCAATTTGGCCCTGAAACGCAGAGAATTTCAACATATCTCGACATAAAAAAAGTGATTTTTATGTTGCCCACTCGCTGGCCTGTTACGTCATAGTGTGACAGGTATTAGCCAGTCAGTCTGCATTATTAGGATAGGGCAAGGACTGGTTGGCTCAGTGTCAGGATAATGTGACCATAAAGTCGCCATGAGTGCGCACTGTCACAAGTCAGTACCCGTCCTGATATGACATCAGATGTTGCTAGGACGTAAAACAACAAACAAACAATACAGTGGCGCTCCACTGGGAGACCAAGCCGCCAGCACCATGAATGGTATTACAGGTCCACCATCCCGTGTCCGAAATTCTAAAATAGGAAAAGCTCTGAAAACTAAAGTTTCTTTTGTGTGTGTGCAGCATATAAATAAACTGTATGCTATTTATAGACTTTGTTTATTCCACTTGGTATCAGCAGTCATGTTTTCACTGCAGTATAAATGTTTAATTACCGGGTGCTGCCCCAGACCCAAGTGGGGTCTGGTATGCTGGGGTTATAATAGTCGTTTTCACAGGCGATTTTGATGATCACATCGTTAAATACTCCTCCGCTAAAGGATAAGTTATATCCGTAATATATGTTTTTATTTGTTTCGTGTTTCTTGTTGTTTTACGTCCTAGCAACGTCAAAGGTCGATCCCGTAATATATGAATGCCGTTGTGATAATATTATCATTCCTAGTAGTGTAATGTAGGTCATTCCACTTGACAGAAAAAGAAGTAATTTGACCCACATGGAACTGGGTCAGGCAAAGTCATAGCTAGAGGGTGAAGATCCTCTTCATGAAACTGAATGAGCACGCACTCAGACTTCCTGCGTGTTGTGTTTTTGCACATGTGTTATTTTGATACATAGGTGATTCCTGGTCAGTGCGCGAGTACCATATGAATGTATTCGAGTATAATCCCATAGGGACTGATGGAATAACTCAATGCATGTGAGAAATAGAAATCAAAAGTTGTGACTTTACATAGCTTTTATTTACAACATAATAATTGCCGTGGAGTAACTTTTGTTAGACACATTTGAAGGCTATTATTGTTATACTAATCGTATATAAAATCATATACATCTGAGGCCCATTTGAAGTCACTCCACTCATGAGGGCTATTATTGTTATACTAATCGTATATAAAATTATCTCTGAGGCCCATTTGAAGACACTTCGCTCATGCGGACTCGTATTATTACTAATACTAGAATACTCATCTTATATACAATTTATCTTGATCTGAGGCCAATTTGAAATCACCACATCTACGGATGAGGACTATTATTACCATACGTAATCGTATATATAAAATCAGATTTTTCTAAGGGCCATTTCAAAGCACTCCAACCACGTACAATGACTATTTGTTAATTTGCGTGAAATCAAAGTGCCCCCCTCCCTCTTTCTGGTGATTACATTGTGGTTATACATGAAGTGTCTGACACCTTTCGACGTTGCGTTGTGACCCGCTGTGTATGACAGTGGCAGGGCAACCCTACAGGCTGCACATGGTGATGGACGTGTTAACGCTTGCATTGTCTCCCTTGCCTCCACTCTCCCAACGAGCTCAAAGCAACACTCAATGAATGCCTCGCTGTGCCACATTGCACATTTCAGATGCGCTCCAAATGCGCATGTGCGATCGACACCCATAACCAGGTTGGAGAGCTTACCTCGTTTGGGCTATGGTGGTTACCTCATTTGACCCCCGGTTTAATTACCAAAGTCGAATTTTATATAGGATTAAGGTGCAGGTTCACAAATATGGTTGTGGCACACTGAGTTTTGGGATGTTTTCAGATCGGAATACATCACTAGAAAGCAAAAAATTATATCTGATTTCCTGAATATTCCAAGGATATTTAGTTGGGACCGGATTGAGTAAATTAACAGTGAATATTAGGAAATAATTCATTAGTTACAACAAATGGCTACAGGCCAGAACTGCCCTTGATAGTACTGTGTTGCCCAAACAACAAGGGCACCTCCAGTCATCCTTGGGGTATATGCTGGTCTATTGCCTACTCACATACTTCCACTTGCCACCGGGGGGAGAAGGTCCTGTGGGGACGGTTGTACATCATTTAGATATATATTTGTGCATACCAATATATATGCATAACAAATAATTCACTGTAATTATGCATCTGATGCATAATCACCACAAATATGGCTTTTCTTGCTGGTACAACATTAAGAAAAACTTACCTTAAATATTATTGTATTTATATTTTATTTATTTTATTGTTGGTTATCACTTTTTTATTTCTATTCATATTATTTAAGGGAAGGTCGGCACCGAGAGGCCGAGAGTCCCGGTGCCGGGAGGCCGATTCCAAGCGCTGAGAGGCTGGGAGTGGGAGTCTCAGCACTGAGTCGTATATATATATACACCAATATATGTATATATGCTTATATACACATATATATATCTATTCATATATTTGTTGGTAAATCTATTCATATATTTGTTGGTAAATAGGCGGAGTATCATTATTATTTATTATTCGTCTACTTTCCTTACATATATTATTGTCCAATCGTTGACCTGCCCGGTCTTTGCCCCGGGTTGCCGGCTGAGAGCGCCACCACCAGGCGTTTTCCTCACCGGGCAGTCAGTCTCCTACTCGTCTCTATCCTTCCCTTCTTACATAGCCCTACTTTATATATATATATACAAATATGCACATATATACATATAGGTATGTATATATACATATATATGTACATGTATACATGTATACATATATACATGCATATACATATATATACATACACATATATATATATTTTACCTCGGTATACCGCCTCTGGCTAGCCGCAGGCTAGGGAGAAGGAAGCACATCCGGGTCCAGCAATTAGCATAAGTGACTCACAACGGGAGGACGTTTGTGAGTTGCTCCAACAGGATTTATCTACTAAGACTACTTATTCACAAAGTAAGTACTGGAAACTTAGGTTAATCTGTGTTTGATGCATTATAGCATCACATTATGAAAGTTCAGAACTTTCTCAGGTCCCTTTTGGACTTTGTACGTGTTTTTTACTTGAGGATAGAACACTGGGTGCCGCTGGCACAAACGAAACCGATAGTCCTTTGTTCTATCGACACCTGTTTTTGAGACAGGGAGAAATGGTAACCCGAGTTGCTCATTTCCTAAGAAAATTCTCCCAGATCCTGAATAGAGGATGTTGTTGGGGATGCTTCTGGGTGTTTTTTATAGACACCCCAGACCGGTTTTAAGGCGAACCTCCAAGTTTCGTAATATTTTCTCCAACTTGCTGGCGTCGTAGCCGCGGGTGGGAGAAGTGTACGGAACAGAGAGAGTGGGCGATCTGAGGATCGATACCCCCCGTTTGGTTGGTTTCGTTACCCTACACCTACGGCAAAATTTAGCTTCACGCCTGTACTGAAACGTTGTAATACACGCTATTCTGTACCTGTTACCTCAACCCAGTTTACTGGTTACACTTTGTGTAGTTGAGATGATTCCGGTTAAGTAACACCTTTGTCGTTACAGGAACCGATGGCCACTCGGCGGAATAAGCCGCCTGCGGCAGCCGAGGGCATTGTCCCTACGGATTACGATTCGTCACCAGCGGCTACGGCTCCGCCGTCCCCACAGCCCGGGGCACAGACGTCCGACCGGGACAGTGACCAGCCACCTCAACCAAATGATTGGGAGGCAAAGATGGCAGCTATGATGGAGGAAAAGATGCACCATTTCCAGGCTCTTTCCTTTGCGGGCCCTCCCCAAATCCCTGATGAGGATTGGGAAGACTTTCCGACGACGAGGAAGACTCGGTTTCGGCCCCCGAGGTTCCGAAACCGAAAGCGCGCGGCAAGAAACGCCGCACAGTTAGCAGCTCAGGTGATGAGTTCACCAAGGCCGCTAAAGCTAAACGCCCTAAGAAGTCAAAGAAAAAGAAAAAGAAAAAGAAAGACTCATCCTCGGACTCGTCAGACGACTCCTCTTCCACGGAGTCAGATTCCGATACGGAACGCGCTGGGGTGTACGCCAAAATAGGCGCTAAGGTTGGGAAGAAGATTGTCAAGAAGAAGGGAAAAAAGGTTTGTACCACAACCATGATGAGGAAAACGGTCAATGGCCATTTTACCAGCTTCAAACCAGCTGAGGTCATTAATAAATTGACTGAACAGATCTCCAGCGTCAAAGGTATTCCCGCTACGGTATGTAAGGAGATGGATGCTGGCATCCATCTGTCAGACGAACGTCGCCGCTATGAAACTGCCCTATCTTTGATCCATAAGGCGGTTTTGGGGTCCTTGACTTCCATTATCCCGGTTGCAAACCGCATGCAAACCGAGAATAAGTTCTCGTCCTTGGCTCGGGTAATGGACAGGGGCATTGCCTTGCTCGCTGCGGCGAGTTACTACATGACACATCGCTGCTTCGAAAATGTGTTCAAATCCGTCACTACCGACGCGGGCAAAGAGGTCGCCCGGTCAAAGAAAATGACTGATCATGACGGCAAGGAATACACAGTGTATTCCGGACCTACCCCCATCAAAGGCAAACCTCTGGACAAGTCCAAGATGTTTGGGGGTCAGCTTGCCTATCTGTACAAGCAAGTAGAGGTGGACACTAAGAGTGCCAAGAACATGGAACTCAAGGGCCGTAAATTCCAAAACCCACTCGGGTTCAGACGAAGCAGGACGGATTTTCGCTTCCGCCGGGGAGGAAGGCCGTTCAGGGGCGGACCATCCTTCGCATTCAGCCAGAGGGGAAGAGGTCGAGGTGACAGACAACCCTCCAACTGGAACGACAACCGCGGTTACAAAAGGGAGTTTGTTCCCAAGCCGCAGAGGAAACACAAACTGACGTAAGCTTTTTTCAAGCGGGCAACATTGTTAATTATTTAGATCAATGGCAACAATTAACCACAAACCCGGAGGTTATTAGTATTGTTAAAGGCATTGCAATTCCTTTCACACAATTACCTGTCCAGAAAAGAGCTCCTTTTCCATATAAATTCAATTCGCAAGAAAGATTTCAATTAAATGAACAGGTTATGCTTTTTGAAGCCAAAGGCATCGTCAAAAGAGTACAACATACTAAAGGTGAATTCATTTCAAATATTTTCTCCACTCCTAAACCAGATGGGTCCATTAGAATGATCTTAGATTTAACTAAATTAAATGAAATCATTGAATACCAACATTTCAAAATGTTTTCCTTAGAAACAGCTCGCGATTTGATCACCCCAGAGTGTTGGCTAGCGAGTGTCGATTTAAGAGATGCTTACTATACCGTCCCTATTCAGGAGGGGTATCGCAAATATTTAAGGTTTGTCTGGAATGGCCAGCTTTTTTAATTTACCTGCGTACCTAATGGTTTGGCGTGTGCACCACGCCTTTTTACTAAGTTGTTGACACCGGTTTTTTCACAAATGGCTAAACTTGGTCATTGTATGTTTCCATACATTGATGATTCTTTCATTATGGGACAATCTTTCACACAATGCGAGCTCGCCGTTCAAGATTTATGTCAACTTTTCTCAAACTTGGGTTTCTTCATACATGATAAGAAATCCGTGTTTTCTCCTACTAAGGAGCTTAAATGTCTAGGTTTCATTTTAAACACGGCGGCTATGACCGTGTCACTTACACAACAAAAGAAAGATAAGTTTCGGGACACAGCGATACAGCTGTTAGACATTTCTAGGCCAAAGATGAGAGAGGTCGCAGTCTTAATCGGTATAATGATTTCGTACAGCCCTGCTATTTTATATGGGGCCGCACACGTTAAGTCCCTGGAAATTGATAAAAATCTAGCTTTGGCCCGAGCAAAGGGTAACTTTGAAAAGAGAATGTTTATCTCTCAGAATGGACTAGCCGACATTTATTGGTGGCTAAGTCACTTTGATAACTCCCCCAATCCCATTAGAATGGGTGAGCCCAATACTAGTTACAACTGACGCGTCACTGCAAGGTTGGGGGGCACATCGCAATGATGTAGCAACGGGAGGAAGATGGCTAGAATCGGAATTTTCCGATCATATTAATGTTTTGGAATTAAGAGCCATTTACTTAGGTTTAACCAGCCTTGTTAAAGTACCGAAAAATAATGTACGTATCCTTACGGACAACACCACGGCGATGGCTTATGTCAGAAATATGGGAGGTACAAAATCAATAAAGTGTAACGAATTGGCACTACTCATTTGGAATTGGGCTCAAAGCTTTGAGGTCTGGTTAACAATAACACACATACCCGGTACGCAGAATTGTCTTGCAGATAAGATGAGTCGCCATTTCCATGACCACTTAGAGTGGTCACTAAACCCATCAATTTTCAAAGAGATCAGTAACATATGGGGCTGGCCCGATATAGATTTATTTGCTTCACGTAATAACTTTAAACTGGACAAATATGTTTCGTGGCACCCCGAACCGAATGCTTGGCACATAGATGCCTTCTCGCTAAATTGGAAAAATCATTTCTTTTACATTTTCCCCCCTTTTACCATTATTAGCAAAGTCGCCCGAAAGATACAAATGGAGAAAACACACGCCATCCTCATCGTCCCCGAATGGGACACTCAACCGTGGCTAGCGAGATTAGTCGCGACGGCCAAACACAGCCTACGCTTCCCAAGATACCGAGGAAACCTGAAACATCAGGGACCATTAGCGCGCCACGGAAACGTGTCGACGACTCCTTTGGTAGCATTCCTTTTTTAAATAAATATTTGGAACAATTCGGCTTGGACAAGATTACACAACAACGGTTGGTTTCTCACGCGTGGAGGAAGGGAACTGTGAAAATGTATACAACCTATTTAAAGAAATGGGGTATATATTGCTTACTTAAGAAAGTTAAGCCAATGAACCCGACAATATCCCAGGTAGGACGTTTCCTACGTTTCTTAGAAGACGAAGGTTTAGGATATGGCGCTATCAATGCAGCCAGATGTGCGCTGTCAATAATCCTACCTAGGATTAATGGACAAACAATGGGTAAACACCATGTTATTTGCTGGATCGTACGATCAATTTATCAGAGGAACCCTCCCAAACCCAAATATAATAGGTTTTGGGATGTATCTCTTGTGTTTAAACTCTTCAAGGAATGGCCAGAGAATAAGTTCTTGGACGTTAAGCTATTAGGTTTCAAAGTAGCTTTGCTTCTTCTGCTGGTTACAGGACACAGGGGCCAAACAATAGTCGCCCTGTCGCTCAATGGTCTTGAAATCGATAACAAGGAAGCAACGTTTGATTTAACAACTTTGTTGAAATCAAATCGTTTAGGTGATCCCCTGTCGACAATCAGTGTCACTAGTTTCACAGAGGATCGAAAATTATGTGTAGTCTCCGCAATACGGACATATATATCCAAGACAAGAACAATACGAAACTCAAGGCAGCTTTTGGTGAGCTTTATTAAGCCACACAAGGGCATTTCGAGGGACACCCTCGCCAGATGGACCATGACTGTGTTAAAACTATCAGGAGTCAACACAAACAGATATTCATCGCACTCTACATGTGGTGCAATGGTATCTAAGGCCAGATTACTAGGCATCTCCGTGAAACGGATCCTGGCTCATGCAGGATGGAAAACCGCTAGATCGTTTGCAAAACATTATCACAAGCGACTAGAGAAGCCTCAACCTATCGCACAGAGGCTACTCACCAACTAAAAGACAAGGGTGAGACAAAGTCAACTTTTCGCTTTATTGTCATACCAATTGTACACACATACATAAATAAGACTTGATAATAGAATCATAATAACTAACAGGAATATCAGGATAAAAATGATATTACGTAAAGGTCTCCCTAGCCTGCGGCTAGCCAGAGGCGGTATACCGAGGTAAAATAGATTAGTTAGACGAATCTTACCTGGGTATAGATGATGGATAACTATTGTTTTACCGAGGTAGGAGCCTCGGATAGACGTGGGCGAGGGCCCACCCACCATGCCCTGCCACGTCTATTCAATCACTTGTACCAAGATTAGGTCACATGACCATAGTTTTTTAGGTTATTGGAATCATTTTTATCCTGAATTAGTAGGTAAAGATTGCTGGACCCGGATGTGCTTCCTTCTCCCTCGCCCACGTCTATCCGAGGCTCCTAGCTCGGTAAAACAATAGTTATCCATCATCTATACCCAGGTAAGATTCGTCTAACTAATCTATATATAGTAAGTACGTTGTTTTTTATTGTTATTATGATGTATAAAGCAATGCTCCATGTTATTAACATGAAAGTAAAACTTTTTAAGTAGTTTTATTAATATTAATGTTTTTTGTGTTATTAGATGCCACCCGTTGCCGAACGGAGAGGTGGCTGGCTGGAGCCAGTCATCGTGTTTTTTGCCAACCGTTGCCAAATGGAGAGGTGACTGGCTGTAGCCAGTCATCGCTTGGATAATCCTGGGTTTCTTTTATGGATTTGCCATTGGATTTTATCCTGGGTCTCTTTTATGGATTCCCCATATTTAGGCATACCTCCGAGTTCCGTAGCATTTTCTCCAACTTGTTGGTGCAGTAGCCGCAGGAGGGAGATGTGTATGGAACAGAGAGTGTGGGAGGGAGCGATACACTGGTACCTTCCCCTCGTTTGGTTTCGGTTTGGTTTGTCCGGCTGAAGACCTTACGACTTGACTTTAGCTTACAAACGCCTGTATTAAAGCTGATGTAAATACGGATTTAGTACCTAGATGTTGCTTTGCGTTCTGACAAAAATCCCTTTAAGGTGTTTTTCAGACGGTGAAGGTGACGCGACGCCTGGAATGGGCGGTCGCATCCCCCATCCGAGTTCCAAGCATAGCAGGAGCGCTTTTCCGGTCCGGATGGCGATTTCCTCCTTGATCCTGCAGATGATCCGTAGCCCATCTTCTTTTGCCTGCGGTTTTGGTCACTGTAGTGAGACATGCTCTCGCTCTGGTATTTTAAAGAGAAAGCAGTGAATCCTATTGTCTCCACTATCTTCCGAATCTCCAGATCGTACTCCACATGGGCAATGTCCTTGTAGTGGTCATCCCTAGCACGATTGGTGATGAACTTCACATGTTGCAGGAAGGCTTTATAGTCCTGCACAGACAGGTCCGCTATGGGGCGGCACAAAGAAGAAGCCCTCTCATTACAGGGTCTCGACATCGATAGCAAGGAGGCCACGTTTGATTTGAACAAACTGTTAAAATCAAGCCGTACAGGAGATCCACTCTCCTCCATTCATTTAACCAGTTTCCCACACGATAGGAAATTATGTGTAGTATCCGCCATTAGGGCTTATATATCCAAGACTAAGGGAATACGTAATTCCAAACAGCTTTTGGTGAGTTTCATCAAACCACATGAAGCTATCTCATGAGACACACTCGCCAGATGGACGATTAAGGTGCTCAAGTTAGCTGGCATAGACACAGCACGCTACGCTTCGCACTCTACACGAGGTGCGATCGCCTCGAAAGCAAGACAATTGGGAATCTCAGTCAGGAGAATCCTAACCCACGCCGGTTGGAAGACGGCGAGATCGTTTGCAAAACACTACAACAAACGACTGGAAAAGAAAAGCGGGATTGCAACCTGCCTACTCACCAACTAGCAAGATCGGGTGAAATGTACAAAGTTTAATATTACTAGACACATTAACATGTTCATCAGATGATTGAGGATAAAAATGAGGCTACGTACAGGTCTCCCTCGACCACGAGTAGCCAGAGGCTTAGTACCGAGGTAAAATAGTACAGTAATACGAATCTTACCTAGGTACAGATGATGGATAACTCTTGTTTTCCTGAGGTACAAGCCTCGGATAGTCGTGGGCTAGGGCCCGCCCACCACACCCTGCCACGACTATTACGTTCGCTTGTGCCAAACGAAAACATCAGATTTCCATCATTAAGCTCATTTTTATCCTGAATAATTAGGTGAAGATTGCTGAACCCGGATGTTGCTTCCTTCTCCCTAGCCCATGACTATCCGAGGCTTGTACCTTGGGAAAACAAGAGTTATCCATCATCTGTACCTAGGTAAGATTCGTATAACTATAGTATATATAGTATACATATGTAGTGGTCTGCACTGACCTCTCAGGCAAGGAGCCGCATAGACAGGTAGGCGTGGGTCATCATCATCATCATGCTGTCGGTCACGATGCGACAAAGACTGCTTTCATTACTTGACTGTCGCTCTCCATTTAGCCTGATTTTCCGCTGTCGACGGAAGATGAGCTCGAGCAGCGCGGTCCTTGGTAACCCGGCCTTATGAAAGCTGCCTGCAAAAGTGTTGAAGTGCTGCTGGCTTTTGCAAGTTACCAGCGGCACTTTCTCGGGGAGGAAATAGAGGTTTCACACCGGCAAGAACATGTCAAGACAGGCGCAAACTATTTGTCCCTGCAGTGGCTGGTCGGGAGATGTTGGGAGTTCCATACATCAACCGCCCTTAATAGTGCCACAGTGACATGGTTTTCTGTTTAGGGTTTGCTCCCTTAGCCTTCGGTTCTGTCAAGAACCTGTACCACAAGGCAGTGGTTTACAACTCTGCAGGGCAGGGGCGTTAAACTCCCTGAGGTATTGCTATACCTGAAATACCTGCATACCTGTGTGGGTAGTGTGTTGATATCAGGGTCATATGCATGGAGCGGTGTTAGCGGCGTGTGGTGTTAACCGTCTAACACCGGGTAGCTATCACCGGTTATCAGGGGCGTCGCGAAGTATGTCACGCCGTATGCATGGTGGCCTAAACGGTTCGTGTTAGCTATACGTGAATTAATTTATACATTATGGAAATCTCTCTGAGCCTGTTGCCGGCGAGCACCTGGTTGGGCCTAATATGTTGCCTTCTCTACCCACCGGGAACCAGCACGCTTGTTACTGTGTGAGCCTGTTCCCGGCGATGACCGCTATTTGACAATATCGCCGCCGATTCGGCAATTGCGATTTGTTTAGTTTACATTCGTCGATTCAACAATATTAATATCACTGCCGATGCGGTGGCAGCGTAAATATCGCTTCAATTTTAGGGTTAATTTGATCAAATTTCACGTTTTGAGTATGTACTTCTATTAAGTATGATAGCATTGAATAGATTTGGGCCTAATATATTGCTGCCGATGTGGGGGTTGCTTGCATTCGTCGATTCGACAATATTAATATCGCCGCTGATTTAGCGGTGGCGTTAATATTGCTTCGAATTTAGGGTTAATTTCATGAAATTTCACTTATTGCGTATGTAATTCTGTTAAATATGATAGCATTGAATAGATTTGGGCCTAATATATAGCCACCAATTCAGCGGTTTACATTAGTCGATTCGACAATATTAATATCGCCGCCAATTTATCGGCGGCGTTAATATTGCTTCAAATTTAGGGTTAATTTCATGAAATTTCACTTATTGCGTATGTAATTCTGTTAAATATGATAGCATTGAATAGATTTGGGCCTAATCGGAACTCCATCCTGACACTAACCTAACACTAACACCGCTGTAAACCCGCTAGGGGCTGGTGTATAGAATCTCCGACTTTAAACTCGCGGTATTGGCCTAACACTGCTCCATGCATAGCGACTTTTTGGCGCTAAACCAGAAATCCCGCCCTAACCGCGGTTTGGCTCGCTAACACCGCTCCATGCATATGGCCCCTAGAAGCCTAGGTGGTGTAATGGTTAGCACGCTGGCCTGGAATGCAAAGACATGTGGGTTCGAGTCCCGCTCTAGGCACAATATTTCCGATTTTCATCACCCCCACGACACATATATATATGCATACATATGTATGTATATAGTGTGTGCACCTCTTTATATATTTATATATTGGCTTGTGCAATGATAATACTGGAGCATTCATTCACTGTGCCGACAAGAAACCTGCCCGGTGTGTGCTGTGTGACGGGAGTGGGGGTGGGGCTAGCGGGCGCTGTGGGCGGCAGGCGAACTCTCCCACTACCCCCCCACGCACACACACACACATACAGAGGCGGTGTGTGTGTCTGACTCACGTTCCCGTGCAGTCAGACACGGGACAGGGATCAGCGAGCTGTGCAGTGCGCAGTGTTTAAACTGTCGGGCATGACGCTGTAGGACTGCACACTTCATACACACAGATATACACTCACATGTTACAACCCTGCCCCAATCTGTCACCTGTGGATTAGTCCAGTTGACTGCAATTGTCGAATCGGCAATGCCGAGTAAGCATAGGAAGGTAGTTACTTCAAGTTGGTAAGTAAGGCGTTTTTATCTGTTTATGTGTTGGGGATTTATTTGACCCGGTTGGTAAGGGTATCTGCATGCTTTCCGCATGGAGTTTTTGGGTTTGATCCCCGACTGAGTTAAAACAGACTTGTATGATTGATTCTTGGTTAGTGCATTGCTAGTGTCGCGGGGGTGATGAAAATGGGAAATATTGCTCCTGGAGCGGGACTCGAACCCACATCTCTGCATTCCGGGCCATTGTGCTAAGCCTAACCATTACACCACCTAGGGCTAGGCTCCCTGATATCACCACACTACCCAAGCCTACCTGTCCATGCCACTACACTTGTCCCCCTGGAATTGTAAGTCATTTAATGCTTACAATTACATACATTCAGGCAATCCACTAACACATGCATACACAGGGTAGGTTCAACAACCATACAGCGTATAGCTTGTACAGGATCATGGTCACGGCAACCAGTGTCATGGGGGGTGATGAAAATGGGAAATATTGCGCCTAGCCCTAGAGCAGGACTCAAACCCACATCTCTTTGCATTCCAGGCCAGTGTGCTAACCATTACACCACCTAGGCTCTCTCATCACACTACCCACGCATACCTGTCTATGTGGTTACTTGCTGCCCGAGAGGTCAGTGCAGACCACTACACTAGGATAAACCAAGGTCCCGTTGGATCGGTGCCAGAGTAATGTGACTGAGTGGAATATCGGGTCATGGTTCTGGCTCCATGGGAATCCAGCTGGGTAGTTCTATAACACTTAGATAATCATAATTATACATTTATTAAGTATTTGTTGTGTTATATTAGGTCATATTAAGTCAATTTATAATTTATCTGTCTCAATGTTGTACAGAGTACCGTGCTTCTAGTGCGAGATTCTACAGTCACGGTGCCGTGCTTCTCGTGCGAGATTCTACAGTCACGGTGCCGTGCTTCTAGTGCGAGATTCTACAGTCACGGTGCCGTGCTTCTAGTGCGAGATTCTACAGTCACGGTGCCGTGCTTCTAGTGCGAGATTCTACAGTCACGTTGTGCTGTGTAGGTGTGTCTCGTTCACTGTACGTGATGACAGTGCGCGATGTGTGTGTGGTGGTGCGGGTGTGTGACTGATTTAAAATGGCTAACCTTGGAGTTTTTAAGTGCAGACATGCCAAATTAATTTGAAAATGCTTGCCAAAACTGTGACGACATAGGCTTCAGCATTCAACTAGCAGTCACTTTTGCTCGGCGGAATTTTCTCTCAAATCCTGCTTCCCTTTATTTGCATCACTTCCATAACACTTTACACTACTTACCACGAACAAGATCTTGTGCAAGTTGTACAGGCTACAAGTTATATTATTGGTGAACGTACCCTGTGTATGTAAGTGCTTCTTCGTATGTGTGTAAATGTAAGCATTATGCAACTTCTGGATGTTAACCATTTCATGGTGCAGTCACACTACAACGTGATGGCCCAACGTGACTCCGACGTGGCGACTTTTCGTCATCACGTCAGATCACGTTAAAGTCACGTTAAGCTCTCGTCGCCTCTCATCGAGGTTTTGATAAAAGTTGATAAAACGTGCGCATCACGTCACGGTCACGTTAAGCTCTCGGTCACGTTAGGCTCAAGGTCACATTATGGTGGAGCCGTGGTGCAGTCACACTACGACGTAATGGCCAACGTTGTGGATTAGTATTACTAGTGTTACTACTGGTTGTTGTTGGTTGTTGGCTGGTTGCTGGTTGATTGCTGGTTGAATGTTGGTTGGTTGCTACTAGTACCACTAATAGTACTACTAGTACCACTAATAGTACTACTAGTACTAGTACCACTAATAGTACTACTAGTACCACTAATAGTACTACTAGTACCACTAATAGTACTACTAGTACCATTAATAGTACTACTAGTACCACTAATAGTACTACTAGTACCACTAATAATACTACTAGTACCACTACTAGTACCACTAATAGTACTACTAGTACCACTAATAGTACTACTAGTAGCACTACTAGTACTACTAGTACCACTAATAGTACTACTAGTACCACTAATAGTACTACTAGTACCATTAATAGTACTACTAGTACCACTAATAGTACTACTAGTACTACTAGTACCACTAATAATAATACTAGTACCACTAATAGTACTACTAGTACCACTAATAGTACTACTTTGGTTGCTACTAGTACCACTAATAGTACTACTAGTACCACCAATAGTACCACTAATAATACTACTAGTACTACTAGTACCACTTGATTGTTGGTTGGTTGCTGGTTGGTTGCTGGTTGATTGTTGGTTGGTTGCTACTAGTACCACTAATAGTACTACTAGTATCACTAATAATACTACTAGTACCACTAATAATACTACTAGTACCACTAATAGTACTACTAGTACCACTAATAGTACTACTAGTACCACTTGATTGTTGGTTGCTGGTTGATTGTTGGTTGGTTGCTACTAGTACCACTAATAGTACTACTAGTACCACTAATATTACTACTAGTACCACTAATAGTACTACTAGTACCACAAATCGTCCTCGTTCGGACGACGATATACCCTCGTCGACCACGCCGCGGTGTCATCCAACTTAGCCCCGAATTTACATAACACCTCGGGTTTTTCGAAAGTCGCCCACGTTGAACTCACGTTGGCCATTACGTCGGAGTGTGACTGCACCATAAAAGACTTACAATTCCAGGCAGACGAATGTATGAGTCGGCAGGGACCTCTCAGTCAAGGCGCTACATAGTGGTCTTCTCTGTGGGAGAGTGGTTAGAGAGTCTGACTTTTTTTCGAGGTCGGACTCCTAATCTGAAGGTTGATGGTTCGATTCCCTGTGCCCCCCAACTCTGCCAATTTGGATTTCCACTGCTGTGTATAACTTACAGCTTCATCAAAGGCCAGTTGCTCTCATGCCATGTCTATGTGGTGTGAGAGGTTAAAAATCCCATGGGCCGGTAAAAGTGTAGGCTTGGGCTTTCTATCAACAAACTGTCTAATGGTGAAAACAAATCTATTCAGAGTTATGCATGATAGGCAGTATAAATCTTCAAGAAATAGACGGGCCCGTGGGAGTGAATAGGGCAATGACATCAGCCTGGTGTCCCACTGGGGTAGCACTATAAAGTCGCCATGAGTGCGCACTGTCACAAATCGGTAGACGTCCTGATATGACCTTAGATGTTGTTAGGATGTAAAACAACCACAAACAAACAACCACAAACAAACAACCACAAACAAACAACCACAAACAAACAACCACAAACAAACAACCACAAACAAACAACCACAAACAAACAACTGATTGTCAGGATAATGTGACTGAGTAGGGTATAAGATTACGGTGCCTGCAGCCCGGTGTTTCAGTGGGGCAGCACTATAAAGTCGCCATGAGTACAAATTGGTACCCTTCCCGATATGACCTTAGATGTTGCAAGGATGTAAAACCAAACAAACAAACGTACAAGTCCGTTCCTGTCCTTTTATGGCTTGATGTTGCTAGGGCCTAGGATCTAAAACCCCACCAAACAAACAAGTCGGATCCTGTTATGGCTTGATGTTGCTGCGATGTTAAACCCCAACAAACAAGTGAATAAGTGAAGTTGTGTTGATGCTGGTAATACCGTTTGAAGTGTGCTTTTGGTTGTCCTTTATTAGGGCTTCTCCCTGCCTGGTTGTACGGTTTGCTGGTGGCTACCTTACACCCGGGAGGTGACACGTGGGTAGATCCCGCGGGGTTACGGGTACCGCGGCCGCGACCCAGAAAACAGCGGCAGGTCCTGTGGAGAACTGGGTCAAGATGTCAAGCAAGGCCGTTGAACTTGTATAGTCCTATTCTTTTCTTCTTTTCTTTTTAGTGTGTAAATATAGTTCCCAGCAAATTTTCGACCAGTGCAAGGCGATTTTGAAAGTTTCTCCTCAAAGTGGACAGGAAGTGTAACGACCATTACAGCAAGTTTAATGTCTCAATAATTTAATAGATATGAAGTGAGAAAGCATAATTTGCACCCTAAATAGTAAAAACTAATGTTACAAAGACATTTAGACCAAATTACACATTTACAGCATTGGCTAGATGTAATTGCATTGTGATTAACAGACTGTTCAGCCCGTCACAAATGGACCATGCTTTTAGCCCTTCATTTTTGCCTAATTTGTCAGTATACAAACAGAGAGCGTGTATACAGATGAGAGGGACAACTCCCATACTACACCATGTAACAGCTGCCGACTGTGGCGCTCCAAGTGGTGGTTGTTGAACAGTTTACGCATTGTGGCAAACTCAAGGCATTGTCAATGGCAGTGAGCAATCTTCATACAGAAAACGTTAAATATCTCTAAAACTACAACACCTAGAAACAAACTGATTGGAATACACATAGAAAACATGTTTACCAACAAGATTATATTAAATTGATATGGTTAGGGTTCTGGATTTCTATTAATTTGGAATAAAACTGACGTTTTTCACTACGCGTACGGCAAACTCAAGGCATTGTCAATGGTCGTGTGCAATCTTCCTACAGAAAAAGTGAAATATCTCTAAAACTACACCAAATAGAAACAAGCCGCTTAGTACACATATAGAAAACATGTTTACCAACAAGATTATATTAAATTGATATGGTTAGGGTTTTGGATTTCTATTAATCTTTTAAGAAAATTAATGTTTTGCACTGAGCGTACCGGCAAACTCAAGGCTTGTTCAACAATAACCGCCAGGATCGCCACTGCAGTCTGTGTTACATATTTTCGCGGGAGTTGTCCCTCTCATCTGTTTATATACACGCTCTCTGATACAAAGAAACAAAACCACAGAAGTCAATGATTTTGTTTACGCTATCTCTTTATCAACATGAAGACACAAATGCAAATTGGTCGATTTCATGAAAAACAAGCAAAAGAATTTCCACCACTAGTTCACAGTACATAACGGCGCTTAAAATGCAGACATCTACAAAAGGAAAAGAAATGTCGAACTGTAACATATTGGAAGAAATTACCCGGTTGTATTTTATACAAAGAGAATTATTGAACGAGTACAAAACACAGGACAGTTTATTTCTAATGTTTTTTCTAGGCCGAAACCAAATGGCAAAATTCGCATGATTTTGGATTTAACAAAATTGAATGAATCGGTTACATACAAACATTTTAAGATGTTCTCATTAGAAACGGCGAGAGATTTAATTACGCTGGAAGCCTGGCTCGCCAGTGTAGACTTAAGAGATGCGTATTACACAGTCTCCATTTGCAAAGAACACAGAAAACATTAGTATTTAGAATTTTTTATTAGAGATCATTTTATCCTGAATTAGTAGGTAAAGATTGCTGGACCCGGATGTGCTTACCTCTCCCTCACCCACGTCTAGCCGAGGCTTATACCTCGGGAAAACAATAGTTATCCATCATCTATACCAAGGTAAGATTCGTCTAACTAATATATATATTGACTAACTTTAGAGATAGTTGAAGTGAAAACATGCAACATTAATTATTGAGTGCTGGTAAAAATGGTGATATTGTAGCCATCAGCGGTAACCAGTTCAACAAAATTGACTTGGTATCCTGTTCTATGTAGCGCTGAATGCTTAATAAGTGAACCAGTCATCAGATTGGATCTGTAGGGTCAGTGATTTGATTTTGAAATGTTACTGCTTTCATCGGACTGCCAGTGACTGCGTGAGTGGTAAAGGCCATAGACCTATTTCAATGTTTACTAACATCGTGTATGCGCGCGCAGCTTGGCTGCAGAATGCAGGCACACTGCCATTGAGTTTGCCGATACGCGCAGTGCAAAACGTTAGTTTTATTCAAAATTAATAGAAATGCAAAACCCTAGCCTTATAAATTTAATATAATCTATTCGTGGAATATGTTTTCTATATGTGTTCCAAGCGGTTTGTTTCTAGATGGTGTCGTTTTAGAGATATTTAACTTTTTCTGTATGCAGATTGCTCACAGCCATTGACAATGCATTGAGTTTGCCGATATGCACAGTGAAAAACGTCAATTGTATTCAAAATTAATAGAAATTCAGAACCCTGACCATATAAATTTAATTTTACCTCGGTACAACGCCTCGGCTACTCGAGGCCGAGGGAGAAGGAAGCAACATCCGGTACAGCAATTAGCATATTCCACTCGTGAGCGGTGGACGTTTGCGAGGAGTACAGCGGTTTTCTTTCTACAATAACTCCATAACTTGGGGTTAGTTTATGGAAATTTTTTCAACGAGTGTGTATAAAGAGTAGAACAATATTCTCTACGAATATTAGAATATTGGCGATTATATTAAAGAAGTTATTGGCGAAAAACCGATTCGGGAGCCGGTACGGTAGAGTTGACATCGCCGTGTGGTTTACTTCTGGTCGGATTTCCGACTCGATATTCGCTATTGTTTCGTAGCGTTTTTATGACTTTAAACCCAAGAATAACATATTTCTTGTGTACATCAATATTCTCTATGAATTTTAGAATATTGGTGAATATATTAAAGAATATATTGGGGAAAAACCGATTCGGGTGCCGGTTCGGTAGAGTTGACATCGCCGTGCGTGTGTTTACTTCTGGTCGGATTTCCGACTCGATATTCGCTATTGTTTCGTAGCGTTTTTATGACTTTAAACCCAAGAATAACATATTTCTTGTGTACATCAATATTCTCTATGAATATTAGAATATTGGTGAATATATTAAAGAATATATTGGCGAAAAACCGATTTGGGTGCCGGTACGGTAGAGTTGACAGCGCCGTGTGGTTTACTTCTGGTCGGATTTCCGACTCGATATTCGCTATTTTTCGTAGCGGTTTTATGACTTTAAACCCAAGAATAACATATTTCTTGTGTACATCGATATTCTATATGAATATTAGAATATTGGTGAATATATTAAAGAATATTGTCGAAAAACCGATTCGGGTGACGGTATGGTAGAGTTGACAGCGCCGTGTGGTTTACTTCTGGTCGGATTTCCGACTTGATATTCGCTATTGTTTCGTAGCGGTTTTATGACTTTAAACCCAAGAATACAGGAGGATACGTATTTCTTGTGGAGAACAATATTGCGGATATTAAACAATTTATTGGCTTTAAACCGATTCGGGAGCCGGTACGGTAGATTGACTTCACCGTGATTGTTTACTTTTGGTCGGTTGGTCGACCTGAGTCAGTGATTGTCGCTATTGCGGTAGTGGATATTCTTATGAGTTTAAACCCAAGAATACAGGAGGATACGTATTTCTTGTGTGGATATGTTTATTACATTATTATAATCGAATGTATTGAACATCTAGTGGTGTTTTTCGATTTTATGGAATTATTTTATAATTAAAATTGTGTATGTAGATGTTGGTGGTTGCCACATCACAGGTAAGATTTTTGGTTCAACAAGCCGCCCGTTGCCGAACGGAGAGCGATGTTGGCTGGAGCCTCATCTCGTTGGGATTTTTCCTCGGTTTCTTTTATGGATTCGCGTTGGAAATTAATCCTGGGTTTCTGTTGTGGATTCCCAATATTTTAAGGCGTACCTCCGAGTTTCGTAGCATTTTCTCCAACTTGCTGGCGCAGTAGCCGCAGGAGGGAGAAGTGTACGGAACAGAGAGTGTGGGAGGGTACCGATATACTGGTCCCTACCCCTCGTTTGGTTTCGGCTTCCATACCGTTACCCTACGACATGACACATTAGCTTACACGCCTGTGTTGGAACGGTGTAAATACGTTCTCCAACACCAGTAGTTGCCGCCCGTGGCCGAACGGAGAGCGATGCTGGCGGAAGCCACATCACGTTTAAGCCGCCGTTGCATAACGGAGAGCGATGATGGCATCACGGTTATGCCGCTGTTGGCTAATGGAGAGCCATGTTGGCGGAAGCCTCATCAAAAATTTACCCGGCCGTGGCCGAGTGGTGAGCGATGATGGCTGTAAGCCACATCTCGTTGTGTCGCCCGTTCCAGAACGGAGAGCGATGTTGGCTGAAGCCATATTACGCTTATGCCTCCCGTTGTCTAGAGCGATGATGGTTGTGACCCCATCAGGTTATCTCGCCGGTTACCAAACGGGAAGTGATGTTGGCGGAAGCCACATCCCATTTAGGCCGTCTGTTACCAAACGGAGAGTGATGTTGGCGGATGCCACATCCTGTTTAGGCCGTCCGTTACTAAATGAAGGGCGAGGTTGGCTGTAGTCACATTTCCTTTTGGCCGCCTGCTACCAAAGATGTTGCCTGAAGCCACATTCCGGTTAGGCTGCTTGTTACCAAACGGTGAATGATGTTGGCTGAAGCCACATCCCGTTTAGGCGGTCTGTTACCTAATGGAGGGTGAGGTTGCCTGAAGTTACATCTTTTTTAAGCTGAGCGGAGAACGGGGTTGGCTGAAGTTGCATCACGTTATGCCGCTCATTGACAAACGGAGAGGTTTGTTGGCTGATGCCATATTACGATTAACCCGCTCGTGACCGAGCGAAGACAGAGGTTGGTTGAAGCCACATTATGTACGTCCTGATATGAACTTAGAGGTTCTAGGGATGAAAATAAAAACAATTTGTTGAATGGCCATGCTCAAACTTTCTGTTGATGGTTATAGGGTGTCTGGCCTGAGAGATATTTTGGCTGGGTTAGCCATGGGTTGTACTGTTACTAACGGTACCAGTCTGGATATGATTATAGATTTTTCTAGGAGGAAACAATAAACAAATAGTTGGTTGAGCACTCTATATTTCAATGATCCTGAGATCTTGGAGTTAAGGGTTGTTTGCTTACGATGGGAAGTAACCCCAAGGCTCCCCTTTTCTGATGATAAGTACTCGTTACCGGTAGTGATGGTTTAAGCCCTCCCTGGTATAACCTGTGTTAGGGGAGCTATGCAGGCCAGATGTCGGCCTGCTGGGCTAGAGAATCGGCTCATGAAGCTAGAGTAATGCTCTCACTCAATATCTCAACAGAATAAGGAGAGGTTGCAAAGCAAACTCAGAGGGCCATGGAAATGGTTTTTTCCAGGAGGTAAAAATAATGGTAAGGTTTCCATAAATTGATGATTCATTCATTATGGTCCAGTTATAGTCGAGCTGCTCACAGGCAGTTACCGACCAAGTTATGAAACAGACCGAACTTTTGTAAGGTTTATTTCGAATGAACAACTATATGAATTTACTTGTTTACCAAGTGGTTTAGCTTGTGTTTTCCCTTCTTTACAAATTGTTAATTTGTTCGCTCATGAAAAGTGAAGGACGGGATTTCCCGGACAGTGATGATTCATGTTTTGCTGTGCAGTCAAAAGCATCTGGTCAAAAGACAGTAAATGGTTGAGGTACCACATTTACGAAGTTAGGAGTTGCTGGAAAGCATACGACAGAACTAAAATGGATTTTGGAAGGCCGTTGACTTGATGAAGAACTTACATCATATTAATGTTCTAGAGTTGAGAAGCAGTGTATTTAGGGTTAGGCGTTTAGCCGGCATGCCCTAATGCTATGTCAGGATGTTGACAGATAGTACTACAGTAATGGCTTTCATTCGCAACATGGGAAGGACAATGTCCAACTCATATAATAAGAGAGTGAAATTAAATTGGATTTGGGGAAGCCATATATATTTTGTTGGCATCATGAAATAATAACATTTTATAAGGTTGTTCATGGCATCCAGAGCAAGATTTTTGGCAAGTGGATGTTGTCTCTTTGATTTGGGAGGAAAACAAATTTGATTACATTTTCCTAAACATTCAGCCGAATCGGCAGAGTAGCAAGGAGGGCTTTGATAGTCCCTGTTTGGGACATGCAGCCATGGTTGGAAGTATTAGCCTTAAGAGCTAAGGACTTTATAATTTTCCTACACGTAAGGGAAAAGTTTTTAAGCATTAATGATGCGTGGGGATGTGTTAACAACACCCCTTCTGGCATTTCTTTCGGAACACATATTTACAATACTTTGGTTTAGAGAAAGTTACTCGGCATGATTATTTGGACTCATTAAATGATGATATTGGTTCAATAATTTGATTGGTTTGAATCAAGAAAGAATAACAAGTTACATAAATAATTTTTATGCTATCCACAAAATAAATGGGGCATTTTTTGTTTAAATACATAAAGTTAAGCCAATGGAACCATCCCTTGCCGAGGTAGTCCGCCTCTTACGAATGATGCAGGATGATGGATTAGGTTATGGAGCCTTTTATGCAGCTCGATGAGCTTTTTCGGTCATCTTACCAAGGAGTGACGGAGAATTAATTGGGAAACACGAAGTCCTTCAGTGTTTCGGGAGGTCATTATATGAAAGAAACCCTCCTAAACCATAGTATAATAGGGTTTGGGATGTCTCAGGGGTATTTAAGGTTTCTTGAAAATGGTCTAGTTAGGGACATCTATAGATAAACAGCTAGGCTTTAAATTAGCTGTTTTGTTACTTTGGGTAACCAGTCATAGGGCCCAAGTAATTGTTGACCTTTTTATTTACTGGCCTAGACATTGATAACAAGGAGGCTATGTTTGATTTGGAAAATTTTTAAAATCAAACAGTACAGGAGATCCCCTCTCCTTGATTCTTTTTAATGGGTTCCCACATGACAGGAAACTGGGTGTAGTGTCAGCCATTAGGGCTTATATATCCAAGATAAAAGGAATAAATAATTCCAGACAGTTTTTGGTAAGCTTCATAAAGCCACATAAGGCTTTATCCAGAGATGCGATCGCCAGTTGGACGATTCATGTGCTCAAGTCAGCAGGCTTTGACATAGGACGCTACGCTTCGCACTTTACAAGAGGTGCTATGGTCTCGAAGACGAGACAATTGGGAATCTCAGTGAAGAGAATCCTAGCATATGCCGGCTGCAAGACGGCAAGGTCGTTGGCTAAATATGGCAACAAACGACTAGAAAAGACAGGCGGGGTTGTAACCCGCCTACTCACCAACTAAGTAGATGTGTGAGAATTTACTAAATTGGAATTTACAACTGAAAAATTACTAGGTTTATCAGATAATAGAGGATAAAAATGAGGCTACGTAAAGTCTCCCTCGGCCTCGAGTAGCCGAGGCGTTGTACCGAGGTAAAATAGTATAGTTAGACGAATCTTACCTTGGTACAGATGATGGATAACTCTTGTTTTCCCGAGGTACAAGCCTCGGGTAGTCGTGGGCTAGGGCCCGCCCACCACACCCTGCCACGACTATTACGTTTGCTTGTGCCAAAAAGAAAACATGAGGAATTCCAATCATTAAGCTCATTTTTATCCTGAATAATTAGGTGAAGATTGCTGTACCGGATGTTGCTTCCTTCTCCCTAGCCCACGACTACCCGAGGCTTGTACCTCGGGAAAACAAGAGTTATCCATCATCTGTACCAAGGTAAGATTCGTCTAACTATACTATATAATCTATCGTTTAATATGTTTTCTATGTGTGTTCCAAGCGGTTTGTTTCTAGATGGTGTCGTTTTAGAGATATTTCACTTTTTCTGTATGAAGATTGCTCACGGCCATTGACAATGCATTGTGTTTGCCTATACGCGCAGTGCAAATCGTCCATTTTATTCAAAATTAATAGAAATCCAGAACCCTAACCTTATAAATTTAATATAATCTGTTCATTGAATATGTTTCTATGTGTTTCAAGCGGTTTGTTTTTAGGTGGTGTAGTTTTAGAGATATTTCACTTTTTCTGTATGAAGATTGCTCACGGCCATTGACAATGCATTGAGTTTGCCTATACGTGCAGTGCAAATCGTCAATTTTATTCAAAATTAATAGAAATCCAGAACCCTAACCGTATAAATTTAATATAATCTGTTCATTGAATGTTTTCTATATGTATTCCAAGCGGTTTATTTTTAGGTGGTGTAGTTTTAGAGATATTTCACTTTTTCTGTTTGAAGATTGCTCATGGCCATTGACAATGCATTGAGTTTGCCAATACGCACAGTGCAAAACGTCAATTTTATTCAAAATTAATAGAAATGCAGAACCCTAACCATATAAATTTAATATAATCTATTCGTTGAATATGTTTTCTATATGTGTTACAACGGTTTGTTTCTAGGTGGTGTAGTTTAAGAGATATTTCACTTTTGTTGTATGAAGATTGCTCTTAGCCAATGAGGTGGGGGGTGTGACAGTGTAGTCCTGCAGCCAAGCAGCGTGCGCACTGACCTAAATACCCATGCTAACGTCATATGAAATAGGTCTATTGAGTATATCTTTTGATACTGGGATATCATTGCGCATGTTTGTTGCGATGTTTTCCTTCCGGACCCCCCCCCCCCCCCCCACACACACACACTCCACTGTAGTCATGCCCTGAATTCGGTACAGTGCAGAGGCACACACAGAGGTGATGTGGGCAGGTCGTGCTCAGTCGGCTCATATACCCATGGTTAAATCCCCACAGAGGTCATGTATCCATGGGTAAAGCCCCATAGAGGGCATGTCTCCATTGGGTCATGTCTCCATAGTTAAAGCCCCACATAGATCATGTCTCCATGGTTAAAGCCCCACATAGCTCATGTCTCCATGGTGTCATGTCTCCATGGTTAACGCCCCACATATGTCATGTCTACATGGTTAAAGCCCCACATAGATCATGTAGCCATGGTTAAAACCCCACATATATCATGTCTCCATGGTGTCATGTCTCCATGGTTAAAGCCCCACATAAGTCATGTCTCCATGGTTAAAGCCCCACATAAGTCATGTCTCCATGGGAGTCATCTCTCCATGGTTAAAGCCCCACATAGGTCATGTATACATGGTTAAAGCCCCACAGAGGTCAGGGGCTCCATGGTAAGACTAAGAGCCCCACATAGTTCACTTAATTGTCGAAATTGCCTTTTCCAGATGTATGACTGATTTTTGCACAGGTGGCGAAAACTATTAGATCTAGATGCTGTGCTCAACACCTTTGTTCAATCATTTATTTTATTTTAATGAGGAAACTAAAAAACACAGATAATGAAAGTATATGGACACGAGATGGTGTAATTAAGAGAGAACTTTGTGTGGTCTGCCTACATTCTCTACACGTATTTACATAGTCTGCCAAAACTCATTTTCTCTTTCTGCTTTGAATCGAGAACTAAGCCAGGGTATTTTATTGTTTATGCATTGTATTATCAATTTAAGTGAGTTAAACAATAATAAATATAGTATTTCCTTACGTTGTGCTGTGTAGTATTTGAACTTGCCTCTCGGTCAATTATGATAATAACTTGAACCTGCCCAGGGTTTGTCACTGTGTTATGAGTTTAAAGGGACTAGCTATTCGTCGCCGGGAAAACAAACGAACTCAGAATAGTTCAGATGTGTGCCACAGGGGTGGTGCATGCTTAGTACTGAACTTTTCCACTTGGTGGTGTACAGGAGAGTGACCTAGATTGTTGTGCCATTGGCTGGTTGAGTGGAGAGAAGGGAGGGTAATACTGAGGTATTTTCAATCTTCTTTAGAGTAGTGCAATGAGGAAATATATTTGCATAATATCAAATATATGTTAGTACAATTACATTGCATAATTCGATGAGAAACAGATATAGATGAAAAAGTTTGTTTGTTGAATATGAAAAAATTTCTACTGTGGATGGGGTTTGAACCCACACAACCAAACAACTTCTAATTACAAGTCCTACACTCTAACCACTAGGCCACAGAGACCACACATGATTACTACTCTCAGTTCAGGCTATTTGTGTATAGGACATCACATATAAAACGTGTGTGTATGTGTTTGTTTTGTTTGTTGTTGTTTTACGTGCTAGCAACATCTAAGGTCATATCAGGACAGGTACCGACTTGTGACAGTGCGCACTCATGGCAACTTTATCGTGCTGCCCACTGGAATACCTGGCCACCAGCACCATGACCTGATATCCCACTCAGTCACATTATCCTGACACTGAGCCAACCAGTCCTTGTCCTATCCTAATAATGCCAATTGCCAGACTAGGAAGCAACAAGTATCAATTTTAAAGTCATTGGTTTGACTCGACCAGGATTCAAACTCACAACCCCACGATCTACCAACACGGGAGACGGACGCTCTAACTCGAATCAGGTCATGGTACTGGTGGGATGGTATTCCAGTAGGGCAGCACTATAGAGTTGCCATGCGCGCGCACTGTCACAAGTCGGTACCCATCCTGATATGACCTTAGATGTTGCTAGGATGTAAAACAACAACAAACAAAACATACGTACGTACGTATGTACATACGTATGTACGTACATACATACATACATACATACATACATACATACATACATGCATGCATGCATGCATGCATGCATGCATGACACATATACATACTATACATACATACATGCACATGCATGCATGCATGCTGTGCGTGCGTACATGCATACATCATGCTACATGCATACATACATACATACATACTACATGCATACATGCATGCATGCATGCATACATACATACATACATACATACATACATACATACATACATACATGCTACATACATACATACATACATACATACATACATACATACATACATACATACATACATACCTTTTATATGTGACGTCCTATACACAAATAGCCTGAAGTGAGACTACTAAATATGTGTGGTCTCTGTGGCCTAGTGGTTAGAGTGTTGAACTTGTAATCTGAAGTTGTTTGGTGGTGTGGGTTCAAACCCCATCCACAGCAGAACCTTTTTTACATTCATCAACAAAAAAACGTTTTTCATCTATATCTGTTTCTCATTGAATTATGCAATGTAATTGTACTAACATATATTTTACATTACACAAATATATTTCCTGATTGAACTACTCTAAAGAAGATTGAAAATACCCTAGTTTTACTCTCCCTTATCTCCAGTCACCCAGCCATTTTTAAAACAACAGCTGCCAGCTAGTCCCAGCCTCAGAACTGACCCACTTCTGGTGGTGAAGTGGGTCCCCTACTCTCCCCACACATATTTGGTTCTTTAAACATAAAAACCAAATAAGGTTGTGCTTGGAGAGCATTTGTCGGAGAACGGTTCCCGTCACCAGCGACCTATATCTGGTCCCTTTAAGATGTTCTATTAAGCTTTGCCCTGTCTTATTATACTTAAATCTTTTTGTAAAAACAATATGGCAATTACAGTCAGCCAAACATTTCGCTGAATTGTTCCCGGCCTCGTCATTAGGTGAATGAATGGGGGATGTGGGTAAAACGAAATGGATGGCTATTGGTCCAAAATGAAATAGTGCTGGTGTTAGTTTCCAGCCTGATCCATCATTCACCTGATGTCACTTCTCATTTACGCCCTTTGTTTCTCATCCGTTGTTTTCGCACTTTGTTTTGACAGCATCGATAATCCATTAATCACGCCAATATCCTTCCTCCGCTCTCCGTCATCCTTGTCTGAAGTGTCTCACTCAGCCAGTCCCCCACTGTCATGAAATTTAGGGCGGTGAGTTTTCTGCGTCTGCATGTCTATAAACATCAAAAGTGCTGGCAGTGTGCGGGTGCCAGCTCGGGGAAGGGTGGAAGTAGGTCAGAGGTACCATCTCTAGATGCAGCTGGAGGGGGGGGGGGGGGGGGGGGTTGTCAGCAGTACTGGCTGAACAGCTCACCAGACGGTGTGGTACGGTTCAAGACCAGCTCACTGAGCTGTTCAGTGAGCAATTCATAACCCAGTTAGAGACTTGCAAATCCACGTGTACGGGTTCTCACGCCTTGCTCCATAGGAAAAAGTTGACCGCACGGATCGTCGCGGCGTGCAAAAACATCATATAATACATTGTTTTTCTTATATTTTATTCATTCGCAGTACAAATCTTGAGTGGCAATTCGAATGTTTAGAATACAAACATTCGGGAATGCAATTTTATAGGAAGAAATATTTACTTGAAAGTTGAGCTGAGAAAAGAACTCAAAAGTTAACCAACTTTCAGTGCTCATCCCTGCTAATCCGTAAATGGCCCACTTTTAATTTTAATATAATCTGATTGGTAAACATGTTATCTGTTTGTGTGCCAGGCGATTTGTTTGTATGTGGTGCGATTTAAGAGTTGTAGCACTTTTTCTGACACTATCCTCTGCCTTGCACCAATTGGCATTCATGCCTCAGCACAGCTGAGATGAGATATCAGGTCAAAAGTCCTGCCCATATAAACCAATGTACTTACTGTGAGGTAAATAGCTCATTTTGGGGGTACATTATACACCGTAACTTTGCTTCTACTTAACATATTCAGGGATGAAAGATCTCCGCGATTTCGCGGATTTCCGGGATTTTTCCTGTAGCTATAAGTGTATACTAATATGTTGCGCCCATCCTGATATGATCTTAGATGTTGCCAGGATGTAAAACTCCAACAACCAACCAACCAATACGTTGTTTCACACTGCAGCACCATCAGCGTATACTAATATGTGGTGCAAACGCTGCAGCACTAGCAGCGTATACTACTAATACATGCTTCAAACAGCGCAGCACTAGCAGCGTATACTACTAATATGTGCTTCTAATGCCGCAGCACTATCAGCATATATCGATATGTGGTGCAAACACCGCAGCACTAGCAGCGTATACTAGTACTAAAACATGCTTCAAATGGCGCAGCACTATCAGCATATACCAATATGTATGAAACACGACTTCCGGGAATTTTCAGCGATTCCTTGACAATGCTAAGCCTATGGGAGAATATCAGCATTTCCGCTTTTTTTCCCGGAGACTACTTTCATCCCTGCATATTAGGTCCATCCATATGTCAAATTATAGGTCTTAAAGTGCTTTATCAAAATACGTGTGTTTTGCAAACCTATTTGATGACCAAAAGGTCGCCAACCTCCCAGCATCCCAGTCAATACATTGATTCAAAAACGCGGTAGGGGCGGCGCCAGGAGCGCGGCATGGCATGTGTTGACGTCGCCAGGTCGGCGCCAACTCGCCAACCAAGGGGTCGGTGACCTGGCGGGGCCAGGGCGGCGTCGCCAACCACTTTTGAATAGCGCCCAAATCATCGTAAGGGAACGCAGGCCTCGTGTGACTGGGGTATCAGTGAGCAGTTAATAGGGAAACTCGGCGAGCAGCTCCCTGATAGGTCAGTGCAGACTACTACCTCGTCGCCTTGGAATTATATGTCTTTTAAATGGTTTTTCGTCCATAAATTGTTTAATGCTTATTACTCACGTGCGCAGAGACAATGCACTTACGTATAAAATATATATGTGATGTATAACGTATTATGTGAGTATAAAAATACGAAGGGAATTGTTTCCTTTATTAATATTATATTATTATATTACTTGATACCCTTGTTATTCTCCGTAAGACTCCGCACTTGACCTGTGGCACCACCTGCGCCCACCTCCCCTCCATCTGGTGTCGACAAGTGTCAGTCGCACCGGAGGATATAATATATATAATATATATATATAACATATTACACACAGACACACACACACACACACACACACATACACACACACACACACACACACACACACACACACACACACACACACACACACACACGATAGATTCAATGACCATACAACGTATAGGCTGTATGGGATCCAGGTCATGGAAACTAGTGATACGGTGATAAAAATAGGAAATATTATGCATAGATCAGGAATTGAACCCTCACTTCTTGCCATTCTGGGCCTAGAGTGCTAACGATAACATGACCTAGGTTCTCTGGTGCAATCACACAATCCACACCTACCTGTCTATGTGGCTCCTTGCCTGAGAGGTCAGTGCAGACTACTACTACAGTTTACTGATCTGCTCACTGTTCGGCTCACAATGCAGCTAAGAGGGAGAAGCTCACTGCCCACCTCACAAAGTAGATTACTGTACAGCTCACTGAACAACTGTGGGAAGCTCATTGAAAAGCTTGCGAAGCAGCTTATTGAACAGCTTAGTAAATAGCTTACTGAGTAATTCAGTGAATTTATTGACCAGCTCACACAACAGTTTAATGAGAAGCTCACTGCCCACCTCACAAAGCTCACTGATGTGTTAACTACGCAGTAACAACAAGCAGCATCAACCAAACATTGTTTTGTCTGCTACTGCTGGGCGAGGGCGTGCAGATCATACACATTTGCAGAGTATTTTGCAACCACTCTGCGAAATGTTACTGGAATGTTGTTTTAATAGATATGAAGTGAGAAAGCACACTCACCACCCACCACCCACACCGGGTGTGGGTGGGTACGGTGGGTGGTGGGTGGTGGGGTCCCCGGGGGAAGGTGAAGTACCACCAGGGCGGGTACTGTTTAGATGTCGGCGGGGAGGCGGAGGGACAGATTGGGAGCAGGAGGCAAGTGTCGGGGAGCAGCTCAGTCAGTCTTGGATGACTGAGTGAGTCAAGTCGGACTGAGTCTGGTGTATGTAGTAGTGTGCGGTGGTGGAACCTACACCACGGGCACCACCAGCACTAGACCGGGCACGGCAGCCTAATGGGTAGAGCGTGGGCCTCGCGTGCTGAAGGTCGGTCATTCAGTTCCCGGTCGAGTCAAACCTATGACTTTTAAATTGATACTTGTCGCTTCCTAGCCTGGCGCTCGGCATTATTAGGATATGGCAAGAACTGGTTAGCTCAGTTTCGGGATAATATGACTGAGTTGGATATCGGGTCATGGTGCTGGCAGCCTGATTTCCCAGTGGGGCAGCACTATAAAGTTACCATGAGTGTGCATTGTCACAAGTTGGTACCCATCCTGATGATATCACCTTAGGTGTTGCTAGGACATAAAATAACATCAAACAAACAAACCACCACCACCTGTACTTATACCAGCCTGGTGTATGTAGTGTGGGATGGTAAAAACACGAGGACTCCTTCCTCCCTCTACATATATACCAACATATTATTATGATTAGTAGCACCACCACCACCACCACAGCCTCACCACAGCCTCACCACCACCACAGCCTCACCATCACCACCACCACAGCATAACCATCACCACAGCCTACCACCACCACAGCCTGCCGCAACAAGCTACCACCACAACCTACCGCCACCACATCTTACCACCACCACAACTTACCGCCACCACATCCTACCGCCACAGTCTACCAACACCACAGCCTACCAACACCACAACCTACGACGACGACTACCACAACCTACCACCACCACCACAACTACAACTCTCCGCCACTTCAGCCTCGCAGCACAATCCTTCACCACACCCATAGTCATCCACCACCCACCAGACCCCCCCCCCCCCCCACCCGGCCCCCTCATACTGGGTCACTGGCAGGCAGTGCCTGTAGGCAGGAATCTACCTGTACTTCTACACCAGTAGTTGTAGCAGCAGCATTAGCAGGACGAGCTGTATGTGGAGTAGGAGGAGTGAGTACTTACCTGCTGAGCGCCTGCAGCGCCCCTGGGGACTTCCCGTGTGCGTATTGACCACTGTTCCTAGAACTATCACGTGACAACCTACCAGCGGTTGGGGAGGCAGACGACGGCAGGCGGCGGGTAGTGGCGGGTCAGTGGGACCCGGGAGGAGGCCGTGCCCGGTGCCCGTGTGACATGAGTGCCCGGCGGTCCGCAGTCTCCTTTGTGACGGCCTGATTCATGACACTTGACAGAGACGCGGCAGGATGCACATTGCATAATGCCAATGCCATGTTTCCCACCGGGTAAGTAGGGCGCTCCCGCCTTTATGATAGGGGGTGGAGTGGCATGGCGTGGTGTGGTGTGAAGTGGGCGTGGTGTGATGTGAAGTAGGCATGGTGTGGTGTGAAGTGGCATGGTATGAAGTGGTGTGGTGTGAAGTAGGCATGGTGTGGTGTGATGTAGGTGTGGTGTGAAGTAGGCATGGTGTGGTGTGAAGTAGGCGTGGTGTGATGTGAAGTAGGTATGGTGTGATGTGAAGTAGGCATGGTGTGGTGTGAAGTAGCATGGTGTGGTGTGAAGTAGGTGTGGTGTGGTGTGAAGTAGGTGTGGTGTGAAGTGGGTGTGGTGTGGTGTGAAGTAGGCGTGGTGTGGAGTGAAGTAGGTGTGGTGTGGAGTGAAGTAGCCGTGGTGTGGAGTGAAGTAGGCATGGTGTGGTGTGAAGTAGGTGTGGTGTGAAGTAGGTGTGGAGTGAAGTAGGTGTGGTGTGAAGTGAAGTAACTGTGGTGTGGAGTGAGGTAGGTGTGGAGTGAAGTAGGCATAGTGTGGAGTGAAGTAGGCGTGGTGTGGAGTGAAGTAGGCGTGGTGTGGAGTGAAGTAGGTGTGGTGTGGAGTGAAGTAGGCGTAGTGTGGAGTGAAGTAGGCATGGTGTGGAGTGAAGTAGGCGTGGTGTGGAGTAAAGTAGGCGTAGTGTGGAGTGAGGTAGGCGTTGTGTGGAGTTAAGTAGGCGTGGTGTGGAGTGAGTGTGGCGTGGTGTAGTGTGATACAATGTGAGTGTGCTGCTGCGTGGGTGTGCTTGTCGAGTGACTTGGGCGCGAGCAGGTTGGGTAGGACAAATGAGTGTATCAATATTTCACACCACATCTTGTCTGGTTCGTTGCGCGGGGCTCACTGGCCTGATTGTTGTCAGGCTGGTGGTGTCAGTTCCGTAGTCTGACAAGAGTGCAATATGAGTGGGCAATCATGTGTCTTTAGTTAAAGTTCTATAGTCGGATGGTTTTGAGTTTCTGTTTTTTTTGGGATAAATTATAGATAAATATATTAGGTTCGTCGTTATTATCTACCTTAACCTTATTTGAAGTAATTTCGATTTAAATCGGTGATTGTGAGGATATTTGAAGTGTTAACATGCTAAATATATTCTCGGGCATCACATCAAAACTCTTGACAACACAGGTTGCAGCAGTAACATATTCTATTAGTATTACATTGACTCAGAATTCCCAGAACTATGCAAAGTACATAGTCACGTTTGGGGAACGTGATTTGCAATATGGTATGTGTGTGTGTGTGTGTTGGTGTTCGAGGCTGGTGGTGTGTCAGTGTGGGCTGGTGTGTTTCGAGCGTGTGGAATAAAGCGGTAAACTGTGATTTGAATAAGGGAAGTCGGAGGTTAATTTATTTGCAATGTTATCAACGCTACAACGGCGGGAATCAGTCGATGCCGATGGGGGCCTCCCCGATCGCCGGGTGCTCTGACGCCGCGGAGCCGACCCAAAACACAAGGCTAGGGCTTGGGGGACCTCAGGCGAGAAGGGGGACTCCTCGAACGGTCCCAGGAGGATGGCATGGTCGAGCTCCACGTAATCGGTCATGAAATGTGCATGGGCGAAGTCCTCCCGGGTGTTGTGGAAGGTAGGCACGGGAGGCTTCGACGCAGAGTAGTTGGCCAGGAACCCAAATTCAAACTGGTCGACCAGGGTGGTGTCGGGGTGGTCAGCCAGAGCCTTCCTCCAGTTTGGGATATTTAAGCTGGAGGAAAGGGGGATGCGGGCAGCCAAAGAGTTTGGGCGGACCGCTGCCTGGGCAGCCCGGTATGCTGCTGTGTACATAGGGTACCACTGCCATGCCGAACCGGATATCACCTGCCAGATGTCATCCAACGTTTGCCTATACTCCTGTGGGGTTGGGCCGCACCGCGACTCCACTGGAAGTGTGTGTTGGAGTAGGCCATCGATGATGTCGGTGACCGGCTCGGAGAGAGAGGCTCACCGGGCCGACATCCCCAGCTGCTCCGGGATCCCGCCAGCTCGCACGCCGCAGGAGGGCTGGTGGTCGACGCCTCGTCCAGTCGGAGCGGAGCGATGAACGTCAAGTAAGAGTCGAGTCGATCGGGGGAGGCGGCCACATCCCACCCACCGGCCGGCCGTGTTGATGTTATTGTTGTCCCGGGGGCGGCCGTGACGTCATGGGCCACATCGTGAGCTTGTTCCGGTGCGCCCGGGCACGGGCCGACCGGGGACCAGCAGCTGCCCGTGCCGGCATGCGTGACTTATGAGTAGGTGGGGTCGGGGACCAGCGGCTGCACAAGTATGCAAATTAGGGGGTTCCCCATGGCCGGTCACCACCGGGGCTTACCATCGCCGTCTTGTCGTAGGCGTTCTGGGCATCCGAGCTCGCCTTCTGGGCCACAGTGCCATTCGCCGCCATCATCGTGTGTCCGGCCATCGCGATATTTCTATTCGGGCCGCCCGGCCGTGTACCCCTGAACCCATGGGGAGGCGGCCGGCGGCGATCCGAGTGAAGATTTCTTCGGAGTACCGACGTGCTATGTTCCATGGCAGTTAACAGTTGTCTTGCGCTACGCTTCCTGGTGTGCCGAGAGCATAGACAGTGCGTGGGCCGGGAAGCCATGCTGAGTCTCGAGCCGCTTCAGGCCGAACGTATACTCTTCCCGAGTGGCATCTACCTTCTTTATGGACTTCCCTTCATCCCCCCTCTCTACCAAGTCATACGGGAAGAGATACTTTGCAGAAATACCTTTTTTTCGCGTGAACGACTTCCTGTCGGCTGCAGTGGCGATGATCCCCACCGTTGAGTGGGGGCTACGGTCGTATCCATCTGCCTCCCAGCGGTGTTGGCGACGCCTGGCCCACACTCCGGCCGGGCTCCGGGGTGGAGTGTCTGGGATGCCTCTCCATGTTCGTCTCTGCTGTCTGGCTCTGAGGGAACGGCGTCTCCCATGATATGTCCACCTCCCCGAACTCGTTTTTGACGTGGGGGTGGGTGTTATCGTGGGTGGAGTCAGTTGTCGATAGGTATTTTAGAAGTTTAGTGTCCAACGGCCAAGCAAATCCAATTGGTTGGAGGGGGGGGGGTTCCGGGACAGTGATGTTCGTCCTGCCCGCTTGGGGCGTGGTCGGTACCTGGCTTCCATCATCGAATCAACCACAATTCGGAAATTATGCGCCAATGCGGAAAGAAAGCCAGATGGCTGCTGGAAGCTGAGTTTGTTTTCACCTGCCACAAAATTAGATTTTTGGTAGTCACACACAGCAGCGAGTTCAAAACAAGCACTCTTAATGATGAACGTGTATATAAACAGATGAGAGGGACAACTCCCATACTAGACCGTGTAACAACTGCCGACTGTGGCGCTCCAAGTGGTGGTTGTTGAACAGTTTACGCATATGGGCAAACTCAAGGCATTGTCAATGGTCGTGTGCAATCTTGCTACAGAAAAAGTGAAATATCTCTAAAACTACACCACCTAGAAGCAAATCGCATGGTACACATATAGAAAACATGTTTACCGAAAGGATTATATTAAATTTATAAGGTTACAGTTCTGGATTTCTATTAATTTTGAATAAAATACATGTTTTGCACTACACGTACGGCAAACTCAAGGCATTGTCAATGGCGGTGAGCAATCTTCATACAGAAAAAGTGAAATATCTCTAAAACCACATGACCTAGACACAAACCGCTTGGAACACATATAGAAAACATGTTTACCAAAAGGATTATATTAAATTGATACGGTTAGGCTTCTGCATTTCTATTAATTTTGAATAAAAACAAATGTTTTGCACTGCACATACCGGCAAACTCAAAGCTTGTTCAACACTAACCGCCAGGAACGCCACTGTAGCCTGTGGTACCGATTTTCGCGGGAGTTGTCCCTCTCATCTGTTTATATACACGCTCTCTGCCGTGAGGGTCGTTGGGACACCATGGATGACTGCAACCACTTTTCTCCAGTTTTCTCTGTTCTCCAATGCCCTCCTGGGGCCAAATGTATGAACAACTTTTTATCGGCTCCGGTGTTAAGGGCAGGCAGTGGGTTAGCTAACATCGGTGTTGGTATATGTGTCACGGGA
Source organism: Branchipolynoe longqiensis (assembly GCA_030323885.1). NCBI lineage: Eukaryota > Metazoa > Annelida > Polychaeta > Phyllodocida > Polynoidae > Branchipolynoe > Branchipolynoe longqiensis. The sequence continues at coordinate 68,653,823 of CM059188.1, forward strand.
AATGTATGTGGCCAAAGTGCGGCGGAGTTAGCTAACCAATACGTTATTATAGATTTGTGAAATCCCTCTGAGCCTGAAGCCGGCGAGCACTATTTGACAATATCGCCGGCGGCTGTGGCGGCGTTAATATCGGTTCGATTTTAGGGTTAATTTAATGAAATTTCACGATTTGAGTATGTAATTCTGTTAAATATGATCGCATTGAATAGATTTGGACCTAATATGACTGTAACACTGCCGGGCACCACCGAGCCTTGTCATTGCTGAGCCTGTTGCCAGCCAGCACCGCTATTTTCACAATATCGCCGCTGTTCCGGTGGGGGTGGCGGCTGCGGCGTTAATATCGGTTCGATTTTAGGGTTAATTAAATTAAATTTCATGATTTGAGTATGTAATTCTGTTAAATATGATCGCATTGAATAGATTTGGGCCTAATCGGTCCCTAACACTGCCGGGCACCGGCGAGCCTTGTCATTGCTGAGCCTGTTGCTGGCGAGCACCGCTATTTCACAATATTGCCGCCGATCCGGCTGCGGTGGCGGCGTTAATATCAGTTCGATTATTGGTTTAATTTGACCAAAATTTGGCGGCGGCATTAATATCGCTTCGATTTTAGGGTTAATTTGATGAAATTTCACTTATTGCGTATATAATTCTGTTAAATATAGCATTGAATAGATTTGGCTCTAATATATTGCCGCCAATGCAGCACCGGCGATTTGTTTAGTTTGCATTCGTCGATTCGACAATATTAATATCGCCGCCGATGTAGCGGCGGCATTAATATCGGTTCGATTTTAGGGTTAATTTAATGAAATTTCACGATTTGGGTATGTAATTCTGTTAAATATGATCGCATTGAATAGATTTGGGCCCTAACACCGACGGTAAACTTGATATGGCTTGGGGTTAGCGTAGACGACGTTAAACTCGCGGAGTTTCCCTAACCTGGCCACATACATTGCGACTTTTCGCCACTAACCTGGAGATCTCCGCTAATGGCGGGTTTGGAGTGCTAACCCCGCTTCATACATTTGGCCCCAGGCCTGTTCAGTTTGTTGAACTCCAGGCCTGTCCATTCCCTGATGTTGTCTTCCCGCCTCTTCCTTTGTCTACCTTTGTTCTCTCCCCCCCCCCCCTCCCCCCCCCCCCCCCCCCCCCCCCCCTCACTGTGGCTTGCAAGATGGTTTTGACCAGATAAACGGGAAATGTGGCCATTCTATTGCAGTTTGTGTCTCTTTACGATTGTCCGGAGAGCTTTGCATTGTCCAATTGCCTGCTGGATCTTGGCACAGATTTCCTCATTGGTAACGTGCTCTTTGCAGGAGATGTGTCTCATTGCCATGGTTTGTAGTATTCTTTGGGGCTCTGTTGTGGGGGGGCCATGATTCACAAGCATACAGGAAGATTGATGAGACAATGGAATGCATCGGTCATATCTTGGAGCTGAAAGCTTGTCAAACCAAACTGGTTTCGGCCTTGTCAATGCTGCTGTTGTCTGCGCTGTCCGGGAGATTATCTCAGGCTTGGAACTCTCATCAGTTATAACTGAGCCCAGGTATTTGAAGCTTATGACTGTCACAAGCCTCAGTCCATTCAGTTTGATCTCTGTGTTGACTGGCACCAATTGATTGGCACCCAAAAGGTGATGGTTCAGGAAGTGCCCGTATGTTGGAATAGACCTATTTCAATGTTTTCAAACATTGTGTATGCGCGTGCAGCGTGGCTGCAGAACGAAGGCACACTGCCACTGAGTTTGCCAGTACGCACAGTGCAAAATGTCAGTTTTAGTCAAAATTAATAGAAATCCAGAACTATAACCTTATAAATTTAATATAATCTTTTTGTTAAGCATGTTTTCTATATATGTTCCAAGCGGTTTGTGTATAGGTCGTGTGGTTTTAGAGATATTAAATCTTTTCTGTAAGAAGATTGCTCATGGCCATTGACAATCATTGAGTTTGCCGGTACGCGCAGTGCAAAACATCAGTTTTAGTCAAAATTAATAGAAATCCAGAACCCTAACCTTATCAATTTAATATAATCTTTTTGTTAAACATGTTTTCTATATGGGTTCCAAGCAGTTTGTGTCTAGGTTGTGTGGTTTTAGAGATATTAAATTCTTTCTGTAAGATGATTGCTCACGGCCATTGACAATGAGTTGAGTTTGCCGGTACGCTCAGTGCAAAACATCAGTTTTAGTCCAAATTAATAGAAATCCAGAACCCTAACCATATAAATTTAATATAATCTATTTCTTAAACATGTTTTCTATATGGGTTCCAAGCGGGTTGTGTCTAGGTCGTGTGGTTTTAGAGATATAAAAAAAAATTCTGTAAGAAGATTGCTCACGGTCATTGACAATGCATTGAGTTTGCCGATACGCGCCATGCAAAACGTCAGTTTTAGTCAAAGTTAATAGAAATCCAGAACCCATAACCTTATACATTTAATATAATCTTGTTGTTAAACATGTTTTCTATGTGTATTCCAATCAGTTTGTTTCTAGGTGGTGTGGTTTTAGAGATATTTAACTTTTACTGTATGAAGATTGCTCACGGCCATTGACAATGCATTGAGTTTGCCGATACGCGCCATGCAACACGTCGATTTTATTCAAAATTAATAGAAATGCAGAACCCTAACCGTATAAATTTAATATAATCTCTTTGTTGAATGTGTTTTCTATATGTAATCCAATCGGTTTGTGGCTACGTGGTGTGGTTTTAGAGATATTTCACCTTTTCTCTAGGAAGATTGCTCATAGCCATTGAGTTTGCAGTGTGACCGGATGTTGTCCTGCAGTCAAGCAGCGCGCGCACTGACCTAAATACAGGTGCTGACGTCATATGAAATTGGTCAATAACAAGTGACATTACCGCATTGCAGACCAGACTGGATGGCCGAATGAGTTAGAGCGTCCGTCTCCTGTGTTGGTAGGTCGTGGGTTCGAACCCTGGTCGAGTCAAACCAATGACTTAAAAATTGATACTCGCTGCTTCCTAGCCTGGCGCTCACCATTACTAGGATAGGGCAAGGACTGGTTGGCTCGGTGTCAGGATAATGTGACTGAGTGGGATATCAGGTCATGGTGCTGGTGGCCTGGTCTTCTAGTGGGGCAGCACTATAAAGTTGCCATGAGTGCGCACTGTCACAAGTCGGTACCCGTCCTGATATGACCTTAGATGTTGCTAGGGCGTAAAACAACAAACAACCGCATTGCACGCTACACAGAGTTTGACCCTGAACGCCGTGTCACGTGATCACCTGGATCATTACCATTCATGTGTAATGGCAGTTTGGTGCCATTTCCATTCGGATACCCGAATCGGTAGGAAGGCAGGTAGGGAGCGACCAATCAGCCGACAACTGCCTACAGTACAGAAGGCACAGCGGAACTGAAACTTTAATTCTCCACACGTCGACTACCACCCAGCCTTTTCCCACCGACCCCTCGACTCCCAACAGTGAAGAGTAAATATGACACCCAGTGATTTGTGTGATAGGACCCATAAGTATTTGGTAAATGCATGTTTGTTAGCGCGTCGCATTTTGGACACTACCGGGTCAAAAAACCTTTAAACAACACAAAGAAAACATGAAGGAAATGTTGCTTATAGGTCACAGTTCCGGATAACTCTGTAGTGTTGGTTTGGTGTGTGTCGTGTTAACTTGGTGCGTTCATGGTAATAAAGCTTGGTGTGTGTGGTGTAAGATTGATGTGTGTTGTGTAAACTTTGTCGGGGGTGTGCAGCTAACAATGCTTAAACTTATATTACAGGCACTTGTATTGTCTAGTTATATACACTTTTTTTTTACCGACAATGTCGGCTGCCTAGACTTTTGAGATTCTAGACCTTGCGTAGCCAACAATGCTTAAACATTTGTTTTGTAGGTTAATTTGCTGTTCATTTGCAAACAAATATGAGTTGACATAAGTTTTGCTTCACAGTGATTCAACAACTGGGAGAGCTATCACTTATAAGTTGGTGTACTTCTTAATTAACTGAGGGATAACCGTCCTACCCTTATCCTTATCCTCTCCCATCTTCGCCAAGACTCAACTATTTCAATCATAGCGGCTATGACTTCAAGAACAAGGGACATGCATAGTACTTAGTGTGTCATAGTCAACCAGAACAAACACGAGCACACACAGAGCATTGTATTGAAGTATTCACAAAACAGAAAAATAGATCAATTAACAATAACCAAGAAAGCATCAAACTAAGACAACCAGAACCACGCCCGGCAGTAAATGAAAGGTATCGAGACAAAGGAATGTATATGTATATACAGTAAAACCTCTCTAAGCCGACCACCTCCACAGATCGACCATTCCCCTATGTCGATCGCTTTTTTGGGGGGTCCCAAACGATCGCCCATACAATACCATTGTAATGATGAAAAAACTCCCTAAACTAACCACCTCCCTAAATGGACCATTTAAAGTCGGTCCCATGGTCGGTCGATTTAGAGAGGTTTTACTGTATATGTGTGCTGGGTATATGTATGTGTATATATATTATGTGTATATAAATAGACCGGGCGCGGTGGCCGATTCAGTAGAGCACGGACCTCATGTGCGGGAGATCGGGAGTTTAGTTCCCAGTCGAGTAAATCCAATGACTTATAAAATTGATACGTATCGCTTCATTGCTTGGCACTCAACATTATTAGGATAGGGCAAGGACTGGTTTAGCTCAGTGCCATGATAATGTGACTGAGTGGGATATTGGGTCATGGTGCCAGTAGCCTATTTCCCAGTGGGGTCGCTATGAGCGTGTACTGTCAAAAGTCGGTAACAGTCCTGATATGACCTTAAAAGTTGCCAGGATGTAAAACTCCAACAAACAACCAATCGATCCAACGGTGCCCATGTCCTTGTAGGTTTGCGCAATCGGCTGATGATCGGCTGATGATCAGCTTAAGAAAACAACTAACATAGTAATAAGAATAGAATAAAAAATACAATGCCAAGACTAATATAGGCTACTAAGCATACCAACAAACTATCTATCTTCTACTGAAATGCAGGCAATCAAATAACTTATCAGCAGCTACTGTTTGGTAAGACAACACCAACACTACAGCCTGGGTACCCTGGCTTACATGCTATGAACAGTATAAATACAGCCTCAATATAAAAAAATGATAAAATAAAAATGTAGAAAAGATGACGCATGTGCCGTATTGCCAGGCATACTGGGTAGTCGGCTGTTGCCTTGACTACACATGGCACATTTACTAACGTCCACTGTCGGCTTGAACGCAAGCTTTAATGTAGTTACTACCGCAGCCCTGATCCTGAGACAGGGCTGCTGAACAACCCATTAGACAAAATGTCGAGAGGCTGGGTGAAGGAAATGACCAGATCAATTCTTAATCTAAGAAGCAAAATGTATTTGTCACATGAATCTTTATATTTACCTACTATTTTTGAATTGTTAAATAAATTATAGACTTTAAAAGTCAAATTGAGAGTATTCTGGGGCCGCCATCTTGGTGTTTTTTTCATCCTGTCATTTCACCAATTGTAAGCCAATATAGATTGAAACTGGATGGACACTGGATCCTGGAACCAGGAACTCTACTTTCTGCTCATACTGAAGCAGTTTTTGCTCGTATTTAGACATAGTTGTCATTCACCCCAACTCTGGGTAGCCCTGGGTTGATTTTTTAACAGATTTTTGTAGCTTTATGGCATTCCTATAGTGGTATGCAGTTATAGCAATACCTCAGGGAGTTTGACGCCCCTGCCTTGCAGAGTTCTAAACCACTGCCTTGTGGTACAGGTCCTTGACAGAACCGAAGGCTAAGGGAGCAAACCCTAAACAGGAAACCATGTCACTGTGGCAGCATTAAGGGCGGTTGATGTATGGAACTCCCAACATCTCCCGACCAGCCACTGCAGGGACAAATAGTTTTGCGCCTGTCTTGACATGTTCTTGCCGGTGTGAAACCTCTATTTGCTCCCCGAGAGAGTGCCGCTGGTAACTTGCAAAAGCCAGCAGCACTTCAACACTTTTGCAGGCAGCTTTCATGAAATGTACAACCGCACTGGCGCGGCAGTCAAGTAATGAAAGCAGTCTTTGTCGCATCGCGACCGACAGCATGATGATGATGATGATTTAGCCAAGAACATAGTGTTAGCTGCTTAGTGCTTTAGTGTGTTAAATTACCCATGACCTGTTTGATGGATGTAAACTGGGCATTCATTGGTCAATACTTCCTTTGATTGGTCTCTTCGAACAACATAGGGGAAATGCCTACAAAGTTTATGGACCTAGCTGAAAACTGATGCAATGGAGGACTAGGCCCATCATCGTAGCACTCGATATAGCACAAGGATGAGTTTCCTGCCGATCAGCGGTTGTCCGACATTTGAGGATTCACATGTGACATGTAGTCCTATTGAGAATTTCCATCGATCTCAACTTATATTAATTCATACTCACAACTATGCCAGCCAGAGTAAAGTTGCATAGTGCAATGATTTTACGTTTCTGCCATTTGTGTTATACAAATATAGTAGGTTGTTTGCTATGAAGCTACTTTACTTTAGTTTGAAGTAACTTTTATTTAAAGTGAAAACATGAGAAGTTTATTTCGGTGTGGACATGCAAATTCTGACACTGCAGCCTTCAGCAGTGATAGGTTCTATTGCAGGCAGCTTTCATGAAATGGACAACACAGCTAAAACTTATCTCGGCAAGCCAGACAGAAAACATCAGGACTGGTTCGACCCCAACAATCAGGAGCTACAGAATCTTATGAGCAGAAGAGACCAAGCCCACCAGAGAGTGTTGCAGACCAGGAACACTAGATCCACCACTGCAGCATACAAAGATGCCTGCAGATTGCTACAAAAATGCACCCGTGCATTGAAGTCAGACTGGTGGGAAATGAAGGCAGAGCAGCTGCAGAGAGCTGCAGACAGAAACAACATGAAGGGCTTCTACAGCGGACTGAAGGAAGTGTGGGGACCCGTGAAGAAGGGAGCTGTTCACCTGAAATCAACAGATGGAACGGAGACCTTTTCCGACAGCAAGAGAGTTGTGGCAAGATGGAGCGAACACTTCCAGAAGCTACTCAACATCCCTGGCGACATAGATCACGAAGCTCTGAACAACATCCAGCAGCGCATTACCAAAACATGCCTCGATGAGATTCCAACCATGGATGAGATGGCTACAGCAATCGCCAGCCTGAAAGATGGCAAAGCACCTGGGGGTGATGGAATTCCTGCCGAGGTATGGAAGCATGGAGGAGACAATCTGCTCAACAGACTGCACCAACTAATCACCAATGCCTGGGAGGAGGGTTCTGTACCCCAAGCATGGAAGGATGCCAGCATTGTAACCATCTACAAGAAAGGTGATCGAACAGACTGTGGGAACTATAGAGGAATCTCTCTTCTTTCCATAGCAGGGAAGATCTTCGCCAGGATCCTACTCAACAGACACACATAACACCTGGTGTAGTTCCGGAGTCACAGTGTGGCTTCAGAGGTAACCGGAGCACTGTGGATATGATATTTTGTCTCCGACAGCTACAAGAAAAGTGCATTGAGCAGCACCGACCACTGTACATGGTATTTGTCGATTTCACTAAGGCATTTGATACAGTCGGGAGGACCGGGCTATGGCAGCTACTGAGGAAGTACGGATGCCCAGAGAAGTTCACAACTATGATCGAGGCTCTACATACAGGAATGATGGCGAACGTTAGTGCTGGAGGGGAAGTCTCGGAATCGTTCGGGGTTACCAATGGGGTCAAGCAAGGTTGTGTACTGGCCCCCACGCGCTTCTCCATCTTCCTATCAGCAATGCTAGATGAGGCTTTCCGAGACATGGGGGATGGCATCTACATACAGTCCAGACAGAGCGCTGACCTATTCAATGTCGCACACTTCAGAGCGAAGACCAAGACTACTCAGATACTGGTGAGAGAGCTACTATTCGCAGATGACAGTGCACTGGTTGCCCACTCTGCTGAAGAGACCCAGAAAATAGTGGATGCTTTCTCCGATGCATCAAAGAAGTTTGGCCTGAAAATTAACATCAAGAAGACGGAGGTTCTGTACCAACCCAACTCTACAAGAACCCGAGAGGAGGAGATCATGGTTGACGGAAACAAGCTGAACTCTGTTCCGGAATTCACCTATCTCGGAAGCACTATATCAAGTGATGGACACATTGATGCTGAGATACAGAGGAGGATGGCCAAGGCTAGCGCATCTTTCGGCCGACTACGCCAGAGGCTCTGGAACAACCACCACGTGTCCATTCGGGTCAAAGGTAAGATCTACCGCGCAATCGTGCTATCCACCCTACTATACGGAGCCGAGGCCTGGACAGTGTACAGACAGCAGGTGAAAAAGCTGCATGCCTTCATGATGCGACATCTGCGTTCAATCATGAGGCTAACCTGGAAGGACAAAGTGACGAATAAGGAAATACTCGAAAGGATGGGGGCTGCCCTCTATGGAAGATCTTCTGATCAAAAAGAATCTCCGGTGGACTGGACACCTCATGAGGATGTCATCAGACAGGCTACCAAAGCAGATCCTCTATTCTCAACTGTCTTCTGGCTACAGAAAGAGAGGGCGCCCCCGTCTCCGGTTCAAAGATACCATCAAGAGAAACCTGAAGCTGAGAGACATTAAGACCGACTCATGGACGGAACTCTCACAGCAGAGAGCTAAATGGAGAGCGGCAGTCAAGTAATGAAAGCAGTCTTTGTCGCATCGCGACCGACAGCATGATGATGATGATGATGATATTTACCCGCTCCAATATTCACCGTCACGCTCTACTTGCACTGCTAGCTTTTGTTGATAGAGTTGGTGGTTGGCGGTGGGGGGGGGGGGGCATCTTTCACAAAAATGGGAGGCAGATTGCTAACTGTGTCACGAATCTGAAGGATTCTGGGTGACCTCTCAACTGGTAGGTTGTGGTACTTCTGCACTTTAATACCCATAGTAAATTGTATGTCTGACCTAAATATGATGATTTATATGGTTACATGTGAATTGCTGATTATGCATAATGGAACCTTGGAGATTTTATCAAGCGTAAAATTGAGGTGATTAAAGAAAATTGTATTATGGGCCTACTAAATTATGAACCGGATTCCCCGTTTAGTGTTATGATGCCACATTTTTACTATTTGTGTGCGGAATATTACGTCTGTTTTCATTTCAGACAAAAATCCAAACTCCACAGCAACAAGCGTGTAGGCCAACACTTACATGTTGCCGTACGCGAATCTTCAATTCCTTTTAACTTGAATATCTAGTTTGTTTGTTGGGGTTTTATGTCCTGACAACATCTACGGTCATGTCAGGACAGGTACTGACTTGTAACAGTGCATACTCATGGCAACTTTGTAATGCTGCCCCACTGGGAGACCTAGACGCTGGCACCCTGACCCAATTTCCCACTCAGTCACATTATCTTGACAGTGAGAAAACCAGTCCGTGCCCTATCCTAATAATGATGCTAAGCATCAGGCTAGCTAGCAACAAGAGTACATTTTGTAAGCCATTGATTTAACTCGGCTGGGATTTGAACCCCCGACCTTCCACATTGGAAGACTGCGCGCTAATCAATTCGGCTACCGCGTCCGGGAAACTTGAATCTGTAACTCTCATGTGGCATTCATTCAGCAAAATGTATAAGATATCATAACAACCTCGAAAATACTTTTTTCCCCTTTTTAAAAAAAACATGAAACCTGTGAATCTGGTGTTGTGTGCGTCGCAGCTGTGGCACATTTATGTAACAGTTCATTGACCCCTACTCCCACCCCCCACTAGCCATTATAAAATCAACTTGAATTGGTTACAAATAACTTTCCAGCAACACTTATTTTAACCACCTGCGTTTGACTTGCCTCGAGTGATACACCTGTTTAAAAGGAGACACAAAATAATAATTATTAAATAGAAAAGAACACAAAGGCTGATATTGACCCAGGCTTAGTGAAATGTTGAAGCTGCATAGTCCTATGAAATCATCCAATTTTCAAAGCCTAAATATTTAATTAGATTTAATCCTACATATCCAACTTATTTACTGGCACACTTATTAAGTATTTGTTGCTGCATAGAAGGGAATACTAAGCCAATTTAATAGAACCTGTTACAGCATAATAGATGCAAGGTATACGTACAGTGCGTATAGCTTGTGACTCGAGGGAATGACGTCATAGGTTGGAAGTAAATAAAGACACTCACATACTGGACGTCGAGGTGTTCGCCTGCTTTCAATACATTACACCTGTTACTGCTCAACTATATGATGCCCGTATTTTGACGTGCTTGCCAAAATGAATTGATCATGTTTTCACTCCAAATATATCCAAAGTTAGTCATTTAAAATAAGTTACTTCAGATTAAGGTAATGTGGATTATAACAATTAATTTAATCTATTTACTTCAGTGCGCAGACCTCCCATGCGGGAGATCCGGAGTTCGATTCCCGATCGAGTCAAACCAATGACTTAGAAAATTGGTACTTGTTGCTTTCTTGCCCAGCGCTCGGCATTAATAGGATAGGGCAAGGACTGGTTAGTTCAGTGTCAGGATAATGTGACTGAGTGGGATATCAGGTCATGGTGCTGGGAGCCTGATTTCCCAGTGGGGCAGCACCATAAAAGCCACCATGAGTGTGCTCTGTCACAAGTTGGTACCCGTACTGATATGACCTTAGATGTTGCCAGGACATAAAATTCCAACAACCAACCTCAGAATATGGCATCGGACTGTACAGCTTTCAGCCGACGCGTCGTCTGATGAGGGTCACGTGACCTGACATTCTTGACGTATTGCTCTATAATGGACACCAGGTGCGCTACATGTCACACCGCCTTATTCTATACGTCTGCATACAGCCATGGCGCCTTCCACCAGCGTTGCCAGGGTTGGGGGTGGGGGTAGGGGTGGTAGGATGGGGTGGGAGTGTGGCGATGGGTGGTAGGATGGGGTGAGGGGTCGAGTGAGGGATGGGGGGGGGGGGGGGGCTGGGGGCATTTGCTTAGCAACTAATCCATCTAGCGGGGGGGGGGGGGGGGATTAAAATCATGGACAATTAGGGGTCGTCCAAAGTTGTCAACATGTTCACGGTCGTACAAAGCGTACGACAGGGGGAGGGGGTTGTCCGTAAAGTACGACCTTTAGCATCGAATAAAATGATTATTTTTCAATGATTTTTTTGTTTCTTTTGGCACTGTACTAGACTGCAATAGCTTATGGGAAGGAGCCACAGAGATATGTGTGGATATGGTGATTGCATCAGGGTGCATAGGTAGTGTAATAGTTAGCATACTAGCCCTTCAATAACAAGACATGTGGGTTTGAATCCTGCGCTAGTTATAATATTTCTCATTTTAATCACCCTCAGGATAGTACACCAGGCTAGGTATCGACACATGTTAATTTTAAAGTTAATAGTTTGACTCAGCCACGGTTCAAACACGGGGGTTTGAATCCCATGATTTCCAAAAATGGGAGGTGGGCACTCAACTCATTTGGCCACCCCATCTGGGCCTGTAGTAAAATGTTGATGTATACTACTTTGGAGGGGGAGAAGGGGGGGGGGGGGTACTCTGTACTACATCGAACATTTTGACAACTTTGGATGGCCCCATATGAACTTAAAACCACCACAGACTCATGCGGGAGGAGAGCGGGACCAAGTGGTTCTTAACCGCTGCTGTATTAGCCACTTGTGGCTTACACATGCTTTTCTGCTCAATGTGGAACCTCCCCCTGAATGTATTGGGTGTCAGTCCCCGCTGACACTCAAACACATTTGACTAAGTAAATTGTGTTGAATTGTTGGCCCTGCGCCAACAATTTTACACTGCACACAGTATACATGACCTTTTTACTAAAGTAAAACAAGAAACCATTTTAGCCTTTTCGAGGGCAGCTGGTCTGTGCCACCTCATATAGTTTACTAAATAAATTCTATCAATTACTAATAAAACCATAGATTTTTTTTCACGGGAATTTGATTTCCCTTGCCCACAAATGAGCTTTTTAATTTAATAATGTCTGTTGACACATAATTGATTTATGCTTTTACATCTAAAAGTGATGGTCTTAATAAAAAAAAAACAGTTCTCACCATGAATATAGCCTATGCAGCCGACACGGTGTAAAGCAACCACCAATCAATCAATCAATCAACTTATAAAAAGTCCCTGTGCGAGCGAACATGTGGGCATGCCATTAGGGACGAAGGGAGCCAGTGGTCCCAGCAGTGTGGTAGGCTACAGGTATTGGCAGCAAATATATATGGGTCAGGATCACGAAAAGAGGCCAATTGGTGGATTTTCTCGGCGTCGAGCTTGGATGTCTGCGTCGATCGGTATAATTATAATTTAGCATTGACATAGGTGTTGGAAAGCCTTTAAATTTATCCTGAATGTAAAGGTCGAGAAAGTACAACAACCTGATTTGTTTCTAGGATAATATAATATAAAACAAAGAAATGTATGAGACTTTAAGAATTGCGATGCCGACATCTATTAAAGTTGTCAGCGTCGATCATTTGATGTCGGCGTCGATCAGGATAATTAGGATTTAGCATTTACAGAGGTGTTAGAAAGTCATTAAATTTATCCTGAATGTAAAGGTCGAGAAAATAAAACAACCTGATTTCTTTCTAGTATAATTGAATATGAAACAAAGAAATGCACTACACTTTTAAGAATTGCGATGCCGACATCTTCACTTGACCACCGATTGGCCCGTTTTCGTGAGGGTGACTCGTATATAATGATAAGAATATAATAATAGAATTCCCTTCCATGCCTTTATACTCGCATAATGCTCATACATCGCATATGTATATCGATTGATTAAGCAGGGAAATTTCAATCACGGACCCATGACTTGATTCCAAGTGTGAGGTAGGTATACCACAGGTATACTGGTGCTTCTCAGGGCGGTTGTCTTGGCACCGCTTCCAGGCTGAATGCTGACACTATGTCACAGCAATGTTGAAAATCTCAGGTTGCATGCAGCTCACTCAGGCTGACAAGTGTCAGGTCCAGCAGCGCACCAACAACCAGAGTAGTGCAGGGAGGTGGAGGTGAGGTTGGATGGTGTGTGATGTGGGGTGGGAGGTGTCGCTAACCACAATTGTGTGGAGCTTGATTTCACTGACTTGATTCCGAGTGTGATGTAGGTATACCACAGGTGTACTGGTGCTTCCCGGGGTGGGTGTCTTGACACCGCTTCCAGGCTGAATGCAGGCACTGTGTCGGGGCTGTGTTGAAAAGCTCAGGTTGCACGCGGCTCACACGGGCTGACAAGTGTCAGGTCCAGTAGCGCGCCAACAACCACTGTACTGCAGCCGGCCGAGCACCAGCTCGGAGGCAGGCAGATGCCCACACCCTGCGGCAGGGTAATTCTGGTTCTGGTGGATCCCGCCAGGTGATTTAAACAGGTTTCCCCTCACGGGTCCGTTACAATTATCAACATTTCCAGACGTGTACACAAAACACACTTTTTCATGACCAACCCCCTCCCCCCCCCCACCCCACCCCCCACCCCACGCACTCACCCCCACAAAGTGTATAATAAAAATGTTCCAATTTTGCAATAATTTTACCGACATTTTGATGGGTTTTTTAATAGATTAGTTGGTTGTTGGAGTTTTATGTCCTGGCAACATCTAACGTCATATCAGACAGGTACCGACTTGAGACAGTGCACACTCATGGCAACTATAATGCTGCCCCACTGGGAGACCATGCCACCAGCACCATGACCTAATATCCCACTCAGTCACATTATCCTGACACTGAGCCAACCAGTCCTTGCCCTATTCTAATAATGTTGAGCGCCTGGCTAGGAAGCGACAAGCATACATCTATTTGACTCCACCATGGTTTGATCTCATGTGTTCGAATCCTCACAATCACCCAAAACGGGAGCTGGCTGCTGAAATTATTTGGCCATCCCATTTGGTGCATGACAAAGGCAGTTTGTACATGTGTGACATACACCTGTAGTAAATTCTTCTCCAAACTCTCACCTCATTCCCTGGGTGGTGGAGCGGGACATAGCTCAGGCAGTAGAGTGTCCACCTGTGAAGATGTGGGTCATCTGACCGATCCTGCTCGGTAGACCCATTTGCAGTTTCGGCTATTTTCTGTTCCAACCACTCGTCCACAACTGGTTCATCAAATTCAATGGTTGTGGTATGTGCTGTCCTGTCTGTGGGAAAGTGCATTTAAAAGACCCATCGGTGCTTTTCGGAAAGAGTAGCGCATGTGGGGGCAGCAAGTTTCCTCCAAAGAAATATGTCAGAATAACCATATGTTTGATGTCCAATAGCTGATGATAACAATCAATGTGTCTAGAGGCGTCGTTAAATAAAACAAGATTTATTATTTTCATTCCCTGGGAAGTATTAGTCTGGTTGCAAGATTGGCCATTTAAGAAAGCTTGACTGTAGTTAGTCGGCCACACAATGAAGAATTGAGCACCTGTTTTTTTTTTATTTGTGTGTGTGTGTGGACGACACAGTTATAGTATGGCTTTCGTTAGGGGAGGTGCAGTGGAATATTCATAGTTAAACACTTGAAGTTGAACAGTGTGTTAGCAAATTACCTACTGCAGCACGTGTCTTCAGTGGTCAGACTGATGCTGTCCAGACATAGCAGGTGTCATGTCATCGAAGGGACCATAAAATGAAACAAAGGAAGTTTGTACATTAAAAATTGCCTGCATATCGCAGGGTCCGCTGATCACAGGTGTCATTGAATACGGGTACGTCTGTGGAAATAAAGAACAAACACAACCTGTTGTATAGTTAGTTGTAGAAGTTAGTTGTGGGCAGCATTTTGGGAAACCACTACTATTACTATTAATACTACTACTAAGTACTACTACTACTAAATTAGTTTGCACATTAATGGTTTACTGATGAGTACATGAATCCCTGGGTTTGGTTAATTGGTTTGGCTTTTGGAGTTTTATGTGCTGGCAACATCCAAGGTCATAACCAAGACGGGCCATGGGTGACATACACGTGTAAGAGTTTGGAGAAGAATTTTCTACCTCTCTCTTTTTGATTCTTATTAATGTGGGGTTTTGTTTTAAACGAAGTAATTTGGACATGAATAGACACAAACATAATCCAGTTTACCCACCTAGCCATGCTTCAGCGATCGGAGCCGAGTGAAGGATCAAGCTCTAAATGCCATAGACTTGCACAGTCTCTTTACCACTTGAATAGACTTGCTACTCTCCGGTCACAATATGTGTACGTACTGTATAATTTATTATGTGGATATAAATAAAGAGTGCCTACATAATGTATGTCAGTGTCCTTCTCGGACACCGCCACTCATATCAAACTAACTCTGTTATGCTGATCGTCGGCCATTCTCTAATTCCCACCAACTTTGAACCATGACCAATGGTCACCAACAGTGACTCACTGCTCACTTTTAAACCTTTATCAGTAAGGGCATATAACCTGCTTCTCCAAAAGAAATAAACTCAACCCGAACAAAGTTCTAGTATTTCCTTTTCATTTCGCTATCCACTATTTATATGTGTGTGTGTGTGTCTCTCTCTCTCTCGCTCTCTCTCTCTTGCTCTCTCTCGCTCTCTCTCCTCGTAGCCCAGGAAGAAGAAGCGGTATCAGCGTCAAGCAATTAGCATATTCGATTGAACGGATGACTTTACTATATGAGCCTGTCTCAAAAGGTGATAACTCGTTTTTGTTTGTCCATTGTAATGATTGACACAAAACAGCACAGAAGCGGTTACACTGAAAACACAAGGACATTTGCTTCAAATCAATATGTATTCTATTGGTATTATGAAATACCATGAAACAACAAATCAGTTTATCCTGAGCAAATGCATAAGCAGATAGTATGTTGGTCGTTACAATGAACAAAGTTTTGTCCCATATTGCTTAGCACCTTTTGAGACAGTCTCATATATATATTTATGTATAAAATTATATAAATCCATTAAATTGTTTCGCTAACAAGAAACTCGAATTAGATCTAGCAGCTTTTCCTGACTTTTTCTAACAATAAATGGTTTTGGAGTTAACCAGTTTTCTCCCCCTCGTTGCTATTTTTCAGAAGATGTATTTTCTGAGGATGGATGAGGTTACCCTATGGTATATTGTGTTCGTGCTGGCGTCCGTGCCCTGGATCTGCTATGGCCTCGTCCTCAGCTTCTTCATCTTGTCCATATGCTATGGGTAAGTCATTATTTTTACACTTACACTGACCTACATTCTCCTGTAGCGCGACCCAATTATGCTGTTTAATTAGGCCGATGCACCCTGGATTTGGCCACCTAGTTTGTCGCTCCTCTGACTGGACGAGATGGCGGAATGGATAGAGTGTCTGCTTCCCATGTGAGTGGTTATGGCTTTAATTCAAAGCCGACCGGACGACCATGGACTGGGACTGAATAGCAACACACTTTAATTTTTTTAAATTTTATCGAGGCTGTATTTATACTGTCCATAGCATATAAGCCTGGGTATTCAGCTTTGTTTTAAATGCTGGCCAGCAGTAGTGTTGGTGTTATCTTATCACACAGTAGCTGCTGATAAGGTATTTGATTGCCTGCATTTCAGTAGCAGATAGATAGTTGGTTGATATGATTAGTAGCCTATGTTAATTTTTCTTGGCATATATGTTATATTTTTTCTACTCTTACGACTAGACTAGCCTAATCCTATTTACATATCATAGGCTTGTACATAGCTGTGTGGTGTGCTATCTGGCTACTTTTGGCATGGTTACCTTCCATTGGGGATCCCGCTGGTGGGCCGTGACATATCACATGCCCCTTTGCAGTGCAGCTTAGTGGGGGTTTCCTAGCCTTATTTTGCACAGATATTTTTTGTATGTTTATAGCTCAGGAATTTGTTGTTCCTTTACTGTTGGGCATTCCACACCTTGGAAGCCATTTCCAGCGTGCTTCTCTTGTGAGCTTTTATTTGGCTTCTGGTCTGCCTTAGTAGTGGCACATTATTTGCTCTAGTAGCCCTTTGTGGTTTATTGTTTTGACTATAGCTGTATGCTAATGTTTTCAAATGAATTATTCTCCTATTTTCTAGTAATGTTACTTTGGTTCTTTTGTGTATTTCATAGGTGGGGTGCAGCTTGTCTACTCTAAGGCAGATTTTCAGGGCTCTGTTCTGCAGTATTTGCAGTTTTTTTAGAATTTCTTTTTTCGCACCCATGTAGTTTACATCTCCATTGTCAAAATAGGGGAGCACCAGCACTTTGAATATTTGTATTGACATTTCTTGTGTCATGTAGTCTCTTCACTTTGCAAATAGCCACAGTTTGTGGTTTACCTTTTGGACAATTTTGTTTATACATAGGTTGTAGTTTAGTTGACTGTCCAACTCAAGGCCTAGGTATTTGTAATGGTCTACATTTTCTAATGTTTGGTTTCCTAGCTTACAGTGTAGTTTTCTTTCTGGCATTTGTTTATGTGAGAAAAGAACTGTTTTTGACTTGCTTGTGTTGATGGTTATTTTGTTGGACTCACACCACTCGTCTAGTTTTAGTAGTAGCTTATTTAGCTTAGTTATTACCTCCTCTTCTGTGGTGCCATTTGCATATATGACTGTGGCATCTGCATATAGTTGGAGGCATTCGGTTTGCAACCATTTTTCAAGATCGTTTATGTAGATTATAAAGAGCAGTGGCCCTAACACTGACCCTTGGGGTACACCACATGTGACAGGTTGGTTGTCTGATAGTGTATTGTTTATTTTTGTTTTCTGTTGCCTGTTGTTCAGGTAGCATTTTATCCAGTCCATAGTGTCGGATTTGAGTTTTTCCAGTAGTATGTTATGGTCTACTGTATCAAATGCTTTGCTGAAGTCAATGAAGGCTGCTCCAACTAATTGTTTTTGGTTCATTGATGCCAGTATGTCATTTGTTAGGTTAGCTATTGTTTTTGATGTGGAGTACAGTTTCCTGAAGCCCCCTTGTCTTTCATTTAGTATGTCGTATTTTTCCAGGTGTTCATTTATGTGTCTATGTAACACTTTTTCATTGAGCTTGCCTGGGGTTTGAAGAATCGATATTGGCCTGTAGTTTCCCATGTTTTGTTTGTCTCCAATTTTGTGAATGGGGTTGATGGTTGCCATTTTCCAGGATGAGATAAAACGCCCCTGTTCAAAGGAGATGTTGAAAGGTCTACTATAGTGGCCGGGATGCTTGGAGTGCCTCTTTTAGTATTTTGGTTGGGATTTCATCTATTCCACTTGGTTTATTTGTGCCTATGCCATTTATTAATTTTTTTACTTCTATTATATCTGTTTTGCAGGCGGGGATTTTGTTCTGCACAGTTCCTGTTCTATTTTCCCACCTTTTTATGAATTTTTCTCACAGCTTTTGTCCTATTAATCCAAAGTGTGTGTTCAGTTTGTTTGCTGCATCTTTGTCTCTGAGCATTGTCCCTTCATTATCTTGGAAGTTTGTGTGCTCTTCTTTCTTTTTTGCTGTTTTCACAGCTTTGATAGAGTTGTTTCTGGTGATATGGTAGGCCAGTTCGTCTTCTATAGTTTCTGTGAGCTTTGCTTTATCACTGAGTTTACTTTTGGCTATGATGAGCGTTAGCAGGTCATTGTCTACCCAGGAGTCCTAGTTTTTTTGTATTTTTATTTATTAATGGGACGCATCTCATCAGCTGATTTTCTTATTTCTGCAATGATGTTGCCCTAATAGATATTAACATCATCTCTGTTTTGTGTGATGTTGTTCATGTTTTGGTGCAGATGATTTTTTTAATGCATCTTCTGAGTAGTTTATTAGGGACCTGCCCATCTTATATTCATAGTGATTTGTGCTTTTTAGTTTTTTCCTTGTTGGTTAGTATTAGGTTAATTGTTGTGCTATTTTTACTTAGCCTTGTTTTTTCAGTGATGAGCTGTTGTTGGCCTAAGATGTTGATTGTGGTTTGCAGCATTAGTTTATTTTTATCATTGCTGTTGTAATTTACATTAAAGTCTCCTAGTATGAAGATTTCTGTCTTTGTCAGTTTTTTTATGGTGTTTATGCTCTTCTTTATGGGTTCAATGAAAAGTTCAATTTTTCTCTGGTGGAGTTCTGTAGAGGCTTGCTATGGCTATATTTGCTTGCTTTTCATTTTTTTTATTAGTCACCATAGTAGTTCTATGTGTTCATTTGATAAGTTAGCTGTTTTTAGTGCTTCAGGATCTAGATGTTTGGTGTCTTTGCAGTAAAGGGCAACACCTCCACCCTTTTTTGTTTGGTTTAGTGTGTTATTTTGCTGTCTATCATTACGTACAAGCCTATATATATCCATCTATGTTAAGGGTGTTGTTTTTGTGGTTGTCAGTGAACCATGTTTCTGACATTGTCAGTATGTCAAGATTTTCTCTTTTTAGGTGTATCTTTTGTGTGTCGATTTTGTTGGATGCACTCTGGCAGTTTAGGTGGAGTTTAGGCACAGTTATGGGAGTAATTCGCATTGGTTCATTTTGCTTTTTATATTATTTGTTTATTTATATTTTTCCTTTTTATTTGTTGGCATTGGCCAGGGCTTCCTTGACTTTTTGGAGGATGTCCCCCATTTTATTTTTGTAACCTTGTTTTATCATTTCGCCTTCATTGGCGCTGTCCAGGTATCTCCCTGAGTCCCAGTACAGGCACTTTGCGCATTCCCTGAATGCATTCCCAGGGGCATTTATTAGCTTTTCTTTTAGCTCTATGTTTTGTCTGAATTTTGCCTGGATGATATCCTCCAGCACTTTTTCATTTGTTTTGCACCATTATGGTGATCTCCATAATTTTGTTGCCATTGCTTTTATTGTGTACGGGTTGTCCGTGCTTTCAATCATTCTCACTATGTCATGTTTATCATGATATTTGGCCATTATTGAACAGTAGTATTGCTCGGCCGAGGTGTATTTTTTTCCATCCTTTCCTGTGACTTCGCACTTGTACAGGTTACTAAAGGGGGAGTTGTGGCCTTGGAATGACACTCCCCAGGGGTGTTCCCTTGTTGCAGCCTTTTCTGGTGTGATCTCTTGAATCTCGATCTCTCCGTACTCCTTGGGTGTGTAGGTTTTCCCATTTATTTCAATGTTACACCCTTTCATTTTGATCAATTTTATTTTGTCACTTTTGGACTCAAGTGCGAGTGTGTACATTTCTTGCACTGTTTTTTCACTCAGCATTTCCGTTTCTGTCCTTACTGGTCTCATTGTGACTTTATTGTAGTCTTTTTTGGCCCGGAGTGTCTTTTTCTTCTGGAAGAGTTCTTTTTTGTGTTTCTCTTTTTTGTCTTTCTCCAGCTGGATTTTTATACTGGTTTGGACTTTCTCAGTGTCCTGGACTTGTTTTTCTTTGTTTCCCCACCTTGGCTTTTGTTTTCAGCCTGTTTGTTTTTGTCAGGTTTTTTTGTTTTTTTTTGTTTCTTCTTTTCCCCCCCTAGACGGAAGGCCTTAGTCTCTACTGTCCAGCCAAAGTCACAGTCCGCTTCTTTTAGCATGTCAATGATTGTTTCCTGAATGCTTTCATTTTCTTTTTCGGGGATGCCGTGGACTATAACACTGAGTTTTTTTCCCTCAGTTTTTGGTTTGATTGCCTGATTTTGGGTCGCTTCCATTTGCCGCTTCTTCTTATCCGTGGGCACTGTCCTGGTGTTGGCATTTTAGCTTACATTTTTGCTTACATTTTCGTAGGTCTGTTTCTTTTGTTTTTTTTCGTATTCTGCCTTGTAACATGCGCATTCTATCTGTAGCGTGTCATATGCTACTTATGGTGCTTGTAGTTTGGTTTTGCAGTCATTTCCGTTAGTTTTGTTGTTTCCGTCATCAATTTCCGTTTTGTTCCTTCCATTTCTATTTCCATCAGTCACGTCCTTATCTTTTTTCTCGGCTTCCTTCTCCAGTTCTTCCCTGATTGTTCTTATCACCAGTCTCACAATGTCGTCCTTGTTCATTTGTTCATCCTTCATTTTATTTTTATCCTGCCAATCCGTGGCTTTCAACTCAGTGGCCTTGTTTTCGCCTTTTCCCGCCATTTCTAATTGTCGACACGCTCTTGTGAGGTTGATCCTCCTTGTTTTGATTGATTTCCTCCTGTTTTCCGATGTTACATCCTATGGTATCCTGGTATGTTTATGTGGAGATTCCACTTGTATTGGGTTGGTTATGCATGCTTTAGTACATTGGATTTGTGATATCAGCGTCCGCGTCAGATTAGCATCCACTCACGGCCGCCATCTTGTGTACTGAACTAGCCGCTGCTGAGCTAGACTTAGAACCCCATAGACTGGGACTGAATAGCAACACACTAAGAACCCGGTAGACTGGGACTGAATAGCAACACACTTGGAACCCCATACACTGGGACTGAATAGCAACACACCAAAGACCCTATAATACTAAGAGGGCTCACTCCCTATCTCTCCCATGGTAATGTAAATTGTGCAGTGCCACCTTGTGGTGGGTTTGATCAGCCCGGCTGCTGGTTGGTGTTTCACATGTAAACACATACAATTAATTATATTATACATGAGATAGGTAAGTATGAATACACATCAATATGAAATTGCTATGAACAAATACACATCATCATCAGCATCATCATCAGCATCGCCATCATCACACATCTTTCACATTCATGTATACATTTATACATATAATTCAAAACCAGACACAGATATACTTTTTTGGGCTAATAAATTTATTAATCAGGCTTAATAAATTTTTACACTAGCCTGCTGGCCTACACCTTTGTGAACATTATTTATACGCTTTACTCAATAATACAATTGAGTTTATTAGCTTTAATTAGTCTATTTCCTCAGGTAATACAACCTAAGTCATTTTCTAATATACTATTCATTACTTATGTGCAGGGTCTATCAGAGTAAATTATTATGTATTATAATGTCATTACTTATATGCAGGTCATTTCAGTCATTGTATATTTTCATATTACTATATGATATAGCTAGAAGTTTTCTCTATTCATTTCTGTAATGAAAGCTTGAAACAGAAGACATGATGAAGCAGCTACAGTAGATCACGGTCACACCCACAGCTCACATCTGGCACACTCAACCACATTTTTGCACTTTCACCTCTCACAGCAACATTCATTAAATTTCACAATTGGATCATCATCTCTCAGCTCTCAAGCATGAAGGCTTGACTGGCTGATGGGTGGGTGGGTTGGACAAAATTCCACTGCAGTGTCAACACTCCGTATATGACAGCGGCCAGGTAAGAACTGAACTGTGCTCGCATTCTCTACCGGAAGTTAACTTGGTCCATAGCAACGCATGCTCCGAACGGTATCTATGGTATCGATCATATCAAGCCCGTAGTCAGGTATTTTGAATTATGCATGTTTCCGGCAACATGGACAATTCAAAACCAGACACAGATATACTTTTTTGGGCTAATAAATTTATTAATCAGGCTTAATAAATTTTTACACTAGCCTGCTGGCCTACACCTTTGTGAACATTATTTATACGCTTTACTCAATAATACAATTGAGTTTATTAGCTTTAATTAGTCTATTTCCTCAGGTAATACAACCTAAGTCATTTTCTAATATACTATTCATTACTTATGTGCAGGGTCTATCAGAGTAAATTATTATGTATTATAATGTCATTACTTATATGCAGGTCATTTCAGTCATTGTATATTTTCATATTACTATATGATATAGCTAGAAGTTTTCTCTATTCATTTCTGTAATGAAAGCTTGAAACAGAAGACATGATGAAGCAGCTACAGTAGATCACGGTCACACCCACAGCTCACATCTGGCACACTCAACCACATTTTTGCACTTTCACCTCTCACAGCAACATTCATTAAATTTCACAATTGGATCATCATCTCTCAGCCAAATTTGGAACAGGAGGGATGATGATCCTACATACACTCATGTTTATTTACATAATTAAACACAATATTGGATTTCCAGCCCCCAAGTGTCTTTATGCAATCAATGGGCATGCCAAGTCGTGCATACTCCTGGGCTCCCCCTCGTCGTAGACTGTGACCCGTCACCAATGGCCACCAGGGACGTCTGCTTGCCTTCAATGCTAATTGCATGCATTTGGTGAACGCTACGGCCGTCAGTGGCTCGCCGTTTGTCATCATGAAGGCTGGGGCCTCCTCATGTGCAGGTGTCAAGCGAATGTACTTGGACCAATTACGTACTGGGCAGTAGTCTCGACTTGTCCCAGTAGGAATTTCAATGCTGTTTACATCCTCTGGTCTATGAGTAGTTTTAGTGCTCCTAACTGTTATAGTTAGGTGTGTTGCGTGTGCCGTGATGTCCTTTCTGAGCAGCATATGACCGCCATCTCCGGATGCCTCGGAATAAAATAAATTAGATTGTCTTAATAAACAAAGATAACCTATTAGTAATGCAACAGTCAACACAAGTCCATCATCTTTAATTTTCTTAAATTTTTTGATCATCATTTTAATATGCTTAATCTTCAATGGATATGCTCTATTTACAGTATTATTTTTTAATTTACATATTCCAGCTTTAATTAATGTCATAGCGTAACAGTCGAAAGAGTCTGTGCTTCCTCTCATTAACCTTATCCAAGTTCTTGCTCCGCTCATATAATTTTTTACTGCACCTTCCGACTTTAATCTATCATTTAAATACAAAGCATATAACATTACCGTCTTCAGTTTGGGTTTCTTAGGACTGTCTCCAATATTATTGCAAAACATTAGATACTCCCTAAATTGTACCCTTTTATTTCTCCAAGTCCCCTCCGCTAGTCCTGCCGAGAAGTACACACTTATCCTATGTACTAATGCCCGCCTACACTCTGCAAGTTGATAAAGCCAAAAAAGAAAATTATCAACCTGCAGACATCAGTTATAAAGACACATCTAACACCTGCTCGTCAAAAGAAACATGTATTTTAGTCAACAATTTAGTTTGACACAATTCGTCAGCAATTAATCTAAACTTATTATCAAAAAACAACCTACTTAAGGCATCTGCTAGCACCAGGTCTTTTCCCGACTTGTGAACTACCTGTACCACACAAGTATAGGTGGCCGCGAACCTCCAAATCTCGCGGGCACAGGCGCACAAGACAGGATCCTTCCCAGCACCAGTAGACAGCACCTGTTGGGAAGCAGCATTATCAGTATTAATGATAATTTGATAATTATGTGGATCAGGAGGAGAAAGATTTTTCAATGCTACTACTAAATTAATGGCCTCCAATTGAGCTATGTGGAAACCTTGTGACAAAAATTGTGAGGAATACAATTTAGAATAAAAATGTGTTTGACTGAATGCACCTCCACCAATTAATGAAGAATCGCACTCAATGATCCACTTTTTGTCAGGTAAGTGCTGCAACAAAACCAGCCTGTTCTGACCTTCTGAAAAACGTAAAAACCAACATATATCCCTTACCAAATCAACTGTAACCCTGACCTTTCCTATAAATGGTGTACCCCGAAGAAAATCCAAAATTCTGTTCATAAAGACACGTGCAGACATTACACACTTAGAAATAAATTGTAAACGCCCGATTAATCTCTGCACATTTTTCCGAGTAACAGACGCACCCACCCTCCATTTTTTACATTCCAACAAAATGTCTAATAATTTCTCGTCAGGGATACGCACATACAAATTTATTGAATCTATCTCATAACCTAACCAAATCAACTTTTGAGTAGGAGGAACACATTTTTTAGTCGACAATCTAAGGCCTAAACATGTAGTCAATTTAATGATGTAATCATATGCCTTTTGTGCCTTACTTAAAGAACTTTCTACCCCAATAAAATCGTCCAAAAAACATAAAGTAAAAAATCCCATTTTTTTCATTAGATACACTACTGCAGCGGTCGTACGAGCGCAGGCCATACTGGATGTTCTACATCCAAAAGGCAAAGCAATATCAAAATAGTAGCTATCCTGTACTTTAATTCCAAACAAAGGCACACTTAAGGGGCAGGTCCTCAATTGTCTGTACGCCCTTGCGAGGTCAATGGACCACATAAAACAATTTTTTTCCAACTTTTGTGACCTCCTTAGCCAATGACATAATCGTCGGCAAATTATATTTATACGGTTCACCCTGATAAAAACCCTTATTAATTCCAGAATTTACACTACGCCCCTTTTTTGGGTAACTAAGATCCACAATTATTCTCCGTTCATCAGTAGATTTCTTGGGGCGGGTCATAATAGGGCTAATCTGCGCCCATGGACAAAAAGGAGGATCACTAAAGGGACCTAGCAATGCTTCATGGAGTAATTCAGTCTTTACATAATTATCAATCCAAAACAAATCTTCCTTAGACTGAGCATGGTTAAGCAAAGTTGGAGTCGGTATAAACGAACCCGTAAAATTAGCTGGCCAACCGTATTCTAGAAATGGTATTATCTCCCTATCTGTATAATCTACCAATAACGCCTTCCAGTTAGCAATAATCAAACCGGATGGTACAGGAATTTTAGCTGATAAATAATTGGGCAGTCCTGTGGATCTAACTACCTTAAAAATGTTTGCGTAATTGAACTTCATATTACACATAGTATTTAATCGAGGCCATGTACTTAAAACAATATCCCGACATTCGAATGGAGATCTATCATAGAAAGGCTTTTTTACGTCATCGATAACAGTTGAATCAATTAAATCGTCGATAACTGTAACTTGCTGTCCAACATGAACTGCATCATCAACATTTAATTTTAAAGATGAAACCGCTGGTAAGGGGAAATCAACAGAGGCAACAGGAATAACCTTTGTAATTAATTTCTTAGTGGGGAGACATGTACCAATCTCACTCCCGTCATTAGTAACTAGATAGTTGTGTGGGTTCAACTCGTAACCCCTGGCATGAACAACATTACCATATTCAGTGTTACCAGGAACACAAGGTGGATCTATAAGATCCGAGTTACTAATAGAATGACATCCCTTCTCAACCTTTATCGCACCAGTCCGAACAGGTACAACAGGAACATTAATTATAGGACGTGGCAACGTAGAAAGAAAAGATTGAGACGGAATGTCAGAAGAACTATGAACTACGTCAGCGACCGGGCTAACATATGGCTTATTATAACTGCAACAGTCAGATCTATGCACAGAGACACAGTCCATTACATCAATATTCGAGTCAGCCGAGTGGCATTTACCGAATCTGTCCAATATATTCAGTCCATTTTTCAGTTTATCAGACACAGAGACTATTGTATTCTGAGAGCGCGGGGATGTGCCAGTTGTTTTCTGGTCACCATGACAACCGCGTTGATCGAACCCAGCCGGTTTCAAAGACACTGTCAATGGTGTCTGATGTGACGCCGTACCTACATTATTTAAATCGAAATCTCCCATATTCTTATTATCCTTATACGTATTACATACGGACCGCTTTGATAGATTAAACCATTTGTAATGGGAATGTTCCACCAATGGCGAACACTGAACATTAAACTTACCACCCGAAACCGTATCACTCCGAAATCGACATGTGGGACCACCCAGCGTAATATTTTGGGACACGAAGTTCGTACACAAAAACCTAGATGGCGTACTCCGCCTTTTTCCCAATTTCGAGCGAACAACCTTAGTATCTTTTACCGGGGGACATTGAAGGACACTTTTTTTACGTCCAGCTTTGACACCAGAAGAGGTGTGACTAATAACATTACAAAACTGATCAGAACGGATTGGGGAACAAGAATTGTGAGAGGATAACGATACATTAGTAGGCCGACACGTCACCATCAAATCAACCGCACCGACCTGTATCTGACCAACTCCGACTGGGGCAGCTTCTGATGACTTGATGGTGGCGCCATCTGTAGAGGTGGGACTGAAGCACAACGTCGGATCCGCAGCTACACGCACTGTGTCCAGGGTATCTGCAGTCACCGGCCAACTGCTGACTAAAAATTCTTTGTACGATTAGTATCATCGTTACCCACATCCTTAGCATGTTGCTTGGTCTTACACTCCATTTCCTTGTGTGAATGCTTTTTCCTTAGCTTGAAGGCACAATAAGAGCATATATGGGCAAACTTACTGACACCCTCCCCATGATCCCCAGTGTAACCGCAAGAACCACCTCTGTTCCATATAATACAGGGTCTAGCATCCATCCCTTTTTTATATTCTGTTGCACTTGACCATGAACTTGTTTGTGCAGAGTGCTCTAATCTCTTGCCCAGACCGCAAATATCTCTTCTGACCTCTACAATCTTTCCTTGATCGTCCCATCCATTAGGCAACCGCTTGTCGGCAATCATATTGAATATTTTCTCACTATATTTAAGACATGTCTGCCATGAATAGTTCTGTGCCATATCCAAAATGGTATCCACATGATCATCTAAATGCTGCTCCCATCCTGCTGGTACATCTCCCCGTTTGATCATTCTACGTATTGCTGCTAAGTATTCGAACCATGTAGCTTCACCTTGTTGCACTTTCCCTTTCTTTTCATTACGTATCACGTACTTGTGTGGAACTAATTTAAATGTTTTTGAGCGCCTAACTTTTTTGCCAGCATACCGTATCAAATCACGCATTACGGAATCATCACTATCAGATTCTAAATCAGCATCTGATGCAGTTCTTTTACATACACGACCAGAACAATAAGAATGGCACACTTTACCTTTTGTCGTGCGTATAGTGGACTCAACATTACACGATTTCGCCGGACGAACCGCCAAACTTGTTGAAGTGTGAAGAGCCGTTGCAACCGATTGTCCTGTGACATCATCATTTGAATCGTGCGGTCCGTCCGGCTGATCTATATACAGTCCTCCATCGCGATTTGACTGTTCCAGACTCCTGATGCGTTCCAGTAGCGGCTCCTGCGCCGATGCTAGTTTTGAATCCAATAATCCAGCTATATCCTCCAATGTTGGAATTCCAGGTGCTTTTGAAGTCGACGGTAATGGCGAAACGGATTCCAAATCCGCCATCTTCAATTTTGTATTTGAGATCCTACGTGTTACTGGAGTATTGGCACGTACCTCGTCATCCGAACCACATCCTGACGATTCCATTGATCTCAACAAAGCCTTGGAATACCGCCCTACGATACTCTTAACTCTGTGTACCTTTGGCATCGTAAACACAAAATTCCACTGCAGTGTCAACACTCCGTATATGACAGCGGCCAGGTAAGAACTGAACTGTGCTCGCATTCTCTACCGGAAGTTAACTTGGTCCATAGCAACGCATGCTCCGAACGGTATCTATGGTATCGATCATATCAAGCCCGTAGTCAGGTATTTTGAATTATGCATGTTTCCGGCAACATGGACAATATAACACTTGTTTAACTAAGAGAACAGCCAGCGCACCAAGTGGTGGGTTTGATCATTTTGATTACACAGTACAGACTGAGTGAGCCATCTTAGTATTATAGGGTCTTTGAACACAATAAGAACCCGGTAGACTGGGACTGAATAGCAACACACTGAGAACCCAATAGACTGGGACTGAATTTGCAACACACTTAGAACCCTATATACTAGGACTGAATAGCAACATGTGATGCATGGATGGATAAATGTCACGGATGGATAACTGTAGCAATGATTGGCTTCACTAGGGCTAGTTTTGTCAGACTTTGGTATTGATCCCCACCCCCATTGGCCATGCTACTTTACTAATTTTTTTTACATTCGTCGATAAAGCAAGGACATTTCACTTGCGGACAATCGGTCTTCCTCATTCCACCGCTCCTTTCTGTAGGCGTTTAAGCGTCCGTCTGAAATGGTGACATTTTTAAAGGTTGGTCGTCGTAGACTAAGTAGCCTTCTCCAAGGCCACTATTTACCACAAGTGTACATGTTTACCAGTACACCCCCCCCCCACCCCCCCCCACCCCCGTGAAGTGTGGGTGTAAGTGTGAGTGTGTGTGTGTGTGAGACATTGTGAGTGCGATCGTGAGTGTGTGCGGTTGTGACTGTGTGTGTAACTGTAACTGTGACTGTATATGTGACTGAGTGACGGTGTGAGTGTGACTGACGATTTACACCGTTGACACCATACATTTTGCCAAATTTGTTAAAGCCTTCTTTCAATTCATTTCCTTGTAAGACATAATTTGTTTTGCTTAACTGTTATCAATAAAATTTTGTTTGAATTTCTTGTGTGTTAAAATGATGTTCAGGATGTGTCTGATTTCCATGTTACACGAGTGATATTAACATATTGCTCAATTTGTCTGAGATCAAAATCAAATTAAAAAAAGTGAAGTAGCTTTTTATCAACTCTGACATTTGCACAACTTGTAAACCTTCATATGAACATGGATTCTGCTATTATTTGGGAGGTTTTCACTTGTGGTTTCCATATTACACATTAGTTACCAGTTTCAAAGATTGACACTATAAAGCATAACACTGTATTTAGGTCAGATCTTCCTACAGTTTCCAACCCCCCCCCCCTCCCTTCGGTTTATCATTTGTACAGCCCAAAATGCCCGTCATTTGTAGGATATCTTTGATACACATAACACAATTTTGTATCCACACATCACTACATACATACCTGAACTATGTCACTCTAAACAACTTAAGCTACGTCCACACTTCCAGTGTATACATTTCGTCACATATCAAGTTAGTAATGCCCAAACTATTATAATTCGATTAAAGTTGTTAATCTGATCATTTTTGAGTTTATGTCATATAGTCCGAATATGTTTTAGTTTCTGTCTGCTTTTGAGATAAATATAGTACGGTGATTGTTATAATCTATCTTACTTTTATTTGAAGTAACTTTTATTTTAAATGACTAACTTTAAAGATATTTGACGTACAAACACACACCTAATTTTGGAGAGCACATTCAAAGCTCTCGTGCCATAGGCTTCTTTCTAGCAGTAACAGGTTCTATTAAATTGAGTCAGTATTTATTCCCAACCAATGCAGCAACAAATGTCCATCAGTATCTAAACTTAGATCTGTAGAATAAAATCTAGATAATTGTTTAGGGTTTTAAGTTTTGTCTTCATCGGACTATGCACCTTTAAGCTGGTCTTCATAGTCTACCTTACTTTAGTTTGGAGTAACTTATTTTACCGGATCAACTTTGGAGATGTTTGAAGTAAAAACATGGCACATTATTATATATCGATAAGCAACTTACCAGAGCTTTTAATGTATATACAGCCGAATCCCACTTTACATTCTGATGGCTAACCTGTTATAGTCTAAATCCTCCGGTTTAAATGTAATAGGGGACCGGACCCAATGACCCAATCGGTAGAGTGTAGGCTTCCTGTGTGGAAGGTCAGGAGTTTGAAAACGTGGTCGACTTACAAAATGTATACTTGTCGCTACCTAGCCTGGCACTCAACACTATCGGGATAGGGATTGGACTGGTTAGCTCAGAATCAGGATAATGACTGAGGGGAATATCAATTCATGGTGCCAGCGGCCTTATCTCTCAGTGGGGCAGAACTGTAAAGTCGCCATGAGTACGCACTGTCACAAGTCAGTACCCATCCTGATATGGCCGTAGATGTTGCTAGGATGTAAAACCCCAACAAACATTTAATGGGCCATGAGGATATATAGACACACACACACACACACACACACACACACACACACACACACACACACACACACACACACACGCATATACATATGCATATACAGGTGTGTTTGTAATGCCTAGTGAATGAATCCTAGCCTTGGACCAGTAGTCCTGAACGGTTGCAATTCTATAGAATGTTGCGCCCTTGATGATATTGGTCATAACCCAAATGTCAGTCATTGATTTTATTCATAGCGACCCACCGGAACCTGCACTAAGAGTGTAAATCAAGATAGCAAATATTATATGTACATACAGTGAAACCCCGTTATAACGTGCCCCTATTTATTGTTTGTTTGTTTGTTTGTTTAACGACCCCCCACCCCCATCAGAAAAAGTAAACATCGGCTATTCGGGGGGGGGATGCGGGGGGGGGGGGGGGGTCTGTGCCCCTATTTAATGCAAATTCGGATATAACGTGATTATTCATTAGACTCAGAATTGTTTAACTCAAATGTAATTCAGTAAACTGAACCCCGATTTAACGCGACCCCGCTTTAAGGCGACATAGCCGATGTTTACTGTTAATATACACAGATTTCAGCGGTTTAAAATTTCTTTTATATTCACTGATTAGCGTTCACAACATGCCATGAACTCGGGATATATATGACAGCAATTGGGCAGTCTGAATCCCGTTCTTATATGACCTTAGATGTTGCTGGAACATAAAACCCAAGAGGGTTCGATTCCCGGTCGAGTCAAAACAATGACTTATAAAATGTATGCTTGATGCTTCCTAACCTGGCGCTCAACATTAATAGGATAGGACAAAGAGTGCTTAGCATAGTATCAGGATAATGTGACTGTGGGATGTCGGGTCATGGTGCCAGTGGGGAGATCTCCCAGTTGGGTACTGTCACAAGTCGGTGCCCGTCCTTATATGACCTTAGATGTTGCCAGGATATAAAACTGCAACTCAAACAGTATTGAAAAAATTGAACATCATACTAACACATTGTCATCCACTGTTCTGATTTACTTAACTCTTTCCTCTGTCACTATCATACCTTATCCATCAGTATATAATAACTTACATTTATGGGAAAATCAGTGTAGGTATTTACTGGATTTCTGTCATGAAATCCATTGATTAGCGTATGAGATCTGTAATATCTGCTGTAAGATCGAACTAAGTTAAAGTTGGGCATGATTGAGGTGTACACATGACAGCATATGTCACGTGTACTGGTGTATGTGTACAACGAGTGAAGTGTGAGGTTGTGTATGCTGGGTTGTGTTGTGGGAAGTGGTATGGGTAGGTTAAAACTTCATGCACATGTATATTGATTAGATCGTTCATCCTTAGTAAGGGCCATCTTTCACATATCTGACCGGTTAGTTGAAAGTTGCATTAGATGACAAATTCTGTGTACTATATGGTACAAGTCCAAATTCCGTTATTTGAAATCCTTTGGGTTAATTTCGGAATTCAGAGTTTTTCAGATTTCAGAATAGGCGTATTTATAAAAAAAAAAATATGCTGCAGTTAAAACATGAATATTCACACTAAGTGGGATAAATAAAGACTACAGTTACTATTTCAGTTTATAATTTGATAAATGAAATCGTGGGATAATTATAGACCAGATGTAACTTAAGCTCTGTAACAGCTTAAAATAAACCACAATTACACATTAAAAATATTTATCAAGAAAGGTAGGAGGCAATTGGATATTTAACGGTTATTGGGTACTATGTGTGCAACAAAAAGAATTAGTTGTCCCAATTTATTAGAATTTTACCTCGGTACTAAGCCTCTGGCTACTCGTGGTCGAGGGAGAAGGAAGCAACATCAGGGTACAGCAATTAGCATATTCCGCTCATAACGGGAGGACATTACGAGCAGCTCAGCAGTTTTTACCAAGTAATACCAAAGATCCAGAGTAAGTACAAGGACAAGAACTTACATGGAAGATTACGAATGCATATAGCACACACTGATCAACTTTTAGTGTTGTAAACTTTCATGTTAACTTAGTTATTCATGAGTTTGTGTTCATTATCCGGTGCCGTAGATTTTTTGGAAGCACCTCCATTTTATTTTTGCCGCCCGTTGCCGAACGGAGAGATGTTTGGCTGGAGCCAATTCATCGTTTAGATAGTTTCGGGAATATTAATAGATTTCCCAAGGTTAAGGCGTACCCCCGAGTTTCATAGCATTTTCTTCAACTTGTTTGCGTAGTAGCCATGGGAGGAAGAAGTGTGTGCTACAGAGAGTGTTGGAGGGAACAGTACACTGGTCCCTACCCCTCGATTGGTTTCGGTTTGGTTCGTCCAGCTGTCGCACTTTCGACATACAATTTAGCTTATCACGCCTGGATTAAACCGGTGTAAATACGGATTTAATACCCATTAGTGCTAGAGAGAGCACGTTATAGCACTGTTCCATGTGTTCAGTCGCTCCTTGAGTGTGTTCTAATAAACCTTTTGATTGTTACAGATGACTCGAGATGGCCGCGAAGCATGGTAACCAAGGTGTACCACCCACGATGAGCGAGGGGGATGCGACCCCTGGACTGGAGTCCACTCCGTCACGTGACCGCTCGCCTGAGGCAGGGCCGTCCAACGCGGATGAACATATGGTTTGTCTCATCCGCGAGCAGCTACAGCATCTGCTCCCAAGTCCCCCGAGCAAAGCCTCGGCGAAAACTCCCACCTCCGCATCAGAGAGTAGGAGTGGGAGGACATGTCTGAACCACAACAGACAGCTGACTCCGAGGTCGAATTCCCGTCCAAGAAACGGAAAAGATCGAAGAAAGAGTCGTCAGAGGGAGACGAGTACTACAAGGCTCGCAATAAGATCAGGAAAGTAAAGCGGACAAAGAAGTCAAAGTCCAAGAAGGAGAAAAGAAAGTCTTCTTCCTCAGACTCCTCCGACGACTCCACCACCACCGATTCGGAATCGGAAACGGAACATACTAGAAAGTATGTCAAGATCACAGGGAAGGTGGTCAAAAAGATCAGGGTAGAGAAGAAGAAAAAGATCAACACCTGTACCCTGATGAGGAAGAACATAAAAGGCCACTTCCACACATTCAAACCCACTATAATCATAACTAAATTCGTGGAACAGTACACAGGGATCAAGGGGATCCCAGAGGCCACCATCAAAGACATGGATGCGGACATCACCATGAGTGATGACCGCAAGAAATTCGAGACATGTCTACACACCGTCCATAAAGAAGTTCTTGCGGCTTTGGCAGCGGTCACGCCAATTGCCAACCGCATGATGACAGACAACAAGTTCTCCACCTTGTGTCCTGACATGGACGGAGGGATTGCCGTGTTAAGAGCTACCAGCAATTTCCTGTTGTATAGGCATTTCGAAAACGTCTTCAAATCAGTCACGACCGATGCAGGCAAAGAAGTCGCCCGGTCAAAGAAGATCGTTGACAACGACGGAAAGGAATACACCCTATTCCTAGCCCCAAAACCAATTAAGGGCAAGCCGCTCGATGACACTAAAATGTTTGGCGGCCAACTCCAATACCTGTTCAAACAGATCGAGACAGCAGTCAAACAATCCAAACACCTGGACTCAAAGAAGGCCGACAACGCTACCCGCTACAAGAAAATCTGTTCGGCCTTTCGCAGCCGATGGACCGGTCAACGAGGCAACCGGTTCGGCAGCGGAAACTTCGGCTATCAGGCCAGGGGAAGGGGACAGCGGAACCAGTACGGCTAGAACGACAACAACCGCCCCTTCAGGAGGGAAACAAACTCCCAGAAGCCACTGTGACTTTCAGGCAGGCAACATTGCCAACCATTTGAATGATTGGGAACAAATTACACAAAACCAATCAATCCTTGATATTGTAAGGGGGTCACTATTCCATTTATAGAAATCCCTATTCAAACCAAAATACCTTTTCCCTATCGTCTAGAAACAGGCGAAGAGCAAGCATTACATGAAGAAGTCATAACATTTTGTACTAACGGCATTATTGAACCAGTCCAACATACTAAGGGGGAATATATTTCAAATATATTTTCCAGACCTAATCCTAATGGCGATGTGAGGATGATTCTAGATTTAACCACACTCAATAAATTAGTAGAATACAAACATTTCAAAATGTTTTCTTTAGAAACAGCTCGAGACCTAGTAACACCCAGTTCATGGCTCGCTAGTGTTGATTTAAAAGATGCATACTACACAATTCCAATTTATGAAGTCCACAGAAAATTCCTTAGATTTATCTGGCAAGGACAGCTCTACCAGTTTACTTGTTTGCCAAATGGCTTAGCGTGTGCACCACAGTTGTTTACTCAATTGTTAAAACCCATTTTTTCTGAAATGGCCAAGAAAGGACATGTAATGTTCCCCTACATTGATGATTCCTTCATTGTTGCACAAATGCAACACGATGGTCAAACAGCAATAGATGATTTATGTCAGGCATTGCTTCAGGTGGGTTTTTACATACATGATACTAAATCTGTACTAATACCTACAAAACATTTAAAATGCTTAGGCTTCAATATTGATACAGAGCAAATGACAATTTCATTGACACCTGATAAAATAGATAAATTTAAAACTACAGCATTGAGTTTATTACAATTAAAGCGACCAAAAATAAGAAAAGTCGCGGTACTTATTGGAATTATGGTAGCTTACGCACCAGCCATACTATATGGTAAAGCACATATCAAATCCCTTGAGATAGACAAAAATTACGGATTAGTCAAAACCAAAGGCAATTTTGAAGGTCTTATGACCATCTCCAAAGACGGTTACGAGGATATTCAATGGTGTCTAGACCACATTCATCATGCACACAATTCAATCAGGGTGGGTGAACCAAACACCATAGTTACTACAGATGCCTCCTTAGAAGGTTTAGGCGCCCACAGGGATGATCTTGCAACAGGGGGCCGTTGGCTAGATGAAGAAATAGCTGATCACATAAATGTGTTAGAATTACAAGCCATCTATTTAGGATTGAGGAGTTTAGTGCGAGTGCCTAAATTCAATATACAAGTCTTAACTGATAACACAACTGCAATGGCCTATATTCGAAACATGGGAGGGACAAAGTCCAAGCCATGTAACAAACTAGCAAAATAAATTTGGAATTGGGCTAAAAAACAACAAGTTTGGCTTACAGTAGCAGACACACCAGGTAGTCAGAATACATTAGCAGACACAGAAAGTCGTCATTTCCATGATCATTTAGAATGGTCCTTGAATGATAACATTTTTGACATAATTTGCCAAAAATGGGGAACCCCAGAAGTAGATCTGTTTGCCTCACATAGAAACAAGAAAATTACTAAATATGTATCCTGGCATCCAGAGCCAGATGCCTGGAAAGTTGATGCTTTCTCTATGATTTGGGATGATAAATTTGATTATATCTTTCCCCCATTCAGCCTAATCAGCAGAGTAGCCAGGAAGATCAGGCTGGATGAAGCACATGCAGTGCTGATAGTGCCAGAATGGAACACTCAACCCTGGCGAGCAGCAGTGGAGTGGGGAGCGAAAGACTCTTTAAAATTTCCCAGAGGGCCACCAAGGCCAAGTAAAAAACCCAACGACACCCCTATTGGCATTCCTTTTTTAAGTAGATACTTACAGAAATTTGGCCTAGATAAAATCACCCAAAATAGATTAATTTTGCATGCTTGGAGCCCAGGTATGGTCAAATTATATTCCAGTTGGTTAAAGAAATGGGGGCATTTATTGTTTGATACGCAAAGTTAAGCCAATGGAACCATCCATCGCCCAAGTAGTCCGTTTCTTACGAATGATGGAGGACGACGGACTAGGTTATGGAGCCATAAACGCAGCTCAATGTGCACTTTCGGTTATCTTACCAAGCATTGATTGAGAAACAATCGGAGAACATGAAGTTCTTCATTGGTTCATGAGATCCATATATGAAAGAAACAGTCCAAAACCAAAATATAGTAGGTTTTGAGATGTTTCAGTGGTGTTTAAGTTATTTCAGAACTGGCCTAGTAATAAATTAGCAGTACTGTTACTTTTAGTAACTGGTCATAGGGGCCAAATAATTGTTGCCCTTTCACTTAATGGCCTAGACATGGAAGAGAATGAGGCCACGTTTGATTTGGACAAATTATTAAAATCAAACCGCATGGGAGATCCACTCTCTTCGATTCATGTAACGAGTTTCCCACATGACAGGAAACTGTGTGTAGTGTCAGCCATTAGGGCTTATATATCCAAGACAAAAGGAATACGTAATTCCAGACAGCTTTTGATAGCCTTATCTCCAGAGACACGCTCGCCAGATGGACGATTAACGTGCTCAAGTCAGCAGGCGTCAACACAGGACGCTATGCCTCTCACTCTACAAGAGGTGCCATGGTCTCGAAGGCGAGACAGTTGGGAATCTCAGTGAAGAGAATCCTAGCACATGCCGGCTGGAAGACGGCAAGGTCGTTTGCTAAACATTAGAACAAATGACTAGAGAAGACAAGCGGGGTTGCAACCCGCCTACTCACCAACTAAGAAGAATGGGTGAGACTTGAAACATTTAAATATTACAACTGAAACATTACTATGTTCATCAGATGATTGAGGATAAAAATGAGGCTACGTAAAGGTCTCCCTCGACCACGAGTAGCCAGAGGCTTAGTACCGAGGTAAAATAGTATAGTTACACAAATCTTACCTGGGTACAGATGATGGATAACTCTTGTTTTCCCGAGGTACAAGCCTCGGATAGTCGTGGGCTAGGGCCCGCCCGCCACACCCTGCCATGACTATTACGTTTGCTTGTGCCAAAACGAAAACATTATGAGTTCCAATCATTAAGCTCATTTTTATCCTGAATAATTAGGTAAAGATTGCTGTACCCGGATGTTGCTTCCTTCTCCCTAGCCCACGACTATCCGAGGCTTGTACCTCGGGAAAACAAGAGTTATCCATCATCTGTACCCAGGTAAGATTCGTATAACTATACTAAAAAATCTTAAAATATAGCTCTCAGTATGGCATTACACTCTATAAATAACTGCGAACAAGATCTGGTAGTTTGATCCTCAGGCCTTTTGTACCGAGGTGATTAATGACAATACTGCAAGCATGTTATTAGATACTACCAAAATATATTGGATAGCACACAAAAGAAAGGCATATATTACAGTGCACTGGTTTAGTTTTCAAACATTCCAATACATGTCAAAACAATTATTGTGGTTGATTTGTTAGAAGTGTTTTTATTTTACTTTACTGCTGTGTCAACATTCTATGGCAGTATAAACGTTAAGCACATAAACCAGTCAATCAGATAAGAGAAATATGGACTTTAGCCATAGAATAATTATCTGGAAATGGATTCTACCCAGATAGGACCACTCTATAAACACTGTCCCTGTAGTTATTATCTCTACGTGGCCCTCTTTTATCTCTGGGTTCAGCGGAACGCCGGCTTGTTTTGGTTCCAGGTGGTTCTTGATTGACCTGCCCCCTTGTAGAACGCTAGAATATTACTATTAATGGAGGGTTTTTGATTGACCTTGTGGAACGCTAGAGTATTAAACTGGACATGGTCCGATGAAAACTATTTTTTTCAACTAATGATTTGACACAGCATATACAGAATAATTCGTGAATTGGCACCTACATTGAAGACAGCGATTATGCAGGGAGGCCATTAACCAGTTAGATCAATCTCATGACCTCATTAGTCTTGTCCTCATTCTAAGGGGACCTGGGTGCCTACACATGAGTAGGTCAGCCCACATCACATGGTCATCGCGAAATGACAATCTGGGTCATAGCTACAGGAGTTTGGGCAAAATTGCTGAAATGTTTTTGGTTTTTTTTCAGCTCATATTGCTCCAAAATTAGCAATTATTCATCAAAGTTAGTCCGGATTAATGAACAGTAGGTTATAATGGTCAACCTGGTAAATAAAACGATCGGTTAATCCAAACTTCTTTCGGCGGCCCTGCAAAATACTACCATTTATCATATAAAAAAGACGGCGGGGTGTCAGATGACCTTATAACCATATGAAAGTTTGGTTTAACCATACTGGAGTGGCCTGGGGTCCGACAATTTTGTTTGGATTAATCGATAATTTGTATTAACCGACTTTGGTTTAACCAACTTTTTTATATGATAAATGGTAGTATTTTGCCGGGCCGCCGAAAAAAGTTTGGATTAACCGATCGTTTGGTTTAAACAAGCTTGGTTTAATGGGGTTATACTGTATTTAGCCACATCAGTACTTGCATGAACACTGTTCCCGAGGACCATCGGACTGTGAAACCATCGGACTGTGAAATTTAAAGTAATATTTAGCCACGTCAGTACTTGGATGGGTGACCCAAATCAAAACCATCGTACTGTTCAATTTAACGTAATATTTAGCCACGCCAGTACTTGGATGGGTGACCCAACTTAAAACCATCGGGAACAGACGGGATGGCCGAATGAGTTAGAGCGTCCGTCTCCCGTGCTGGTAGATGGTGGGTTCGAACCCTGGTCGTGTCAAACCAATGACTTAAAAATTTATACTTGTCGCTTCCTAGCCAGGCGCTCTGCATTATTAGGACAGGGCAAGGACTGATGTGCTCACCGTCAGGATAATGTAACTGAGTGGGATACAAGGTCATGGTGCTGGCAGCCTGGTTTCCCAGTGGGACAGCACTATAAAGTCAGCATGAGTGCGCACTGTCACAAGTCGGTACCCGTCCTGATATGGCCTTAGATGTTGCTAGGACTTAAAACAACAAACAAATAAAATATAACCATCGGATTGTGAAATTTAAAGTAATATTTAGCCACGTCAGTACTTGGATGGGTGACCCAACTGAAAACCATCGGGCTGTGAAATTTAAAGTAATATTTAGCCATGCCAGTACTTGGATGTGTGACCACCTGGAGGATGGATACCAGGTACCGTAGACCTGATTCATACAGCCTACTAAAGTAATAGTGAATAAGT
This sequence comes from Branchipolynoe longqiensis, assembly GCA_030323885.1. Lineage (NCBI taxonomy): Eukaryota > Metazoa > Annelida > Polychaeta > Phyllodocida > Polynoidae > Branchipolynoe > Branchipolynoe longqiensis. The sequence continues at coordinate 68,693,387 of CM059188.1, forward strand.
AATATCATTTTACATTCCTTATCCGAAATAGACGGCTCTATGAACTGAAAAAAAAGTTACCAGATCCGGTTTAAATAACAAACAGAAATGTTGATTCAATTATGATTTTCAGCCAGTGAACAAGAGCTGACTAAAAGAAGCTGTGCCAATGAATTTTCGTGTTGTCTTTTTTTAGACGGTTGCGGCTACACAAAAAGCTGGACCCGTCCAAGCTGCTGGGGGAGTTCCCGGGCGTGTCGATCGTGAAGCCACTCATGGGCATCGACCCCTTCCTAGAAGGCAACTTGGAGAGCCACTTCCTCATGAACTATCCCAAGGTGAGTTCAATTTAAAAACAACAAAAAACACAAAAAACTAAAGAAATGGGTTAAGTGACCATGGGCCCTAATTTTCTGTCATTTCCTGTTATTTTCTGTCCTTTCTGTCATTGCTGTGGAGAGAAGTGAAGCAGCCCTTCCCATACCTGTCAGTCAGGGCACTTACAATGTCGCCTGATTAGCCTGCCCTAAGGCCCTGTCACATAACGACGTATCTCGCAAGCGCGCAACGCGTAAAATCACTTTTTTATGTCGAGATGCATCAAACTTTTTGGCGCAGGGGGGAAAGGTTGGACGTCAGCACAACGTAGTGGACGTAAGCATAGCGTCGGTCCGACGTAGTGGTAACGTATGTCGACACATGAGAAAAAAGAAGAAAGAAAAAAAGTTTGCCATAACGTGTGGCTAATGTGGCTAATGTGCCTCTCGCGCGTCCGGCGATTACCTAGCATTGGCATAACTCGCTCCCAACATTCTGCTAGCGACTATTAAACATGTTGCACAACATATGAGAGCATAGTGCCAGTGCATGAGCGACACATGTCCAATGACAGTCCAGCGCATTTCGGTATTGTGCCAGCATGCACCCAGAACGCGCGACGTTGGTGTAACGCGTGAGTAACGCATGCCAATGTGCGGGGGGCACCCGACCTAACCGCACCTTGGGTATAAATAAGGCTGCACTCTGGCTCTCTCCTCACAACACCTCCAGCATGCCAGGGAAGAAGGCCTCATCAGCACCCAGCCAGTTTGGCCAGGGACACGGCAAAGGGAAAGGGAAAGGCAGGAAGAGGATGACGGGGGAGACCTTCATCTCCACCACAATCTCCAGCATCTCCTCCTGTGGGATCTCCTCAGTGGACATCGCCATCTAGCCAGCCTGAGGAGACAATGGAGATGCAGTACACGTCTCCATCGCTTCCTCAATGCACCAGCCGACCTGACCGATCCAGCACCAGCCAACAGCGCATTTACTGAAGCGGTATTGCAGCCCCAGACTGTTTGGCCAGCAGGCCATGGGTCCACCTGAACCGGTGGGGATGCCTTCACCACTTACAGCACGTCCAGCAGCATCACCTCCGGCAGCACCTGGAACTCCGGCAGCAACGTAGCAACCGACCGGCAGCTCCGTTGTCGGGGCGTGGGTTTCAGCCCAACTGGTGCTGTACCAGTCCACCAGTACTTCGACAGCCATGGACAGTTTGCTGAATCTGTCCAGGCTATCGGGGATTTCCATTTCCAACTTGAAAATTGAGGCGCAGGAGCTGTTTGCTCCTGCGGGGGACATGGACACCCGGCCAAAGGCCCCGGAGGCTAAGTGACTGTAATGTTGGTGCTGTATATATATATGTATATATTTATTGTTTGTAGTAAATATTGTAGCCATGTATATATGTATATTTGATATAATGTAATTATTATGTGCCTCTATACACTATTTATCAAATCTTCGTGTAAATAAAGCTATATGTATTTTAATCCAGATTTTGCTCTCTGAGTCTATTTCTTTGTAAACATTGTTTATCGTTATTATACAAATCCCCCAAATGCAATGTGGTAAAAATAAATTAAATAAAACTTAAAATAATTTAGGACTTTGCCCAATTAGCCTACTTTACAAAAACTAATCTGACATGTCACTGTAAATAAGAACCCTGCGCCCCCTTAAAATAAGTGACATGTTAAATTTGGCCCTTAAAAAGTAAGTAATCTTCCCCCATAAAGTAACCTTTCCCACCCAAATTAATAAGTGACATGTAAATTTGTCAGCGTAAAAGTAATCTTCCCCACCCAAGTTAATAACTGGCATGTAAATTTGTCAGTGTATATAATTGGGCCCAGACAAAATTTAAGATACCTACCCCACCCAATTTAGTAACTGACATGGAAATTGGTCAGTGTATATAACTGGGCCCAGAAAAAAATTTAAGTTACCTCCCCACCCAAGTTAATAACTGACATGTAAATTTGTCAGTGTATATTATTGGGCCCAGAAAAAAATAGTTACCTACCCCACCCAAGTTAATAACTGACATGTAAATTTGTCAGTGTATATAATTGGGCCCAGACAAAAAAGAAATTGGGCCCAGACAAAACAATTCTCTTAAATATTCCACACCCAAAAAAGTAACTGACATGTTAAGCTTGGTTTGGTATCAACAACAGATATTGATACCTTTTATTTAAACCAATAGAACTATCACATTTTTTTACATACAAATATTTCAGTAAATATCAGAAATTACAGAGATCACGGTACAATAACATCACAGTACAAAGACATCACTAGATCATATTGTCCTGCCATTCAACTCAACCGGCTGGGGAGTTGGTCCAGTCCTTGAGGAGATTCCGCTGCTCCTTTTGCGCCCTGCAGCCAGTGTTCATGCCAGGTACTTGAGCGGCTAGGTCTGGCAGGTTTAGGTCCTCTCTCCATGCTCCGGGGATGACGTTGTGGTTGCCATTCTCTTCAGCGTCTAGCTGTTGATTTAGGTTTGATTGATTGATTGGTGGTTGCTTTACGCCGTGTCGGCAGCATAGGCCATATTCACGGCGAGAAATGTTTGTTTTTTTGTTCAAACCATCGCTGTTACATGTAAAAGCAGACAATCAATTATGGGATATTGGATCCTCATCATGTTGTGTAGGATCATGCATGTGGTGACGATCAGCTTCATGGTGGAGGGGAGGTGCTGCATCGTGGTGAGCAGAAACTGGAATCGGTTGGCCAGGATGCCAAATGCATTCTCCACGACTCTCCTAGCTCGGGAAGTCATGTAGTTGAAGATGCGTTCCTGACCAGATGAGATGGCCGAATGAGTTAGAGTGTCCGTCTCCCGTGTTGGTAGATCATGGGGTCGTGGGTTCGAACCCTGGTCCAGTCAAACCAATGACTTAAAAATTTATACTTGTCGCTTCCTAGCCTGGTGCTCGGCATTACTAGGATAGGACAAGGACTGGTTGGCTCAGTGTCAGGATAATGTGACTGAGGTGGATATCAGGTCATGGTGCTGGCAGCCTGGTCTTCCAGTGGGGCAGCACTATAAAGTTGCCATGAGTGTGCATTGTCACAAGTCGGTACCCGTCCTGATATGACCTTAGATGTTGCTAGGATGTACAACAACAAATAAATAAACAAAAAGATGCGTTCCTCATCCGTCATACCCCTCCGGCTGAACAGTTTCATCATTGTCAGGCGTAGGGTGAAGGCATCGTCACCGATCAGGAAGTGGGGTACAGCGTTCTGGCTGTTCACAATAGGCTCACTGGCAGGAAGACTGAAGGTGCCATCTTCGATACCCACCTTCAGCTCAGAGTCATTGAAAACCTGCACATATTATGCCGACCCTGTTCCACTGACATCCGCCCAGATGAACTTGTAGTCTGCATTAATGAGCGCCAGGAGTACTATGGAGTAGAATCCCTTATAGTTGTAGTAGATGTATCCACTTTTTGGGGGACACCGGCAGGCAATATGCTTCCCATCTAGTGGTCCGCATGTTTGGTGGAAGTTCTACCTCCCCATAAACTTTTCTGAGATGGCACGCCATCCATCAGGAGTCATGGGGCAGGTCATCATCTCTTCAATGTATTTGGCGATGACTGCTTTACACACCTCTCAAGATGATTGATTGCGTGTTGTGGGGGACCCTCCACCCAAACTTCATGGAGGCATACTTGCTCCCAGAGGCTAGGTGACACAGAGTGAGGGCAAGCTTCAGGCCAGGATCGATCGGCTCTCTGAAGGTTGTGTACTTTTTAGTTATCCGAGGACCCACTCTGACTAGCATCCATGCTGGTAGATTGTGGGGTCGTGGGTTCGAACCCTGGTCGAGTCAAACCAATGACCTAAACATTTATACTTGTCGCTTCCTAGCCAGGCGCTCGGCATTAATAGGATTGGGCAGGGACTGGTTGGCTCAGTGCCAGGATGTGACTGAGTGGGATATCAGGTAATGGTGCTGGTGGCCCGGTTTCCCGGTGGGATAGTACCATAAAGTCGCCATGAGTGCACACTGTCACAGGTCGGTACCCGTCCTGATATGATGTTAGATCTTGCTAGGATGTAAACCAACAACAAACAGCATCTCATCGAACATCTGGGGAGGCATCCGCATGAAGTTGATGAAAGAAGCTGTGTCCTCATTACAGAGTTCCACCAGAAGCTGGTCATACAAACCAAACTGTCGCCACCTCCTGATCCATGCTCTCATCCAGTCTCTTCAGTCGACGTCATCTCCTTCTGAGATGGTAAAGTATCAATTGGTTAACATTATGGTGATGTTGGAGAATGGCTAGTTGGTATTCCTGCAGGAGCCTTGCAGGGACATCCATCATCTCCGAAGAGCTGAGCTTTTCTGGTCAAACATGAAATCCAATCCCTTTATATACTCCAAGCCAAAAGGCTCACAATACGTTCGCAAAATGCTCATGGCTCATTCGCAGAACGCCGGCCAACATTAAGCGAGCGCCAGACGCGAGCCCTATACATCAAATACGTCGAGACACGGTGGAGAAACGCCAAATGCCTGTCGGCCATACATTAGAACAACTTTGTCTTATCTTGGCATTACGTTCCCAACACGCGGACTGAACGCTCTCCGTCAGAGGAACGAAAGTCAACATAGGAGAGTGTAAGAACAACGTTCCTCCAACGCGCATCTAATGAATCTCCACGTACACCTAAAGTAGGTGTAACGTAATCACCCATGCATTGTCATACTTCAAAAGTTTTGTGCATGCACAAAACTTCACTGACGCGCGTCGCCGTATGTCGACAAACTTTAATGTATACCAACACGCACCTAACGCACGCATAACGTAACACACAATGATATATCCCGACGTATCGGCAAAAAATCACATACGTCGCCGTACGTTTTCGCGATGCGTCGTAATGTGACAGCCCCATTACTTCCCACCAACCAATCAGCTCACCACCACCGTCTTCCTCGCTACCAGCGGCCTTCCGCTCAGACTCTCGCCCACTGATCACCGGTCAGAGCAACATCTCTTCTCCACCCAACCACCCGCTATCAATGCACTTGACTCGGTGAAACACACCCGAGCAAATTAAAAAAACATTTGATTTAACAATTACTGAATATTATTACTTTGTTTGATGATGTACAACTATGTTCATATTAATTTAATATATACCTTTACTTTGCATTTGTAAGCTGGCATTGTGCTATTGAATGCCCTCCATGTTGTCCTTTATGTTCTGCATTTATTCATTGCATAACTTCCAGCTCATGTCAGATCTCTTCTCCGGCTACGCACATCCGCATTGATCAGGGCATGGCCTGTGAGTCAACAATCCCGCCTGTCATGGGAATAAAGTTATGCTTTTCCTACTCCTGCGTCCTCGTTCTCTGTGTGCTGCCAGGGCAGCAATGGTTGTTGTTGAAAGTAGTGGACACATTATTGCTTATATTATTATTCACCAAGATGGGAACGTTGGCGATCTGCTGTTGGGAAACCAAGTTGATCAGGAAATCAGTAGAGCGCTTTAACAGAACTATTACTTCGTTAAATATCTCCAATTTCAGAAAAGACCGGACGCAGTGGCTGAATTGGTAGAGTGCAGGGCTTCCCGTGCAGAAGGTCGGGAGTTGAAACCATGCCGAGTCAAGCCGATGTCTTACAAATTTATAATTTTTGCTTCCTAGCCTGGCAGTAGACTCCTGGCGTTCGGCATTACTAAGATAGGGCCACAACTGGTCAGCTCAGTGTCAGGATAATGTGACTTAGTGGCATATCAGGTTATGGTGCTAGTGGCCTGTTTTCCCAGTAGTGGGGCAGCACTATGCAGTCACCATGAGTGCGTACTGTCACGAGTTGGTACCCATCCTGATATAATGTGACTGAGTGAGATATCAAGTCATGGTTCTGGCGGCCTGGTCTCACAGTGGGGCAGCACTATAAAGTCGCCATGAATGCGCCCTATCACAAGTCGGAACCCGTCCTGGTATGACCTTAGATGTTGCTAGGACGTAAAACTCCAACAACCAACCAACCCTTCCTGATATGACCTTAGATGTTGCCAGGATGTAAAATCCCAACAAACACACCAATCTGGGGTGGTGTCTAGTACTAGAAGGTGACATAGCCGTGTTCAGACGGTAGTTGGGTGTTCTGCACACCTGTTGGCGCCTGAATAGAGAAGCTTGTTGGCCCCTTTTGTTTTCGGATTCTGTACTGAAGCAGGTCGGTTGTTGGAGTGTTATGTCCTGGCAACATCTAAGGTCATATCACGACGGGTACCGACTTGTGGCAGTGTGCACTCATGGTGACATTATAGTGCTGCCCCACTGGGAGACCAGGCCGCCAGTACTATGACCTGATATCCCACTCAGTGACAGTATCCTGACACCGTGCCAACCACTCCTTAGCCTATCCAAAGACCAGATAACACTAAGACCGCTCACTCAGCCTGTACTGTGTAATCAAGAGAACAGCCAGCGCACCAGGTGGTCGGTTTGATCATTTTGATAGCACTTGGTAGGTGTGTGGTGGGGGTTTAGGGATGTGGTGGGGGTGTAGGTATGTGTGTCGGTGGTGTAGGTATGTGGTGGGTGTGTGTGCTGGGCGTGTAAGTGTGTGGTGGGGGTGTAGGTGTGTGTGGTGAGGGTGTAGGTGTGTGGCGGTGGTGTGGGTATGGTGTGCCGTCCTGATATGACCTTAGATGTTGCTAAGACATAAAACAACAAACAAAAGGTATGGTGTGTGTGTGGTGGGAGTGTAGGTGTGTGGTGGGGGTGTGCTGGGGGTATAGGCATGTGGTGGGGGGTTTAGGTGTGTGTGCTTAGGGTGTAGGTGTGTGGTGGGGGTTTAGGGATGCTAAAGATTGTGAGGTGCCGCTCTGCTAGACCCCTACAACTCCACCACAAACCACCTACACCTCCACCACACACACCATACACCATACACACCCACCACACACACCTACACCCCCACCATACCCACACACATCGTCAACCCCCACCACACAGAATGTGTGTATTGTGGCAGGGATGGGTGGGGTGGAGAGGTGGAGGGGCAGGGTGGGGGTAGTGGTGGTGGTGTGAGTTCTATAGGGGTAGCAACATCCAACCAGTGTGGACCTCCCCCTCCCCCTACCCCCTACCCCCTCGCTCCTCCCTCCCCCTCCCCCCTGCCCCCTCCCCCTCCCCCCCTCCCCCCCCCCGCTTACATAAGGGAGGGGAAGGGAGTCATGAGGTGTGGTGTGGAGGAAGGGGGGAGGAGGAGGCGGGGTAAGAGGGAGGAAGGGGAGAGGGGTGGTGTGAGAGTGCCAAGTGAGGTGGGTGAGAAGGAGGGAGAGGAAGGGAGGCGGAGAGGGAGCGGGAGGCGGAGAGGAAGGGGGAGGAGGGAGGTGTGGTGGGAGAGCGCTGGGTAAGATGCATGAGGAGTGAGATAGGGAGAGGGAAGGGTGGGGAAGAGCGGTGAGGCTGGGGGAGGGTTGGACGGAGCGGGAGGGGAGGGAGATGGAAGGGGTGGGAGGGGGAAGGGGCTGTGAAGCCGGGGAGAGGGAGGGGGAGGGCGTGGGAATGAGGGAGGGCGAGGTAGAGGGAGGCGGGGACCAGGCAGTAGGCGCAACATCGGCCATATCCAAATGACAGGCATTCTCTCTTTTTTAAATTTTAAATTTTAAACTCACCCTCTCGCCTTGTAGGCCTATATGTTTACATGTGAAACACTAGCCAGCAGCCGGGCCGATCAAACCCACCACAAGATGGCAGTGCAAAATTGACATTACCATTGGAGAGATAGGGAGTGAGCTGTTAGTGTTGTTTGGTTTTTGGCCTATCCTAATAATGCTGAGTGCCTGGCTAGGAAGCGACAAGTATCAATTTTGTACGGCATTGGTTTGACTCGACTGGGAATTGAATTCCCGACCTTCTACATGGGAGGCCTGTGCTCTACCTATTTGGCCACTGCGTCCAGAGTACTGAAGCAGCATGACGGAATTAAAACATCCTTGTCTTTAACGCTCGCATGTGCCAGCCCCAAACCAGCAACCAGACACCCTTTCACAAAAACATTTGAAAGTCATTTTTGTCCATCACTCCATCACTTCCTTCCTTCTTTCTTTCTTTCTTTCTTTCTTTCTTTCTTTCTTTCTTTCTTTCTTTCTTTCTTTCTTTCTTTCTTTCTTTCTTTATTTCTTTCTTTATTTCTTTCTTTCTTTATGTATGAATCAATGGGAACACAAATAAGGGGAGCAAGAAAGAATACATTATAGTCTGAAATTACTAAAGTGTGAAATAAATGCAGTCTGGAATAAATCAAATGTGAAATGAATGCAGTTTAGAATTATACAGATAAAACCGACAGAGAGAGACCTGTGAAAAGCACACTGGCTCTGCATTGTAGTGTATGTATGGCTAGCACGCCAAACCTAGCAAGAAGGGTCAAGTGCCACAGGTGACGTGGTGGATCGAGGATTGAATAAAGGGCACTTAGCATTCAGACTTCTAAGCGTTCACGTCTTTTACTTAACTACATGGTGTCAGATCTGGTGGAACAGCTTCAAACATGGCGCTAACAGGACTAAAACCGCCGGCTCTTCTAAGTTTGCTGAATCGGTCCGGGCTATTGGGGATTTCCGTCTGATTGGCGAGTATGACACGGGAACTACGAATTGTACGCCGGTGACACTGGACTGTCTTCTAAGAGCGAGAAAATGCAATGTGCAATGCTCTCGCGTGTGTGCGTGCGCGTGTGTGTGTGTGTGTGCGTGCGTGCGTGCGTGCGTGTGTGTGTGTGTCTGTCACCTAGGCGCTGCAACCTTCTTACTTACCTGAGTGGGGGAAACGGGTGGGTGGCAGAACCACACCCACCTACCAGTACCATTCAGCATGACATACTTCGGTGTAATATTCGGACAGTTGTTAACACATCTCCTATGTTACCACCAAAGATAAGCCAGAGCAGCAGACAAATGCAGTGTAGTTAGTTAGACGCACCCTCCCCTGCCCACCCCTAACAGTTACGCAACGGTTCTAGTAGCGTCTAGTAAATGAGCTGATAGAAGCATATTTAAATCATTCTGCTCATCGTATTTGAAGGTGTCTCTACAAATCGACTGGTGATAACCGGAAGTGGGATCAATCAATCAATCAATCAATCAACCGAAAGTGGAACCAAATTCGGACGAAGCTAGTTCAGCGTTGTTAATGTTAAAGTTGTATAGTCCGATGGTTTTGAGTTTCTGTCATTTTCTGAGATAAATATATTAGGCTGACCTACCTTACTTTAGTTTGAAGTTACTTTTATGTTAAAGTTGCATATTCCGATGTTTTTGAATTTTCTGTATTTTTTCTGAGATGAATATATTAGATCGATCACTAGTATTTACTTAACACTAGTTCAAAGTTACTTTTATTTTAAATGGTAAACTTTTGAGATATTTTAGTGCAAACATGGAAAATTAGTTTTGGCAAGCTTGCCAAAACTCTGACATATTAGACTTCTGCAGTAACAGGTTCTGTTAAATTGACTCAGTATTGCCTTCTATGCAGAAACAAATGCTTATTAAGTGCATCAGTATCTAAGTTAGATATGTAAAATCAAATCTAGATAATTGGTTTGGTTTTGAAAATTTGATATTTCATCAGACTATGCAGCTTTAAATGGCTAACTTTTTACATATTTGAAGTGCAAATGTACTAAATTAATTTTGGCAAGCATTCTAAAACTCTGACACCATCGGCTTCTGCAATAACAGCTTCTATTAAATTGGCTTGGTATGCTGTTCTGTGTGGTGATAAATGTTTGATCAGTGTACCAGTATCTAAGTTACATATGTAGAATTAAATGTAGATCACTGTTTTGGTTTTGAAAATTTGATGTTTCCATCGGACTATGCAGCTTTAATGTCCCTATTTTAGATGCCATATAATATAGTTAATGGTAATGGTAATGAGTCATTATCCGATTTGGAGGGGTTTCACTCCTGAATCGAGTGTAGACTGAGGCTTAAGTAAGGTGGCTGATAACGCCACAGAGGCTTAAGAACCTTATGGCCCCAATGTGGGTTCAAGAAGCTGAACGCCCCAACTTAGGTTCAAGAAGCTGAACGACCCAAAATAGATTTAAGAACCCGACAGTTCCAACAGACGTGTAAAAACCGAACGGCACCAACAGAGGTTTGGGAACTCCCTCTCCATCTCCCCCTCCCCTCCCTCCCCCTCTCCCTCTGTCTCTCTCGCCCTCCCTCTCCCTCTCCTTCTCCCTCTCCCTCTGTCTCTCTCGCCCTCCCTCTCGCTCGCCCTCTCGCCCTCCCTCACCCTCTCGCCCTCCCTCTCAACCTCCCTTTCGCTCTCCCTCCCCCCTCTCTCCCCCTCCCTCTCCCTCTGCGTCTGTCTCTCCCTCATCCCCTCTCCCACTCTCCCTCTACTCTCTTCTCTCTTCCTCGACTCTCCTCCCTCTCCCTCGACTCTCCTTCTCTCCCTCCCTCGACTCTCCCTCCCTCGACTCTCCTTCTCTCCCTCCCTCGACTGTCATTCTCTCCCTCCCTCAACTCTCCTCCCACTCCCACGGCTCTCCTTCTCCCCCCCCCCCTTCCACCGTCCTCTCCCTCCCCCTCCTCTCCTCTCCTCTCCCTCCCTCCCTTCTCCCCCCTCTACAGTACAGTACAATGCAGTACAGTAGAATATTGTCGAGAGAACAAACTTGTGCGGTCAGCATGTGCTACCTAGTGGTAAGCGGCAATGGTGGTAGGCGGCGATTCATTACTTAGATTGTTAATATGCTGGCATCACCTGCAGGTCTTGGCCGTGTGCATCCACACGCCATCTCTTACCTGTGCCGCCACCACATGAAAGCCCCGGCCTGACTGCAAGCCCGGCCTCATGCCGATAGAATATGGCTTCTGCCCGTTAATCAATTCCTACCAAGCGGCCGGATCGTGCAGAAAACCCGCCCTGGGCGTGCGGGGTGAGGAGAGGGAGGGGGCAGGGGATTGACGGTGTGGAAAGGGGTGGATGGTGTGGGAGGGCGGAGGAGGGGAGGGGGCGGAGGGAGATGGAGCTGATGGGAGGGGATGGGAGATGGAGCGGGGGGTTGGGGCCTCTGTGCGACTAACAATTCGCAGGTAAATTCTCGTCAAGGTAGTAGTCATTCGTTTGAACTCGCAGTGGGTCACGATGCTGACTGTAGCTGACATGTTTGTTTGCGTGGTGAAAGCGATGCATTAACTGACTGCGATGTTGGCGATGGTTTGTTGGTGAAGCAAAATTGGATAATGCGTTTGATGCATTCAGGGATCTTTCATCGCGGTGCAGTTTCATTGATCTTTGTCGGCGGGTTTCTATCTCTCTCTCTCGCTCTCTCTTTCTCTCTCTCTCTCTCTTTCTCTCTCTCTCTATCTCTCCCTCTCTCTCTCTCTTTTTTTTGTTTTTTTGTGTCTTCGACTGCCGCCAGCTTCTAAGGTCCTCACCTTTTCCTGACCTTGCGTTCATAAGAGGATGGCGGGGATGGGGGTGGGGGAGGGGAGAGGGTTGTACCTAACATAATATTCAACATTTCCCAGACGCGCCAACAGCAAGGGTTCTTTTGTGTGCTTTTTTTTAATTGAGAAAAAGGGTTATTTAACGGGGAAATACTCGAATTAGACAAACTGTTGACAACTATTATGAGTGATTGAAGCTAATCTAATGTATTGGTGTCATCAGGGTTCATGTATTGCTTTTTGATGTTCTTAGTCTTTAATGCGTGCTTGTTTGGCTGTTTGTTTATTTGTTCTGTAAGATCAATCTCTTTGTCATACGCATGCGCGGGCCACCTTTGTAGCGGAAGTATAGACGGTCTCTTCATCGCCCGTCAGTAAAGCATAAAACATGGTTTCTCCGGTGTACGAAGAAGCTGCCTGTCAAGGTTACAGTAAGGATGCAGAAAACAACAACAATAACACTCCCAGTAGGTGTATGGGACTGGTTGGTGCCTAGTGTGTATGTGTGTATGTGTGTGTGTGTGGGGGTGGTGGCTGTGGGTGTGGGTGTGGGTGTGGGTTGTGTGTGTGAGATGGAGAGAATGTGTGTCTGTGTGAGCGTGTGGCTTTGAGAGTGTGAGCGGGAGAGAATGTGTGTGAGCGTATGTGTGAGCGTGTGGCTGTGAGAGAGACAGTGGGTGAGCATGTGGCTGTGAGAGAGACAGTGTGTGAGCATGTGGCTGTGAGAGAGACAGTGTGAGCATGTGGCTGTGAGAGAGACAGTGTGTGAGCATGTGGCTGTGAGAGAGACTGAGCATGTGGATGTGAGAGAGACTGTGAGCATGTGGCTGTGAGAGAGACAGTGTGTGAGCATGTGGCTGTGAGACAGCGTGTGTTGGTGTTGTGTGAGAGGGAGAGACTGTACGTGTGTGAACGTGTGTGCTGCGGGAGAGACTATATATATATATTTATATAAATATATATATATATTTATGTATGTATAAATGTAATAATAAATAATATATCTGTGTATGTAGTTATAGCTAAGTTAATCACGTGTACTTTAGTGGTAATTTAGACTCAGTTAAACACTGTTTTGAAAGTGCAATACCATTTTCATTTAATTAAAGTTGTGTACTCTGATAGTTTTGAGGTTTTTCTTACATATAAGAAAACTAAGAAGATGGTAGTTTGAACATTATAATCTACTTCACTTTTAGTTCAAAGTAACTTCCATGTTAACGGGCTAACTTTGGAGATACTTATAGTTAAAACATGCAAAATAAGCTTGGTGTGCATGTCGAAATGTGAGACATCATATGCTTGAGCATCGATAGATTCTATTCACTTAACTTACTATTCATTGTAGAGACCCAGACATGTTTAAGTAGTGCGCCATGTGCATAATAGGTTGGCTAAGTAGGATCACATCTGGGGCAGTTTTTGGTTTCATCAGACTATGAAACTAATGACCACGAATACAACAAGGTGAAGGCAGTCAGGGAAAGTAACTATCGGTAATAAAACAACTAACCAATTGGTGAACTAACAAGCTTAGAGAGGGTAGGGAGATGTGGGGAAATACTCGTAAACAGAGAAAGAATACATGCAGTCGATAGCTACACAACAACGGAAAGTGACAAAACAAGGGGAACCGCGAGACTATTTACTGTCTAGCAGTAGCAGCGAAAGCAAGTCATTAGACCTAACCGTTATGGGCAGCATAAATATACTCTCACATAAAAAATGAATAAAAACATGCACACATGCAAAATAAATAAACGTGGTATGTCCATATTATGCATATAATGTACCGCTTAACTTGGGTGTAATTTAGGAAACTGGTACAAGTACCAAGAGTCGGTGGAAAGGCGTGGTGTGATGATGTGTAAGGCGGGAGGGTGAGGGTGATGAATGCTGCATTATCAGGTGAGACCAACTACCTGGCAGGCTGGCACCGATCATCTCACATTTTGACCTCGGGAGATGAAGGTTTTTTTGTTTTTTTGTTCAACTATTTATTCATCGAATAATATATCTTGTCAGCGCCAGAGCACTGGTCTTCCGGCCGTACAGTACAACTCCTTAATACATAAATGAAACTACTATCTATTGTAATAGTGACTGCATGCACATCCTGTTTGTTACTAAAAGTATTATACATTTTATAAATGAAGTATCAGCCGTAGTAGTAACTGTGTACAATTCCAGTCCAATAAAAGTATCATGCATTCAGTGAATATGTATTGCATGGGTTTAGAATTGTCTTTAAACACTTTTTTGCTTTTTTGCTTTTTGTAAAGAAATATACAAAAAAATATTTGCGCTGTAATCGATTACTTTGCCCCTTCTCAAGCCTGGCGTCGCTGCACTCCCCACGCTGGCATCTTTTACCTTTGTCCAAAATCGTCATTCCGAATGGCGATTTTGGAATAATTTAGATTGGTCGGGATGGTTTAATTGAATTCAAGGTTTAATCGAATGGGTAGGAGTGCAGGCTTCCCGTGCGGAAGGTCGGGTGTTTGAATCCAGGTCGAGTCAAACCAATCGCATACAAAATTGATGCCTGGCGCTCGGCATTACTAGGATAGGGAATGGACTGGTTTACTCGGTAGCAGGATAATGTGACCGAGTGGGATCTTGGATCATGGTGCTGGTGATCTGGTCTCCCAGTGGGGCAGCACTATTAAGTTGCTATGTGTGCGCACTGTCCTAAGTCGGTACCCTTCCTGATGTGACCTTGGATGTTGTCAGGATTTAAAACCCCAAACAAACTACTGGTTTCTGGATCGGTGAGCCGATTGTTCAGGGTTCCCGGTATTTTTAGTCGAGGGTTTCATCGTCTAGTTTTAAGGTAAACATATCGTAAGGGCAGTTTCTGAATAGTTGACAGTTTGTAAATAATACAGGTGCTCCATTGTTGCATATATCGTTCTTTCAGAACCACGGATAATGTGCCTCACCACCATCGTCGATCTTTCCCCCTAAAAAAACCTAAGCCAACGGTAATCATTTCACCGTTAGTGAGTTTGTTCATCTGTTTCAATTTCGCATTTTGATCATTGTCGGTGTTCTAGATCTTATCAATTCATTGATAATTATTAATTATATTTTTGTTATTCATGAGGGTTTTTTACCAATGACGTTTTTGAATGTTCTATCAACATTAATATACACATACCAATGCGCATGCACCAGTACATAATTCACAAGAATGTTTACGCTAACTCTAAGGAACCCATACACACGTATACAGCGAGCAATTCACTATACTGACCACACTGCCACCATCAGCGCATTGCCATCAAGTAGAGCTGGAAGATCTCCACGATTCTAGCGATTTTTGATAATCATCGATTAACTATCACGAAATGCCCAGGATATATCTGACACCAATTGCTCAGTCAGAATTTTGTTCGCATATATATGACCTTAGATGTTAGAAACTGAAAAACAAAGAGTGATTGCAGAGAGAAAAGGGGAATTGGTGGCATGGGTGATAATGCAGTCACAACCAGGACAGTGAAACAATCTCCAAGGATAGTCTGTACTGATGATGGGTCAGTGGAATGCAGCTAGGATAGTAGCACACTGTGTGAAATCTGAGTTCTAGGAGTTCTCCATGAATCCCTGACAGTGCTGAGCCTATGGGACTCATAGGGGAAAAAACTGTCAGCACACACACACACTACACACACACACTACACACACACTACACACACACACGCTACATACACACACGCTACATACACACACTACACACACACACACTACACACACACACAAACGGGCGCGGTGGCCGAATCGGTACGAGAGCAGGCTTCCAGTGATGAACTTCTGGAGTTCGAATCCTGGCCGAGTATTAAAATTGATACGTGTCGCTACCTAGCATGGCGCTCAGTATTACTAGGATAGGGCCTGTATTGAGTAGCTCCGTATCAGGATAATGATCCTGAGAGAGGGAATTAGGTCAGGGTGCAAGTAGCATTGTCTCCCAGTTGAGCAACATTATAAAGTCGCTATGAGTGTGCACTGTCACAAGTCGGTACCCGCCCTGATATAACTTTAGATGTTGCCAGGACGTAAAACTCCAACAACCAACCAATCAACATATATATGTCTAAGTTAATATATCAATTCATTACTTTTTGTTTGAGTGGTATTTCTACACTCAACCACAAGTCGGCCGTATATTCTGCAACCCGTCTTCCCACCAAAGAAAGAAAACGAGAAGAAGAAAAAACACCCCACAAAAGCAGCAACATTAACAACAAGACTATTTGCATTTGCTCAACGGCGTTGTGTTGAGTTGTTGACAAGACTCACAATTAGGAGGCAGTATATGTGCAACCACCCCACCATAATTCCATGTCGGGTTTCCTGCATGGTTGGCGTAGTGGGGATCGTAGTGGAGGGAACAGAATACGTGAGGTCACTCAGGGTAATGCCATGACTTAATTACTAGGAATCGCTGTCATCAGCAATATTTACATTACTGTTAGTATGCTCAATGGTCTGATCCCATGGTCACTTGAAATGTAATATTGGCTTATATTGAATACCCGAAGTCTCCCACCCACCCCCTCTTCCCCTCCATCTGCCTCTTACTTTATTCTTACCCGCCCCACCTCTCTGTCCCCCCTCCTCTCCCCTCTCCCCTCCCCTCCCCTCCCCTCCCTCCCCTCCCCTCCCCCTCCCCCTCCCCTCCCCCCCTCCCCTCCCCGCCCCCTCCCCTCCCCTCCCCTCCCCTCCCTCCCCCTCCTCCCTGCCCCCCCCCTCCTCTCCCCCCTCCCCCCCTCCTCTCCCCTCCCCCTCCCCTCCTCTCCCCTCCCCTCCCCTCCCCCTCCCCTTCCCTTCCTCCTCCTCTCCCCTCCCCTCCCCTCCCCTCCCCTCTCCCTCCCCTCCCCTCCCCTCCCCTCTCCTCCCCTCCCCTCCCCTCCCCTCCCCTCCCCTCCTCTCCCCTCCCCCTCCCCTCTCCCTCCCTCCCCTCCCCCCTTCCCTCCCCTCCCCTCCCCTCCCCTCCCCTCCCCTCCTCCCTCCCCTCCCCTCCCCTCTCCCTCCCCTCCCCTCCCCCCTCCCTCCCCCCCCCCCCCCCTCCCCTCCCCTCCCTCCCCTCCCCTCCCCTCCCCTCCCCTCCCCTCCCCTTCCCTCCCCTCCCCTCCCATCCCCCCTCCGCTCCCCCCCCCGCTCCCCTCCCTCCCCTCCCCCCTCCCCTCCCTCCCCTCCCCTCCCCTCCCCTCCTCTACCTTCCTCTACCTTCCTCCTTTCTTTTACTTTCTTCTACTTTCCTCTCTCCGTTCGTCTCGTCTCGTCTCTACTTTCCTTTCTCCGTTCCTCTACTTTCCTCTCCTCCACTCGCCCTAGCCGTGTCTCTGACCTCGTTGTAATGTAACACTGTGATTTATACAACACTGCTGTGATTTATACAACACTGCTGTGATTAATACAACACTGCTGTGAATAATACAACACTGCTGTGATTAATACAACACTGATGTGATTGATGCAACACTGGTGTGATTAATACAAAACTGGTGTGATTAATGCACCACTGGTGTGATTAATGCAACACTGGTGTGATTAATACAACACTGGTGTGATTAATGCAACACTGGTGTGATTAATACAACACTGGTGTGATTAATGCACCACTGGTGTGATTAATGCAACACTGGTGCGACTAATACAACACTGTTGTGATTAATACAACACTGCTGTGATTAATACAACACTGCTGTGATTAATACAACACTGCTGTGATTAATACAACACTGCTGTGATTGATACAACAATGATGTGATTGATACAACACTGGTGTGATTAATGCAACACTGGTGTGGTTAATGCAAAACTGGTGTGATTAATGCACCACTGGTGTGATTAATGCAACACTGGTGTGATTAATGCAACACTGGTGTGATTAATGCAACACTGGTGTGATTAATGCAACAGTGGTGTGATTAATGCACCACTGGTGTGATTAATGCAACACTGGTGTGATTAATGCAACACTGGTGTGATTAATGCAACACTGGTGTGATTAATACAACACTGGTGTGATTAATGCAACACTGGTGTGATTAATACAACACTGGTGTGATTAATACAACACTGATGTAATCAATACAGTGATGTAATCAATACATTGTTGTGATACAACACTGTTGTTATGCGGTACTGTTGCGATACAACACTGTTGTTATGCAGTACTTTTGTGATACAACACTGTTGTTATACAGTACTGTTGTGATATAACACTGTTATCCAGTACTGTTGTAATACATCACTGTTATAGCGTACTGTTGTAATACAGCACTTGTTATACAGTACTGTTGTGATACAACACTGTTATACAGTACTGTTGTGATACAATACTGATATGCAGTACTGTTGTAATACAACACTGTTGGTATACAGTACTGTTGTAATACAACACTGTTGATATACAACACTGGTGTAATTAATACAGCTCTGTTGTACCACAGCTGTGATACTGCACTGGTGTTGTAGGGCTTGGTTGATGTAGAGGCTGGTGGTGTGCATGCATTACGCATTGTTCGATATGTGTGGTCTGCAGTTATACGCGTACTGTGACTGGTGTAGGTGAAGTCCAGTCAGGCCGCCCACAGGGTCGTGCAGTGAGACCTGCTTTCTGTGTTTGACCAGACTGACTGTTCGGGGCACGTCTCACTTGGACACGGCGGGACACGCCTCACCATCAGCATGCCTGCCGGTCACATCAACGCATTATTTAACCCACTTACAGCGCCACCATACGGATTCCCGCTTCATTACTGCTGCTGGTAAAGCCCCAGTCACACCTACCCGGATCAGTGGCCGGTCGAGCCCCGGACCATGATCCGGTGTGGTCCGTGGCGATCCGGCGTGATCCGTGGCTGGTCCTTGGTGATCCGTGGCTGGTCCGGCCTCATCCGGGGTCGGCCCCGGATGGTTTAAAATGTTTAAAACATCTGGGATGGTCTGGGGAATTTTGCGATCCGGGCTTGATCCGGCATCGTCCGGGATGATCCGGGGGTAGTCCGGGAGTGCTCCGGGGGTAGTCCGTGTACCTTCCGGGGCAGTCCAGGTGTTTTTTAAAAAGGATGAGCCACATTTTAGCCACGGTTTAACCCGGACTAGCCCCGTCATAGCCATGGACCACTCCTGGCCTGCCCAGATAAGACCCGGACAAGTTGGATGAGCATCGATTAGCCACGGATAGCCTGGTTTACCACGGATCAGTCCAGGATGAGCCCCGTTTTTGTATATATATATAGCAGGAGCAAGTCCACTTCAAGTCCGGGACTACTCCATGGACACACCGGGCTGCGGGTAGTCTGTGGGGTGGTCTGGCTCAGTCCGGGGCTCGTCCGGGGCTCGTCCGGGGCTCGTCCGGGGCTCGTCTGGGTAGGTGTGACTGCGAGGCCAAAAACGACCAAAATAGCTATTTTTATCCGGGGCTGTCCGGGACAGTCCGGGCGACTAGTCCGGGGGTGGTCCGGCTAAAAGTCCGGGGCTCATCTGGGTAGGTGTGACTGGGGCTTCATGTCCTCATAAACACCCCAGCAGTCAATAAATGCCATAAAGACACAATATATGCGTTCCCATGGTTACAGGTTTATTCTTAGGGTATGTTTAATGTCCGATCACTTTCCCTTGATCTATTAAGCTATTGTTTCGCTATTTCTAAATCGCTTTTTTAATATTAATGAAATGTGTTTTCATGTGTGAATTGCAAAAAGTGTGGGTTCGAATCCTGATCTGGGCGCAATATTTCTCATTGTTATTTTCACCATGGCACTGGTTTCTGTGACCTGGATCCCATACAAGCTACATACTGTATGGTTGTTGAATCTACCCTGTAAGCCCATCGCCTGTATCTGTGTATTTGTAAGCATTAAGCGACTTATGGACGTAAACCATTTGAAAGGACTTCCAGGGGGACGAGTGTAGTTATCTGCACTGACGTCTCAGGCAAGGAGCCGCATAGACAGGTAGACACGGATAGGGTGATCGCATTAGGGAGCCTAGGTAGTGTAAATTGTTAAAATGCTAACCATGGAATGGCAGGAAGTGTGGATTTGAATCCTTATCTAGGAACAATATTTCCCATTTTCATCAGCGCATCCTCCATGATACATACATTATTTGGCTCAGTGCCAATATAATGTGATCGAGTGGGATATTATGTTTGTTTGTTTGTTGTTTTACATCCTAGCAACATCTAAGTTCATATCAGGACGGGTACCGACTTGTGACAGTGTGCACTCATGGTGACTTTCTAGTGCTGCCCCACTGGGAGACCATGCCACAGCACCATGACCTGATATCCCACTCAGTCACATTATACTGACACTGAGCCAACCAGTCCTCACCCTATCCTAATAATGCTGAGTGCCTGGCTAGGAAGCAACAAGTATCAATTTTTAAGTCATTGATTTGACTCGACCAGGGTTCGAACCCACGGTCTACCAACACAGGTGACGGACGCCCTAACTCATTCGGCCATCCCGTCTGGTCAGTATTTGAACTGAGAACTGCGCGGGTGGCTGAAGGGCGCATTCCATATACGCGTAATGCGTAATGCGAATGCGAATGCGACAAACGCCTTGAAACCTATGAGCTACATTCCATATACGCGTAATGCGTAATGCGAATCCGAATGCGAATAAAATCCATTATCCCGATCGCTCCATGTAGCGATCGGTGCGTAATGCGTAATGCGTAAAGGTGCTGCGAATAGAAAAGCATCAGTCGCATTTGTCCATTGATATAAGGCTGGAGGAGGCGACTGATAATTACGGACAGCCGGGACATCCCTCGAAGAAAGCCAAACTGAGCCATGTTTGGACCGTCCCATTCTCTGTGTGTGTGTCTCTGTGTGTGTCTCTGTGTGTGTATCTGTGTCTCTGTTTGTGTGTCTGTGTGTGTGTCTGTGTGTGTGTCTCAGTGTCTGTGTGTGTGTGTCTCTGTGTCTGTGTGTATGTCTGTGTGTGTGTGTCTGTGTGTGTGTGTCTCTGTGTGTGTGTCTCTCTGTTGTGTCTCTGTGTGTGTCTGTGTGTGTATATGTGTCTGTGTGTGTCTCTTTGTCAGAGACACAGAGACACAGACTCACACATAGAGACACACACAGAGAAATATGAAAAATGGGAGGGTGCAAACATGTATGTTTATGCGGCGGACCTGTTAGGAAGCAGTCTTCAAGGTGGTGCGAATAGAAAATCATCAGTCGCATTTGTCCATTGATATAAGGCTGGAGGAGGCGACTGATAATTACGGACAGCCGGGATAAGGTGGTGCGAACAGAAAAGCATCAGTCGCATTTGTCCATTGATATAAGGCTGGAGGAGGCGACTGATAATTACGGTCTTCATGAGAAGTATGAAGAATGGGACGGTGCAAACATGTAGGTTTATGCGGCGGACCTGTTAGGAAGCAGTCTTCATATTTGGGACGGTCCTAACATCCCTCCAAGCAAGCTAAACTGAGCCATGTTTGGACCGTCCCATTCTGTGTGTGTGTGTCTCTGTGTGTGTTTCTGTCTGTGTCTGTGTGTATGTCTGTGTGTGTGTGTGTGTCTCTGTGTGTGTGTCTCTGTGTGTGTGTCTGTGTTGTGTCTGTGTGTGTATCTGTGTGTGTCTCTGGTGTCTCTGTGTTGTGTCTCTGTGTGTCTCTGTGTCTTTGTGTCTCTGTTGCTGTGTGTGTGTGTCTGTGTGTGTATCTCTGTGTCTCTGTGTGTGTCTCTGTGTTGCTGTGTGTGTGTGTCTGTGTGTGTCTCTGTGTCTGTGTGTGTCTCTGTGTGTGTCTCTGTGTCTGTGTGTGTGTCTCTGTGTCTGTGTGTATGTCTCTGTGTGTGTGTCTGTGTGTGTGTCTCTGTGTGTGTCTCTGTGTTGTGTCTCTGTGTCTATGTGTGTGTCTCTGTGTGTGTATGTGTGTGTATATGTGTCTGTGTGTGTCTCTTTGTCAGAGACACAGACACACACATAGAGACACACACATAGAGACACACACAGAGACACAGAGTCACACACACAGAGACACAGACAGAGACACACACAGAGACACAGACACACACATAGAGACACACACAGAGACACAGAGTCACACACACTTTTTATATACTTTTTATATACTTCACTGCATAACGCATAACGCAATACGCATTACGCGCATATGGAATGCTGGCATTCGCATAACGCGTAACGCATTACGCATTACGCGTATATGGAATGCGCCCTTTAATCTATAAGACAAAGACAGCTGGCTTGCTTCCCATGGGTTTGGAAACCCGACCGGGATATTATGTCATGATGTTGTTTGCAATGTAGCGCAGTAGGGCCGCACTACATATTATTTGCACACAACTCCCCTCCCCCCCCCTCCCCACCTCTCCACTACTCCAACAAAAACTAAAAACTTAACAAAAACAAAGTTTGTGTTATCATTGATGGCTATTTAAAATCTGAAGGGGAAAAAGGGGGTACAAAGCTATCACTTTCTTCTTTTTTTTTCTTGAAGATTTATACTGCCTATCATGGATAAGTCTAAATAGACTTGTTTTCACCATCAGACAGTTTTTCGAAAGAAAGCTTGAGCCTACACTTTTACCGTCCCAAGGGATTTTTAACCTCCCACACCACATAGACATGGAATCAGAGCAACTAGCCTTTGATGATGCTGTAAGTTATACACAGCGGTGGACATTCAAATTGGCAGAGGGGGGGGGGGGGGGCACGGGGATTTGAACCACTGACCTTCAGATTAGGGGTCCGACATAGAATAAAGTCAGATACTCTAACCACAGAGAACACCAACTGTTTTGACACCGGGCAGGTAATACCATACCCCGGATATTATTTATTGGACTGAATACCAATCCTGATCCATAAGATTCACACTGACTATTGTTGTAAAACACCAGATCAAACAATCATCATTGGATTAAAGTTGCATAGTCCGATGGTTTTGAATTTCTGGCATTTTTCTGAAATAACTATATTTAATTGGTTGTTATAGCCTACCTTACTTTAGTTTGAAGTAACTTTCATTTTGAATGTCTAACTTTTGAGATATTTGAAGTACAAACATCCTAAATTGATTTTGGCAAGCTTGCCAAAACTCTAACACCCTATGCAGTAACAGGTTCTGTTAAATTGACTCAGTATGGCCTTCTATGTGGCAATAAATGGTTAATAAGTGCACCAATATCTAAGTTAGATATGTAGAATAAAGTCTAGGTGAATGTTTTTGTTTTTAAAATTTGATGCTTCATCGGACTATGCAGCTTCAAGGTCGGGATATGTTGGTTACTGCCTCTGTGCGTTATTATTTTGTAATCGGGAGGGAGGTGCTATTGTTCTATTAATGAGTGCACTACCGGCGATAGAAATGAAGCAAAGTTGTTCACTTGTCCATAAGACAAGTCGGGTGATTTTTACTTGCCCATCTGAGTTTTCACTTTTGTTTATTATCGCAATTAACCTCCATGGTCATGTGAATAAAACTACACAAATAAAGCAAAACAAATGTCATAAATAGTGTAAATTACCTTTTAACGACCTCACATTGGCATGGTAAATTACTTCACACTGAGTCAATCTCAAAGCAATATTGCGAAGTACATGTTTTTCAAACAAAAATGATCACTTGTCCAACGGAAAAGCTTGACCATATTCTGCTTGTGTGTGCCTACTCTCACTTAGCTCAGACAAGCAGACGAACCATATTTCGAATGCTGACTGTGTGAAAACAGCCACACCTACACTACCTGTACGCATGCAGCATTGATATATACATCGTTGTAAAACAAAATGTCCGAATGTATTACACACCGTTTATAGCGTGTGTGCGTGGTTACAATACTCCAGTAAGTGATGGATGACTCAGGTGTTGTTTATAGCTTATGTGCATTGACAGACACCAGGCAAGTTGTATCTAACTACAGTCGTACATGTAGTCATTGGGCAACTCCATCCAGGCCAGTGATGTCCTGACTGTGTGCGTGGCTGAATCAATAAGACAAATACAGCTGGCTTGCTTCCCATGGGTTTGGAAAACCCGACCGAGTCAAACCAATAACTTCCTAAATTGATATGTGTAGCTATCTAGGCTGGCACGCGCCATAAATAGGATAAGGACTGGTTTGCTTAATATCAGGCTAAGTGGGATGTTGGCTTATTGTGCCAGTGGCCCAATCTCCTGGTAGGGCAGCACTATAAAGTCGTCATGAGTACATAAGGTATCCATCCTGATATGTTATTTGCATAACAAGCTATACTTCAAGTTGCTAGGACGTAGAAAAACCAAACCCATAAACAAACAAACCCAATGTTGTACTGATATTGCAGATGTCCTGTTCGCAGAGCTCGCTGAAGACAGGCACTACTGTACTTCGTTATCTGACCAAGTTGGAGGGTGTCAGTGGGTGTAAGGGAGGGGGGAGGTCGGAGAGGAGAGATGGAACAGGAAGGAGGAGAGGGAGAGATGGAAGAGGGAGGCATGGGGAAGGATGGAGGAGAGGGGGTGGAGTTGGGAGGGAGGGATGGAGGAGGGGGTCGATGGAAGGAGGGAGGGAGGGGGGGGGGAGGGGTGGAGGCGTTACACTGGGGGGTTTGGTTAGAGGGGAGGTATTGATCCCGTGCTGCCTGCTGTGTGCTGTAACATGGTGGGCCGTGACAATCGTGTCGCACCGTCGTGTAAGTTACCTGTCAGAAAGCCTAGACACCCTCAGGCTTCTCTCTCATTAAACCCACCCACTGTCTCCTTTTTAGTCCACTCAGTTCACTCAATACTACTCACTGCGAATGTTTTGTGTTGTTGTTTTGTTGTTGTTTTGCGTCATATCACTTATCAGTTCGAATGCTGACTGTGTGAAAACAACCAGTGACAGTGCGCACTCATGGCGATTTTATAGTGCCCACTGGGAGACCATGTCACTGGCACCATGACCCGATATCATACATTGTCACATTATCCTGATTCTGTGTGGTGCCAACTAAATAGGATAACCATAAACAACAGCAAGTCAAAAACAGTACTATTTGGTACCAGGCTAACTAGTAATGTTAAAATAAAGTGTCTTCTGGGAAACACCGAACTGGAACAAGTAGACAACTACCGATATCTGGGAGTGGATCTAGACAAACACCTAAATTATTACCTCTACATAACAAATAGTATAAAAAAAGTAAACCATAAAATATGGCTGCTGGCTAAACTGAGATACTATATGACTGAAAACATGGCAATTAAAATATATAAAGGCATGATCCTCCCCTACTTTGACTATGGCGATGTAATATACATGGGAGCAAATACAAAACTATTAAACAAACTACAGGTGCTACAAAATAGAGCCCTCAAAGTATGCCTTCAGGTGCACAAAAGATATCCCACAATTGAATTACACAAAAAATGCAATACAACACTACTAACGAGTAGAAGAGAAATGCACATCCAAATACTAGCACACTATTACACCACAAAACCAGGCTACACAGCAACCCCCCCATAGGGACACCAGGCAAATGGCGGCCCCAGTGCTACTGACAGCAATAAGTAACACAAAAATGTATGAGAGAAGTGTAGTGGCCATGGCGGCACATGCCTGGAATAATCAACCCACACAACAATGGGCAATCAAAAGCCTGGACCACTATAAAAGGTTATTAAAGAAAACATAATACACAACCACCTACTGAAGGAACAATATCTCACCTGACCGTGGGTGTTATGTATATATTATGCATATATTATGATGGAATTGATTTTATCCTGTATCGCTATATTGTCTGCTCCAACCTCCTGTAAGCTTCCTTGTAGTTGTTGGTAGGTGGTTGCTGGTGGTTGGTGTGCGGCCTGGAGGGCAGAAGGTCTGGTCCAACAAAGACCATATAACACTAAGATGGCTCATTCCCTATCTCTCCCATGGTAATGTAACTTTTGCAGTGACATTTTGTGGTGGGTTTGATCAGTCCGGCTGCTGGCTGGTGTTTCACATGTAAACACATAGGCCTACAAGACGAGAGGGTGAGTTTAAAATAAAAAAGAGAGATTGCCTGTCATTTGGACACCCCCCCCCCCACCACCACACACCTACACTCCCACCACACACACACCACACCTACACCACTGCCACACACCTACACCCTCACCACACACACCTACACCTCAACCACACACACTTGCACCCCCCATGACACCCCCCCCCCCCCATGACACACACACCATACACTTACACCCTGAGCACACATATCCACCACAGACCTACACCACCAACACACACATACCTACACCCCCACCACATCCCTAATCCCCCACCACATCCCCCCCCCCCCCCCCCACTACACACCTACCAAGCGACAGCAGGGTTTCTTCTGACACTCCAATGCTATCAAAATGATCAAACCCACCACCTGGTGCACTGGCTGTTCTCTTGATTACACAGTACAGGGCCTATATGTATGAGCCCGGGTTAGCGGTTGTAACCCTGCGTCATGCGGATTTCCCGGGTTAGCGGCGAAAACTGTGTATGTAGGTGTCGGGGTTAAACTAACTCGGCGAGCGTAAAGTCGCCTGCACTAACCCCAAGCGAAAGCAGGGTTAAAGGTGGGGTTAGGCACCGATTATGGCCAAATCTATTGAATGCGATCATATTTAACAGAATTACATAGGCAAATCGTGAAATTTCATTAAATTAACCCTAAATTTGAAGCGAGATTAACGCTGATGCTGTAACGGTGGCGATATTAATATTTTCAAATCGATGAATGTAAAGTAAACAAATCGCCACCGCTGCAGCGATGTCGATATCCATACTGTCCAACGTCAACAAACCACACATCGCCGCCACCGAATAGGCAATATATTATACCCAAATCTATTCAATGCGATCATATTTAACAGAATTACATACTCAAATCATGAAATTTTATTAAATTAACCCTAAATTCAAAGCAATATTAACATAGCAGCTATATCGGCAGCGTTATTCATATTGTCCAATCGACGAATGTAAACAGGCCAGAGGGATTTCCCAAATATATAAATTACTGAAACGTTAGCTAACCCACGCGTGCTTTGGACCCATACATCCCCCGTGACATCCCCCGTGGAACCCCGGGGTTAGATAACCCGGCACCCTCCTTTAACCCCGGTGCGGTTAAAAAGTGACACATACATATGGGCCCTGGCTGAGTGAGCCGTCTTAGTATTATAGGGTATTTGGCTCCAAGCAGCTCTACTCCCCTCCTTCCCTCCAGGTGGGACCTCTGCCCCTAGTCGGGTTCCAGTACCAATCTTAGCCGCTAGATGCCGTCTGTGTGCATCCAGATGGGTCCTGCACAGAGGTCTCTAGCGGTGTCTAGTGGCAAATTGCTGAACTACTACTTTTGAAAACAGTAGTTCGGTTCCCGGTCGAGTCAAAGCAATGACTTGTAAATATTTATATTTGATGCTTCCTAGCTTGGCGCTCAGCATTAATGGAATAGAGCAAGGACCGGTTAGCTCAGTATCAGGATAATGTGACTGAGTGGGATATCAGGGCATGGTGCTGGCGGTCTGATATCTATTAATTCCAAGCACCAGGCTAGGTACCTACAAGTATACTTTTTTAAGTCGTTGATTTGATTCGGTCAGGTTTTTTGTCTAAACTTGCAGGTTCAAAATACTATGACCGTCCACACAGGGAGCGGACACTTCACATGATTTAGTCTTCTTTATTTTCCCCTTTCTTTTTTTCGGGAACTGTTGTGGACTTTGCATCAAATGTGAGCGATTCTAATGAAACTGAAAGTGTATTTGTTTTTGTTTTTTCAGTTCGAGCTGTTGCTGTGTGTAGACGACGATCAGGACCCGGCCATCAACCTTGTGAATCAGCTACGGGAGCGGTATCCCAAAGTCGACTGTCGGGTCTTTACAGGTACGTCACTTGCAGACACACAGGCCTCATTGTCACCACTCCTCACTGTCAAACGTCACATTCCCAGAACATGTTATGTCTACGTCAATTCCAAACACACATGCCTCACTGTCACCGCCCCTCAGTGTCAAATGTCAAATTCCCAGAACATGTTATGTCTACGTCAATTCCAAACACACATGCCTCACTGTCACCGCCCCTCAGTGTCAAATGTCAAATTCCCAGAACATGTTATGTCTACGTCACTTCCAAACACACATGCCTCACTGTCACCACTCCTCACTGTCAAACGTCACATTCCCAGAACATGTTATGTCTACGTCACTTCCAAACACACATGCCTCACTGTCACCACTCCTCACTGTCAAACGTCACATTCCCAGAACATGTTATGTCTACGTCACTTCCAAACACACATGCCTCACTGTCACCACTCCTCACTGTCAAACGTCACATTCCCAGAACATGTTACGTCTACATCACTTCCAAACACACATGCCTCATGGTCACTACTCATCACTGTCAAATGTCACATTCCCAGAACATGTTATGTCTACGTCAATTCCAACTACACATGCCTCACTGTCACCACTCCTCACTGTCAAACGTCACATTCCCAGAACATGTTATGTCTACGTCACTTCCAAACACACATGCCTCACTGTCACTGCTCCTCAGTGTCAAACGTCACATTCCCAGAACATATTATGTCTACGTCAATTCCAAACACACATGCCTCACTGTCACCGCTCCTCACTGTCATGCGTCACTGTCACACTTCACATTCCCAGAACACGTTATGGCTATGTCACTTGGAGGCACAAATGCCTCGCTGTCACCACTCCTTACTGTCATCACTCCTCACTATCAAACCTCACATTCCCAGAACATGTTATGTCTATGCATTTTTAAACAACAACAATAGTCAATGTAAGAAAATGGTCACTTTATTCTAAGTAAGGAAATCCCAAACGAAAAATATTAATTCATCGGACTGTGCAACTTTAATCCATTCATCGCCACAGCCTGGTCTTCACAAAGAGTTGATTTAACACGTTTGTTTCATTGTGTGCTGGTGTGGAGAACCACTCTCAGCAATAAAAGATAAATATGATATTCAAGTAGTATAATCCAATGAAACTCGCAATTCACACACACACACACACACACACACACACACACACGCACACGCACACGCACACACACGCACTTACACACTCTTTCATTGTGTGGCATGCGCACACACAGACAAACAAACACAAGCACATACAGACACTCAGACTTGTTACTCACTATTTTGAATGGCGCTTCTCATCAATGGGCTAAGTAAGAGTAGGGACTGGTTGAGTAAATTGTTGGATAATGTGACTGAGTGAGGATATCATATCAGGGCAGGGTATCCCGGTGCGGCAGCACTATGAAGCAGCTAGCATTGCGTGCTGTCACAGGTCAGCGCCCGTCGGTTGGTGACACTCACACACACATGACCCGATATCATATGGAAGGTGGTCTGATTCTCAGCTTCGTATTGGGTAGTTGGGGAATTTTGCGGCCAGGTGAGTGGAGTGTGCTGGTGCCATCAGTGGTAAGGCACACCGCTAGGATGTTGGCAGGGAACTGGCCTTTGCAACACGCGACGTTCATCAGCACCATGGTGCCGCACTGCCAAGGTCAGCCCCCCTCTCCCCCCCCCCCCCCTTCTCCCCTCCCTCTCCCCCTTCTCTCCTTATCCTTCGCCAACTCCCCTACCCCAACCTCCACTCGCCTACCCCTCCTTCCCCCACTCCCCTCCT
This sequence comes from Branchipolynoe longqiensis, assembly GCA_030323885.1. NCBI lineage: Eukaryota > Metazoa > Annelida > Polychaeta > Phyllodocida > Polynoidae > Branchipolynoe > Branchipolynoe longqiensis. The sequence goes on from CM059188.1 coordinate 68,722,850, forward strand.
CTCCTTCCCCCACTCCCCTCCCCTCCCCTCCCCTCCTTCCCCCACTCCCTACCACTACCTCCCTCTCCGCCAGTCCACTCCCCCTCCTTTTCCCCCTCCCCTACCCTCCCCATCGACCATACTCCCCCACACCCCTGTTCCCCCCCCCCTTCCCCTGCCCCTTCCTCCCCCTCCTTCTCCGCCCTCTCCTACCCCTATCCCTACCCCTCCCTACTCCTCCCTACTTTCGTCCCCCCTCCCCCTTTCCCTCTCTCCCACCTCCCCTCATCCTCCTTCCCTTCCATCTCCTAACCCAAGTCCCTTCCTCCTCCCTTTTCCTCCCCTCCTCTTCCTTCCCCTCCTCCCTCTCCGCTCTCCGCTCTCCCCTCTCCTCTCTCCTCTCTCCTCTCCCCTCTCCCCTCCCCCCCCCCTCCCCTCCCCTGTCTTTTTCCCCTTACCATCCCCCTCCCCATATTTCTTCTCCCTCCTCCCTCCCATCTCCCCCTCCTCATTTTCATCTTAGTGCAAGGTCATCAAACCTAACCGCCTTGTGTGAAATGCGGGAACCCTGTTTACCGATTGATCGCGACAGGAGTTTTAAATTATATGCACTAAACTTCTTACTGGCGGTAGAGGTGAGGTATGCGCATATGCATTGTTATTTCCGTCTAAGGGGCGGGTTGGGGGTGGGGAGTATATTCATGCATATCCATGTTCTTTGTTCAACTAGTAATTAGTGGATGCCCTGCTGCAGAATAATACAGATGAGAGCTTGTGAATTGACGAAGAAAACCTAGAAAGTGATATTTATCCTGTTGATGACAATGGAGCACTACTGTCCACCTACCCCCTCCCAGCATAATGGAATAGTCCGTCGCATTTGAATAAATGCATTGTTCTTGTTTGTAGATGGAGTGGGGGTGGGAGTGGGGAGTGGGGAGTGCCAGCGCATCCAGCCAACAGGCTGGCCAATGGCTGTTAGTGTTCTAGTAAAGTGCTGTGAATTTAGCTGCAAAATGTTGGCAGTACACAATGGAATTTGTGCCAAATTAATACATCAAATTCCCTCCCATTCTGGCAGTGTTTCTGGCTCATGCTTAATACATGGTATGTAACGCATTTATGAGCATAGAAACAATTGTTTATAATGGAATAAATTTTAAATAATTAAATTTACAATGCAATGTCTAGACTAGTGAATTTGTGATATGAAGTGGTGTACCTATTCTTATTGAATGCTATGCACACGTCGGGAAATTTATATTGTGTATTTATTGCTTGAAGTGTTGTTATTATTATTATTGTTATTATTATTATTATTATTATTATAGGATAATAGGATTATTCCACTGTCCTCATTTTATGTGTGTGTACCATCGGGCCTTGCCATACAAATAACCCTGGCCTTGGGATGTGGCATCTGCTTGTGCCCTCCGCTTATGGCCTCGGGCTCTGACCTCGGTCTGTGTAGATCAGCAAGACCGCCAAGGTGTGCGCGCGCACATGCACACACACATGGGGCGTAATCGATTAATCGACTCTGGTCACCCGAGCCACTTTCTGGCGCATGCGCACATCCTGCAGACTCGGGTCGAATAACCGAATAAGCTTCTGCACGCTCGGGTTGGAAAAAATGGTGGCTTAATCTAAAACCTAATTATTTGTTTTAATAACCAATATAAGTACAGCAAAATAGGATTTAAAGTATCTTAGGATCGTATAAGCTGACAATCTGGGTTATTTAAAAAAAAGCATTAAAACAACGAATAGGACATGTAGTGGTAGCTACAGGTACAAGCTCAGGTGTGACGCCATGGTTCCTAGCAAACCCCAGCCAAGAGGTGGGTTACTGGCGTGGGGTCGTTTTGCACACGGCACGTGTTTTTGTCGACTCCACTCGCGGTGTTCGATTTGAAATTCAGACCACTCGGGTGACCCGAGTCGCCCGGGTCGTGTTAATCGATTACGGCCATCCGTACACACAAGCACACACTCATTCACGCTCACTCACTCACGCTCACTCTAATTCACTCTCATTGACTTTCTTTCATTCACTCTCATGCACTCTCTTATCCATTCTCATTCACTCTGTGATTCACTTTCTCATTCACTCTCTGATTCACTTTCTCATTCACCCTCTGATTCACTATCTCATTCACTCTCCTATTCACTCTCTCATTCACTCTCTTTCACTCTCTCATCCTCTTGTGATTCACTCTGATTCACTTTCTCATTCACTCTCTCATTCACTTTCTCATTCACCCTCTGATTCACTTTCTCATTCACCCTCTGATTCACTATCTCATTCACTCTCCTATTCACTCTCTCATTCACTCTTTCACTCTCTCATCCTCTGTGATTCACTCTGATTCACTTTCTCATTCACTCTCCTATTCACTTTCTCATTCACTTTCTCATTCACCCTCTGATTCACTATCTCATTCACTCTCCTATTCACTCTCTCATTCACTCACTTTCACTCACTTTCATTCACTCACATGACTCACATGACTCACTCACATATCGCTACCTGTCGCTTTGCATTAGTAGGATAGCGCAAGGATTGGGTTTCTCAGTATCGGGGTTATATGACTGAGTAGAGTATCGGGTCACGGTACCTGCATCACACAGGTTACAATATCTTAATGATTGCGGTACAATGGCGAAATAATTGAGTTTTGAGGACAGGTTTGGGAGGTCACGGACGACGGGAGTGACCTGCCTAATGGCAGCTCAGTGAGGCCGGGTAGTGAGTGGGCGTGTTGGCGCCATGACTGACCCGCCCTTCTTATCACTATTCACTATGCACACGCACGCACGGGCACGCACGCACGGGCACGCACGCGCACACGCAGGCACGTGCCAACGCACTATGCGAGTATAAAGGCACGGAAAGGAATTATTATAATTATGATGATAATTATTGCATGAATTATTATTATTTTTATTATTATTTTGCATATTGCCACCTTGCTATGCTCATAACTGGTGGCGCTGCCACCGGCGCTCCTCTTCACTATCGTGCGCGCCAATACGCCACTCACACCGAACACACACTCACACGTACTCACGCACACGCGCGCGCGTGAATTATGTGTTATGACATTCAACTCGCATTGGGTTCGGGCCGTGTGGTAAACTGAAAATCATTCTATGCAAGCAAAGCATCCATGGAGCAGATTTCCGCCATCGATTTTAGCCCTTTAATATCAATTCATTTTATCGGACAATCTCGCATTGCGTGACGTTCCATGCACCAGGCCTTTATCTAGTCACTGTATGATGGGGGGGGGGGGGGGGTCAGGACAGCTAAGTACTAATCAGGGTGATGAGGATATCTACTATAAGCACAGGTGTGTTGGCACCTGCTATGTATTTGAGTTTTTGTATAGTTGTGTTTCTAGGTACCAATGCCCTCATATATCAATTACTGTGCGCGGGACAGGTCTGGGCAACGAAATAACCATTAGAGTGACGAGGCTATCTATTTACTCTTTAGAATTTGTTTAGTTGTGTTACTATGCATCAGCCCTCTCGTATCTAGTCCCTGTATATGGGATAGGTCTGGACAGTTTGTTTGTTTTACGTCCGAGCAACATCTAAGGTCATATCGGGACGGGTACCGACTTGTGACAGTGCACACTCATGGCAACTTTATAGTGCTGCTCCACTGAGAAACCAGGCTGTCAGCACCATGACCTGATATCCCACTCAGTCACATTATCCTGACACTGAGCCAACCAGTCCTTGCCCTATCCTAATAATGCCGAGCGCCAGGCTAGGAAGCGACAAGTATCAATTTTTAAGTCATTGGTTTGACTCGACCAGGATTCGAACCCACAAATACATGGGTTCGGATCTCCCAATCTCCCAAAACAGGAGACGGACGCTCTACTCATTCGGCCACCCCGTCTGGTCTGGTCGGGACAGTGAAGTTGTTAGTTGGTTGTTGTAGCTTTACGTCCTGGCAGCATCTAAGGTCTTATCAGGACGGGGGCCTTTGAAGTAATCAGCAGGGTGATGAGTCTATCTAGTCCATAGGTTGGTTGGTTGTTTGAGTTTTACATCCTAGCAACATCTAAGGTCATATCAGGATGGTACCGACTTGTGACAGTGTACACTCATGATGACTTTACAGTGCTGCTCCACTGGGAAATCAGGCCACAGGCACCATGACTCAATATCCCACTCAGTCACATTATCCTGACTGAGCTAACTGGCCATTGCCCTATCCTATTAATGCTGAGCACCATGCTACTATTGCTAGGAAGTGACAAGTATCAAATTTATAAGTCATTTGATTGACTCGACCGGGAACCGAACTCCCGATTTCCCGCACTTGAGGTCCGCGCTCTACCGATTCGGCTACCGCGCCCGGTCTATTGGATCGGGCGCCGAGGTGAGGTGTGGTGAGGTGAGGTGAGGTGAGGTGTGGTGGTAAGGTAAGGTAAGTGTGTGAACACAAGGAATGCAGTGTGTGTTTATATATAAAGGTCCAGTCACACCTTACTGGACTGGGGTACTGGACGATAACCGGACACTGTCCGGTACTGTACGGCGATGTCTGGTCCATGTCCGGTACCCATCCGGCAGTGTCCGGTACAAGTTTTGAACATGCACAAAACTTCTACCGGACACCACCGGACTGATGTGTCTGGTTGGTGTCCGGTTGGTGTCTGGTTTGTCCGGTTCATGTCCAGTACCCATCCGTACATGTCCGGTACCCATCCGTTGGTGTCCGGTACCCATCCGTTGGTGTCCGGTACCCATCCGTTGATGTCCGGTTTGCTTCTGGAATTGTCCGGTGGCGAGAACGTCAATAAAATATATATATACTGTAGTAGTCGGCACTGAAGTAACCACATAGACAGGTAGGCGTGGGTAGTGTGTTGATATCAGGGAGCCTAGGTGGTGTAATGGTTAGCACACTGGCCCTGAATGCAAAGAGATGTGGGTTCGAGCCCCGTTCTATGCGCAATATTTCCCATTTTCATCACCCCCACAACAATACCAAGAAAATCCCCAAAATACAGTCCGGTATGTGTCCGGTTGATGGTCGGTCCGTTCGGTTCTCATCCGGTACTCGTCCGGTACTCGTCCGGTACTCGTCCAGTACATGGACGGTACTTGTCCCGTTGTCCGGCGGCAATTGACCCAATTACGCTCCATTTCGATACATTTTGTGTACCGGACAGCACTGGACTAGAAAATTCTTTGTCCGGTACTCAGTCCGGTAAGGTGTGACAGGTGCTTAAAGCGAATGTGCGTCTGTGTGTTTGTATGTGTATTCGCAATCCATAGGTAAATTGAGTGTTGGAAGTTACGTATATTTTAGTTCTTATTTAGTTGGTTTTTTTTAATACACATGCCTTCTCATATCTAGTCGCTGTATGGGGAGGGGAGCAGGTCGGGACAGCATACCCTTTGTGGCCCGACCATAAGGTGATTAAAGTCCATGAATAAAGGAGCGAGTGCCATGTCTAATTCCCCGGCGAAGGTTGGGGCCGCCATCCGGCCCGCTAATTCCACCCCGCACCCTGATGTGTCGGCACTCGCCGCCGATGCACGTGACTGCGCATAAATACTTCTTTTTTTTAAATGACAAATGCCACTGTTGGGGAACTATCGGCCACAGATTACACTGGCATTTTAAAATTTCATAGTCCGATGGTTTTGAGTTTCTGTCATTTTCTGAGATAAATATTATATTATCATGATTGTTATAAGCATAACCTACCTTACTTAACTTTAGAGATATTTGAAGTACAACCTTGCAACATCTATTTTGGGAAGCATGGCACAACTCTGACACCGGTTTGATTAAATTGCCTCAATATTCCCTTCTATGTAGTGACAAATGATTTAATAAGTGCACACATTTCTAAGTTAGATATGTAGAATCAAATCTAGATAATTGTTTTGGTTTTGACAATTTTATGTTTCCATCGGACTATGCAGGCTGGTGGGGGGGGGGGCAACAAGTCACGACCTTTTATCACTTGATCTGGCCTGAATTGATAACACAAGGAGATAAGCGGCGGGGAGGAGGGTGGGTGCGTGCAGAGTATACAGCTGGCAAAACCTGGCGATAACACCGGTGGCGCCACCTGGGGAATTATACCTGACCTAATAATTTCCCAGAATTACCAAATTTCCGAACGACTGGAGGCCGCATATCGGCTGAACCGCCCGAAGTCGCCTCCCCCGGGGCGCAAATCCCTCTGATTGGCTGATCGCCTGTGGCTTGGCAAGCCTAGCCAGGGGAGCAGAGGCGGTACAGCGCCCACGCGGCAGGTGGGGAGGCAAGGCCCTACAGCCTAAATAATATGAGCATAACAAGTTATACAATACAAACCGGTATCCCCCCTCCCCTCACCCTGCAACTCACCCAGCCCCTCCTCCCTCCTCCCTCCTCCCTCCTCACTCCTCACTCCTCACTCCTCCCCCCTCCCTCCCCCCTCCTCGCTCCTCCCCCCTCTCCCCTCCCTCCCGCTCCCTCCCGCTCCCTCCCCCCCTCTCCCCTCCCTCCTCCCTCCTCCCCCTCCCTCCTCCCTCCCTCTCCCTCCTTCTACCTCCCTCCCTGCCCTTTCCCCTGCCTCCTGATTCCCTGCCCCTCCCTGCCTCCTCCCCCCCCCCCCCCCCTTCCTCCTTCCTCCTTCCTCGCCACGCTCCCATTTTCAGCCCTTTCCCTATCCTTATCCTCATCTCTCCTCCCTCTGCACCCATCTATTTTTTCACATGAAAAAGGAGAAAGCAGAATTGATTGGGCGTCTCTTTAAGAGAGTGGAAGCTGTGACAGTTGTAGCCAGGTGTGTTTGGGTCAACATGTATATTCTTCAAAGCGTCAGAGTAATACAGGCTAACTTGCGTTTGCCACTCAGAGGCACTAAACCTTCTAACCTCTCGGCAGGAATGTGGGATATGTAATGGTTTGTCTAGTTCAGGAATTTCCTCTTCAGGTTCCTGTCAACCAGGCCATCATTCACGTCACATCACAAATAGATGACCGGACGCGGTAGCCGAATTGGTAGAGTAAAGGCTTCCCGTGCAGAAGGTTGGGAATTTGAATCCCTGCTGAGTCAAACCGATGACTTACAAAATTGAATATGAAAACATACCCCCACCCCGACCCCAGTGTAAAATATTCCGATTTACGGGATCGGGGGAATGCAAATGTTCTATTATTAAACAGGTGTACGTGACCAAGCGCATGTTTGTATATATATATATGTAAGTGTTGGTGGTGCGTGAGTGGGATGTAAATAGGTATAGTGGTGCTGGCAGGGATGGGTGTAACCACATTCAGAGCCTACCCCCTCCCCCTCTGCTGGGTAGGATCACCACACTCAGGGTCAAGGTTGGTGGTGGCCAGGGGGGGGGGGGGGGGGCACACAGCTTGGTGGTAGTGGGCAGACCACTGGTAGCCATGGGGACCAGGAATGCTGGATCCATATTGGTAGGGCCAAGAATGCTCTTTGCCCATTGAGGGAAAGAGGTGGGGTGATACTCTACAATGAACCCATGTAACCATATATCCTTTCTCCCTTTCTCTTTGTCTGTATTGATTTCACCATAACCTGCCTACACAGCCACATATTCGAGTCCTAGTCTTTACACCAGGGCAGCAGATTTTAGGATATTATTTCATCATTTGCCAAACAACTGTCAACGTCGTTATTTACTCGTATAATTGCAACGGTTTCCGCCATAACAATATCCCCCCCCCCCCCACAACTCCCCCAAAAAAGCCAACGGGCAAAGACTCCCAACAAAATCCAACACACCTACCCATCTCCACCTGCATGGCACGAGAAGTTGGGCCAGGAATGGATGAGGCGGGTGTGGACTGAATAGACGCCACAAGTAACACAGTTAATGTGAAGTTCACCTCAGTGTATTGTGGTTTGAAAGAGGGTTTTGACCAAAATGGATGATTACCTACGTCAGAAGAAAAGCTTGGAGAGTTATTACAATGAATTCACGTAAAATTGAAGTGAATACATGCCAAATTGAATTATTGTTGTGTGCGTCAGAATGCTGGACAGAATAGGATTAAACAGTGGCAGGTTCTAATTTCTCCTAAATTGGCTTCGCATTCATGGTATGCAGCAGCAAATGTGTAATCAATCCTGTCAGTCTGAGGTGCGTTCAGTAAGCGTGACCACAGTGAATGTAAAGGGGGTTGTGGTTGGGTGTGTGTGGGGGGGGGGGGGGGGGGGCTCTATGCATCACCCTTCCTGTTTGGAAAGCAGTTTCTGGCGTTCCGAGTTTCTCTAAGCAATGAAAGGATGACATTCGGTTGGAACATTTTCAAAAGGGGGTGGGGCGGAGGAGAGGGAGAGTGGCGGGTTGGGGGAGGGTATATCAATACATTCCCCTTCCACCCCCATCTCCTTCTCCTTGTCCCTCCGTTCCCTGTCACTGTCCCTCTGCTCTCTCTCCCTGTCCCTATTATTACTTTTTAAAATTAATTAATAAAAAAAATTATAAAAGGAATAAAAATGAAATAGGGTAAACCTAAACGAGGGTGGGGTGTTTATCTTGTGCAAACTAATGGACCTCGTATTTCCCGTCGGGTTTGAATGTCTGTTTGGAAGCTTCTTAAATATCTTGGCGGAACTCAAACATTGTCCCGGTCTCCTGTCCTGGTCTGCAGGACGCCCGGCGTTCAATATTCCTTCAGTACCCACACCCACACACTCACCCACCCCACCCCCACACCCTCACCCTCACCCACCCACACCCTCACCCACACCCACACTTGCAACCACACCCTCGCGCACACCCACACCCGCCCCGCCCCCGCTCCCCGCCCCTCGCACCGCCACACTGCCAACATTTAAGGAGGGTTTTGTCGGCCGTTATTATTTATTTAGATGGGCGCTGTTATTGTGCGCCACTACCAAACCCAGCCCCCCCCCCCCCCGAGCGCCATTTTTTTTAATTGTTCATTTTCTTTACTGTCCTTAATGCATATTGATGCTTCTGCCGACTACCCTCAGCCCTCGCCCTTCCCCTCTTCCTCCCTCTCCCTTTCCACCTCTCCCTCTCCCCCCTCTCCCTCTCCCTCTCCCCTTCCTCCAGCTCCCTCTCCAACTCCTCCTTCTCCCTCTCCACCTCCTCCATGTGTCGCTCTCCACCTCCTCCATCTCTCTCCTCTTCCATCTCCCTCTCCCTGTCCCACCTCAACCCGTTTGTGATTTTCTTAGCGAAAAATGAGTAATCCATGTGATTTTGTAAAAGAATAGCTATTTAAGCATGGTGTCTTTGTTGTCTTCAGAGAGTGAAATACCGAGACAGATAGAAAGATTGAGAGTGTGTGAGAGAGGGCGAAAGCCTGGAAGAGGGCGAGAGCTTGGAAGAGGGCGAGGGCCTGGAAGAGGGCGAGGGTCTGGAAGAGGCCGAGGGCCTGGAAGAAGGCGAGGGCCGGGAAGAGGGCGAGGGCCGGGAAGAGATCGAGGGCCGGGAAGAGATCGAGGGACAGGAAGACGGAGAGGGGGGCCATGAGATGGAGCGGAGGAAACTGAGTGACAGGGAGAGGAGGGGCAGGGAGCTGAGGGACAGGGAGAGGAGGGGCAGGGAGAGGGAGCAGAGGGACAGTGACAGGGAGCGGAGGGACAAGGAGAAGGAGGTGGAAGGGGAAAGATAGGAATATATTCCCTTATAACACGTTGAAATAGAAATAAATGGCCAAACTGTTAGCGGGTGGCGCCCCTCACCCCCCCCCCCCCCCCCTCACCATCCTCTTCTTCCCGCTAAGGCTGACTGGCTGTCACGTGAGTTATTTCCCCTCAGTCTTTAACGTTATAATTGACCAAATCGTCCACCAGAGGGCCCCAGCTGTTGTTTATGTGATGCCCTGTCCAGTCGATCTCTCCTGAGCATGCGCCTCACTCAGTCATGCACCCTTAGCACGAAAGCCAAGATTCCATATATGCGTTATGCCAATCCGAATGCGGCATGCGACATAGATACCCATGCCATTTTCGTTCTTTTTTACTCCAAATTTGTGAAGGAAATTCAAAGTTGCAGTCCATGGGTCGATTCGCATTCGTAATCGCATTCGCACATTTGAAAGCACTACTCTGCGTTTACATGCTTGGCCATTTTTTGCCACATTCAGATTCACATTCGCATTCGCATTCGCATTCGCATTCGCATTCGCATTCGCATACTGCATACTGCATACTGCATACCATGTATATGGAATCTTAGCTTAAGTGTGGTTTAAGGAGACACAGGAAGAAGTTTCTATCGGTCTGTGTCCGTAGTGCTTAACAATAAATATATTTTATTTGACATTAGGTCGATACATATTATTATCATTGATCGTGGGGGGGGGGGGGACGTTGCAAAAATGATTATACCTTTTTATATATAAGCATCTATAATTAGAATATATTTTCCCGATATAAATAGGCATAGATCAAATTGTACCTATTACATGTTTTTATTAATTAAATAGTATTTATTTATTAAGCGAGTCACTGCCTTGTGCTACGGTATTATATCGATGGTGGTGCCGCCGGCGGAATTTCACGCAACTATTTAGCGCGCCGTTTCTGCATTCACATTCGTTAGCCGTAAGTAGTATAAACATATATAAATATATATATAATATAAATATATATACATCAATCAATATACATTAGACAAACACATATAAACACATATAAACACATATATGTATATATATAATATATGTATATAAATATATGTATATATATAATATATATATATATATATATATATATATATATAAATATATATATATATATATGCAGACGATACAGCACTGCTAGCCTTAACGTCAAATCGACTACAAGATATAGTGAATGAAGTAAAAGAAAAAAGTGAGAGATGTGGCCTCAAAATGAATGTAAAGAAGACAAAATCCATGGTTGTCAGCAGAAAGGAATACAAACCAAGAGCAGAGATAAAAGTTAATGGTGTAATCTTGGAGCAGGTAGAGTCATTTGTGTATCTGGGCCATTTAATAACTAGTGATGGCAGATGTGAAAGAGAGATTAAACAGAGAATAAACATTGCCAAAACAACATTTCTAAAGATGCAGAAAGTACTAACATCTAGAGACATAAATATAAAAACAAGACTCCGACTGCTAAAATGCTATGTGTGGTCTACACTTTTATATTGCTGTGAGACATGGACTTTGAAGAAAGCAATAACAACAAAGCTCGAGGCATTTGAAATGTGGCAATACAGAAGAATGTTAAAAATTCCATGGACAGCAATGATATGCAACGTGGAGGTCCTAACAAGAATGAAAATAAAGAGACAGATAATACAAACGATCAAAAACAGACAAATTAAATACTTTGGCCACATGATACGACACCAGGAATCACAGAGAAGAATACTGGAAGGGAAGATAGAAGGGAAAAGACCAAGAGGGAGATTGATTGATTGATTGGTGGTTGCTTTACGCCGTGTCGGCAGCATAGGCCATATTCACGGCGAGAAATGTTTGTTTTTTGTTCAAACCATCGCTTTTACATGTAAAAGCAGACAATCAATTATGTGCCAATAGACACTAATTAAATTAGAAAGCTCACAATCATATATCTGTGGTCAAGGGAAACAAATTCCCATAGAAAAAGAAAAGTTTCATTAATAATTAATAGAATCCATTTAGTAAACTATATAAGGTGGTACAGTCCAGCTGCCCTCAAAAAGGCTAAAATGTTTTCCTGTTTTACCTTAGTAAAAAGGTCATGCATACTGCCTGCAGTGTAGAACCGTTGGCGCAGGGCCAAAAAATCAACGCAACTTAGTAAAATGTGTTTGAGTGTCAGTGGGGACTGACACCCAATACATTCAGGGGGAGGTTCCCCCTTGAGCAGAAAAGCATGTGTAAGCCACGAGTGGCCAACACGGCAGCGACTAAGGACCACTTGGTCCCGCCGACCTCCCGCATGAGTCTGTGGTGGCTTTCCCACAGATGGTTCAATTTCTTTAAGTTTATTGATGTTTTCATCCCACTCATGTTGCCATTTGGATTTTATGTGGGTGGCTATTAGTGGTTTCAGATCAGAGTGAGGGATCAGACATGGTTCAAGATCACAGTTCAGGGCCTTCTTCGCAGCCCGATCAGCTCGTTCGTTTCCTTGTATGCCAGCATGGCCAGGCACCCAGCACAGGTGGATATCATACCCATCTGTTGTCAGTTGGTTCATTTTATAAATGACCATTGCTAGAATAGGGTGATTCGTTTTCAGTCCAGCAACAGCCAGGAGGCAAGAGAAGGAATCACTGTATATAACATAGTTAGTGTGGTTGGATACCTCGATATACTCCAAAGCGAGAAGGAGTGCTCGGGCCTCTGCAGTGAAAATCGAGCTCTGATCTGGCAAACGTACACCAAATTTTTCCCGTCGGCAGACTGCCGCAGCAGCTACCCGGCTTTGGTCTTTCGAACCATCAGTATATATGGAGAGGTGGTCTGCAAACTGGCCTTGAATCTCTGCATGCAGTCCTTTGTACTCGAGTGGATGTGTCCCAGATTTCCTCAGTTCCGTGAGTCGGAGGATATCCGATGGCTTTCTCAACGACCACGGGGGATGTTCTGGGACTTTGGCATCCTCCAACACGTCCAAATCCACGCCTAAGGCCTCCAAATGAGGTTTCATTCGGAGCCTCAGTGGCCGGATGTAATTTGGCCTGGCTTCATACCTGGATTCGTCATGTTGCTCGAATAGACAATTGTGTGCAGGATTCAATGCATTAGTTTTTATCTTGACTACATATTGCATGGCCAGTTTGATTCTCCTGTTATTAAGTGATGGTTCATTGGCTTCGACATAAAGGCTCCTGAACTGGTGAGGTGCGGAAGGCCCCAAGGGCCAGGCGCAGTCCCTGGTGGTGGATCGTGTCTAGCAGCCCAATATATGATTTCCTTGCGGAACCATATACTATGCTGCCGTAATCCACTCGTGAACGAACCAAGGTTCTGTACACGGAGAGCAGAACATCTCTGTCCGCTCCCCACTCTGAGCTGGACAGCACCCTCAGAATATCCAGCGCTTTCAGGCATCTTGTTTTCAGGTACTTTATATGTGGCACAAAAGACAGTTTTGCGTCGAGAATGAGGCCCAGAAATTTGGTTTTCTCAACGACTTTAATGGGATCCCCATCCAGGGTCAGCTCCGGTTCCGCATGTATTCTACGCAGCAGGCAGAAGTGCATGCAGACTGTTTTGGTCTTGGAAAATTTGAAACCGTTCAGAACTGACCATCGATGGATCCCATTTATGCTTGGTTGTAGCTGTCTCTCTATGACATTCATGTTAGCACCGCTGTAATATAAAACAAAGTCGTCCACGAAAAGACTACAGGAGACCCCCTGCTTCTCCCAAGAGGGAGAAGGAGAACAACATGGATGGACAACATCACTGAGTGGACAGCAATGAGCTATGCGGAATGCGTGAGAGGAACGAATGACAGGAAGAGATGGAGGTCCATTGCAGCCAACCTTCTTCGAGAAGACGGCACCCATTGATTGATATAGATATACACCAATGGGGACCTTTCAGTTTACATAACTCTCTCCTTAGATGGTGCACCATGCCGGTCTCGGTTATTGTAGGGGTGTGGTGAGTGGGTATCGTGGGGTGGTTGTGGTTGGGGTGTAGGTATGTGTGCTGGGGGTGTATGTTTGTGTGGTGGAGGTGTAGGGGTGTGGTGAGGATTTTGGTGTTTGTGGTGGGGTGTGTGGGTATTTAGGGATGTGTGAGGGGTGTGTAGTGAGTGGGTATGCTGTGGTAGGTGTGTATGGTGTGTGTGCGGTGGGGGCGTATGTGTGTGTGGTGGGTGTGTTGTGGAGTTGTAGGGGTGTGGTGAGGATTTTAGTGTGTGGTGGGGGTGTAGGGGTGAGTGGGTATAGTGGGGTGGGTGTGGTTGGGGTGTATGGTGGTATGGTTGGGGTGTAGGTGTGTATGGTGGGTGTGGGGGTGGTGGGGTGTAGGGGTGTGGTTGGGGCTTAGGCATGTGGTGGGGGTGTAGGTGTGTGTGGTGGGGGTTGATGGTGTGTGTGGTGGGGGTTGATGGTGTGTGTGGTGGGGGTATAGGTGGTTTGTGGTGGAGGTGTAGGGGTGTCTTGCAGAGCTTAGCATCCCTAAACCCCCACCACACACCTACACGCCCACCACAGCCATAAACCCCCACCACACACCTTCACCACAGCACTAAACCCCCACCATATACCCCACCACACACCCCACCACACACCTATACCCCCTACACCCCACCACACCTACCTATACCCCCAATACCCCTTACACCCCCACCAAACACATAAACCCCACCACACACCTACACCCCCACCACACACACACCACACCTACACCACCATACCTACACCACACACACACCTACACCCTCACCACACACACCTACACCCTCACAACACTCACCTACACCCTCACTACACACACCTACACCACTACCACACACACCACACACCTACATCCCCACCACATCCCAAAACCCCCACCACACACCTACACCCCCACCACACCCCTAAACGCTCACCACACACCTACACCACCAATACACCTACACCCTTCTATCCAATCATGGTGGCCGAATTGGACAGGGAACGGGCGCTGCCAGCAATTGTAGAGCGAGAGGAATAATGCTAGGTACACACCTACCGTTTATGACTCGCGCACTAAAACTCTCGACCCGACCCGACGCGCTTAAAACTGAAAACGGGCCGATTCATTTTTCGAATCGCGAATCGCAATCGTAAGGAAGCACTTTTAGCCCTAAAATTGAGTTTTAAGTCGCGAATTGCAATCGGTAGGTGTGCTAGGGGAGTGCACACCTCAAGACTTTTGGGCAATTTTAGATCGAATACGGCAGGTGGGTGCGGAAAAACGGTAGGTGTGTACCTAGCATAACTCATACTACTCTACTCTTGATGTATGCAAGTCAAGAGAGCAATGTAAATGGTGTTGCTAGCAAATTGGTCTGCCAGCTTGTATTTAGTCGGACGGGTCCGAGGGCCCCAGATCTAAGTGGCGAGCCTATCTGACGCTGCCACAACAATGGCTGCGACTTGATGGATGCGTGCCCAGTGGCGGCTGACCGACACGCCCAGCCGCCCGCCGCTGTGGCGACGACCTGGCTGAGGGTTGTGCCTGGGGGTGGGGGGGGGGGGACGGGCGCACACCGAGATGTGGTCCAATTCTTAAGCCCCAGTCACACCATACCGGATTGGAGAAACGGACAGAAACCGGACACTGTCCGGTGACATACTGCAATGTACGGTTTATATATGGTTGGCATCCGGCCTGTCCGTTATCTGTCCCTGGGTGTCCGGTACAAGTTTTGAACATGTACAAAACTTGTACCGGACTGAAGTGTACGGTTGGTGTCTGGTTTAAGTCCGTTAAGTCCGTTTTGTCCTTTTCATGTCCGGTACCCATCCGTTACGTCTCCGGTTTGCTTCCTGCAGAGTCCGTTGACAGTGTTGGGGAATTCGGTCAGTATATGTTTTTGGCACGTCCGTGATCAGTACGGTATGTGTCCGTTTGGTGTTCGGTCCGTCCGTTTGACATTCAATTGCCGTCCGGTTCTCGTCCGGTTCTCATCCGTTGGCTATTCGTTAATGTACGTTCCTTGTCCGTTTAGTATCCGGCGGCCGTTGCAACAGTTCGACACATTTCTATACATTTTGATACCGAACACCACCAGACTAGACAATTCTTTGTCCAGTACTCCAGTGGTGTCCAGGACTTGAGTAAGGTATGACTGGGGCTTGAGCAAATGACTGAAATGGTAACTTTTCTTAGAAGTTAGAGCGTAGGATCCCAAAGGGCGCTTCATGCCGGCTTTATATAAAGAGACAGTTCTGGGGGAGGGGGGTGCGGCAATTTTAAGTTGCATAGTCCAATGCTTTTGAGTTTCTACCACATATATATATATATATATCCTAATTAAAAAATAAATTCTGCCGTATGTATTATATGAAGTATTTATATTATTGAGTCAGACCAGACGGGGTGGCCGAATGAGTTGAGCTTCCGTCTCCTGTTTTGGGAGATCGGGGGGGGGGGGATCTGAACCCATGGGTTTTTGGGGTCAGACCCTGGTTGAGTCAATCCAATGACTTAAAAATGTATACTTGTTGCTTCTTAGCCAGGTGCTCAGCATTATTAGGATATGGCAAGGATTGGTTGGCTCAGTGTCAGGATAATGTGACTGAGTGGGATATCAGGTCATGCTCCTGATGGCCTGGTCTCCCAGTGGGGCAGCACTATAAAGTCACCATGAGTGCACACTGTCACAAGTCTGTTGCAGGATGTAAAACCAACCTATAAAACCTTAAAGTTGCATAGTCCGATAGTTTTAATTTCTGTCGTCTTTCAGAAATAAATATATTAAATTGATTGTTATAATCTACCTCAGATTAATTTGAAGTAACTTATTTTAAATGCATATGATATTTGAAGTTCAAACATGTCAATTCCGATTGCCGGTCGAGTCAAACCAATGACATACAAAATTGATACTTGTCACTTGATACACACCCCTTACACCCCCACCACACACATAAACCCCAAACCAATGACTTAACAATTTATACTTGTCACTTCCTAGCCAGGTGCTCGGCATTATTAGGATATGGTAAGGACTGGTTGGCTCAGTGTCAGGATAATGTGACTGAGTGGGATATTAGGTCATGGTGCTGATTTCCCAGTGGGGCAGCACTATAAAGTCGCCATGAATATCTAAGAGGAACTAAGAGGAACTAAAACTAAGAATAACTAGGAGTAACTCTGAGTAAGAGTAACTAAAAAACCACTAGAAATTACCCCAAACAAATCCACACAAAAATGACTTAAAACAAATAACAACAAAAGCACACACAAATCACCCATATGGGTCAGGATGATGCAAATAGCAGCAGGATAATTGTGCATTACATTTAACTAGATTACCCAGCACACCTAATGGCTGGAATCTGAGAGCTATGTCCCTCGTCGCCCACCCCATCCCTACAACCTGTATTGTTTAATGGGCAGTCTGTGGCCGAGCTCGACTTATAATTGGCGCGCCCTGATTCATGGCCTGGGGAGCATTCATCAGGGGAATTGACAGCTCCAGTCGAACATGTCGGTGGGATCAATACCAGGTGGTGCTGGCAGAGACACCCCCCCCCCCTCCCGCCCCCACCCCCATCTACCCAACCTCTGTCCTCCCACTCTATGTTATCATATATCCTGCATTAGGAAGTGTTAATTAATTGTGGCCGCAAAGTGTGTGTGTCTGGGTGTCTGTGTGTGTGTGTGATTAAAAAGATCTCCGCGAATTCGCGGATTTGCGCGATTTTTGACATTCACCGATTAACCTTAAGCTAAATACCAATGACTTTAATAGGATATGGAGAGGACGTTGCGTAGTACCAGGATAATGTGACTGAATGGGCTAGAGGTAGCTGAATGTAGCTCAGGTGGTAGAGTGTCCAGCTGTGAAGGTGTCGGTCATCCGCTCGATCCTGCTCAGTGGACACATTTGCAGTTTGGGCTATTTTCCATTCCAACCAGTGGTCCGCAACTGGTTCATCAAAGGCTGTGGTATATGCTATCCTGTCTGTGGGAAAGTGCAGCCTCTGTGGCGGCAGCGGGTTTCCTCCAAAGAAATATGTCAGAATGACCAGGTTTGACATCCAATAGCCGATGATAAAAATCAATGTGCTCTAGAGGCGTCGTTAAATAAAAAAACTTTCTTTTCTTTGAATGGGGTCAGAATGCTGATGGCCCGGTCCCCCATAAACAATAAAGTCGCGATGAGTATGAATGCTGATGTTATGACGTTAGTTGTTGCTAGGACATACAATCCCAAAAAAGAACTCTTCAAAGGACGATTCTGCACCCGAAACTAACTAACTAATGGTGTCCTGACAAGTGTCCTGTCATCGGAAGGGCACTCAATAATGTGAAAGATTGTTCACACATAGCAAGGGTTCGCCGATACCCGTGGTCGCTGAAGACAGGTGCCACTGTATTCCAACCAGGCGCGGTGGCCGAATCGGTAGAGCGCAGGCCTCCCGTGCGGGAGATCGGGAGTCCAGGTCGAGTCAAACCCATGACTTAGAAAAGTTATACTTGTTACTTTCCTAGCTTGGCACTCAGCATTAATAGGATAGGGCAAGGACTGGTTAGCCCAGAGTGAAGATAATGTGACTGAGTGGGATATTGGTTCATGGTGATGGCAGCGTGATTTCCCAGTGGGGCAGCACTATAAATTTGCCATGAGTGCGCACTATCACAAGTTGGTACCCATCCTGATAATGATATAACCGTTGATGTTGCCAGGACGTAAACTCCAACAACCAACCAAGCTACTGTATTCCAGAAGCGCCGCAGCCACAGGTTGCGGGGCGGGCCGGGTGCCCCTCTGTCATTCCCGCCGGCTCTCCTAGCCGGCAGGCGGCATGGCAGATCGATGTCGGCCTGTCTCCACCGCTCGTCTATTTATAGCTGCGTTAGGCAGGCAGGTGGGGATAAAGTGGAGGGTTCAGCATCCATGTTGGTCACACGGTTTTAGACAGACTGACTGGATTGACTGATAGTGACACTCCCACCATCCCCCATTCTGCCTATCTATCTATCTATCTATCTATCTATCTATCTATCTATCTATCTATCTATCTACCTGCATACATGCACACATACGTATACACATACATACATGCAGTTACACTTACCTACGTACGTACATACCTATCTACATATGTACACCAGACGGGAGGGCCGAATGAGTTAGAGCGTCCGTCTCCCCTGTTGGTAGATCGTGGGGTCGTGGGTTCGAACCCTGGTCGAGTCAAACCAACGACTTAAAAATTGATACTTGTTGCTTCCTAGCCTGGCGCTCGGCAGTATTAGGGTAGGGCAAGTCCTGGTTGGCTCAGTGTCAGGATAATGTGACTGAGTGGGATATCAGGTCATGGTGCTGGCGGCATGGTCTTCCAGTGGGGCAGCACTATAAAGTTGCCATGGGTGTGCACTCTCACAAGTCGGTACACATCATGATATTACTTTAGATGTTGCTAGGACATAAAACAACATATGTACATACATACATTCATAATACATACATGTATACATAAATACGCATCTACATACATACGTATGTACAAACATACATTATACATACATACATACACATACATACATACACATATACATACATACATACATACATACATACATACATATACACACATACACACACATACACACATACATACACATACATACACACATACATACACACACATACATACACACATACACACACATACATACACACATACATACACACCCACATACATACACACATACCTACACACATACATACACACATACATACATACACCTACTGCCGCATCCTATCCTCGGCCCCCGGCTCTGGCTCTGGCTGGGGTACCCGCCCTGCCACCGTGATGCAACCCTATATGCCCCAATATGTTACCATGACAACCGCCCGATGGTTTCCGACAGCCGGTGTAGGACGTTCAAAACACTACCCGTCGAAAACACTACGGTAGTGTTTTCAACCTAAGTTCAAAACACTACGGTAGTGCTTTCAACTTAAGTTCAAAACACTACGGTTAAGTTCAAAACACTACCCCTACATACGTCCAAAACACTACCCAAGTTCAAAACACTATCATGACGTGGCAGTTGGAGCTGTAAGTGTAATGTCGCAAAATGAAACCTAGTTTGGTTATCGGGAGTTTTACGTTCTGGGAACATCTAAGGTCATGTCAGGACACACATACTACTATTATACGCTGATAGCACTGCGGCATCTGCACCACATATTAGTATACGCTGATGGTGCTGCGGGACTGCACCATGTATTACTTAGTATATACGCTGATGGCGCTGGGGCGATTTTGTCACATATTAGTAGTATACGCTGAAAGCACTGCGGCGTCTGCACCACGTATTAGTATACACTGATGGTGCTGCGTCATCTGCACCACGTATTAGACTACGCTGATGGTGCTGCGGCAACTGCACCAAGTATTACTATTAGACTACGCTGATGGTGCTGCAGTATTTGATTGTTTGTTTGTTGTTGTTTTATGTCCTAGCTACATCTATGGTCATCTCAGAACGGGTACTGACTTGTGACAGTGTACAATCATGGCGACTTTATAGTGATTTCCCACTGGGAGGACCAGACGAGATGGCCGAATGAGTTAGAGTGTCCGTCTCCCATGCTGGTAGATCATGGGGTCATGGGTTCGAACCCTGGTCGAGTCAAACTAATGACTTAAAAATGTATACTTGTCGCTTCCTAGCCTGGCGCTCGGCATTATTAGGATAGGGCAAGGACTGGTAGTGGGATACCAGGTCATGGTGCCGGCGGCCTGATTTCCCAGTGGGACAGCACTATAAAGTTGCCATGAGTGTGCACTGTCACAAGTCGGTACCCATCCTGATATGACCTTAGATGTTGCTAGGACGTAAAACAACAACAAACAAACAAACCCACTGGGAGACCAGGCTGCCAGCACCATGAGAGTAGTGTTTTGAACTTAAAGGGAGTGTTTTGAACTTAAGGATAGTGTTTTGAGCATGGCCACGGTAGTGTTTTGAACCTACCTTTAACTAAGTTGAAAACACTACCGTAGTGTTTTGAACCTAAGTTGAAAACACTACCGTAGTGTTGTTGTGGGGTAGTGTTTTGAACTTACTACACCGGCAGTGATCGTCGGGCTCCCGATGGCGAGGCGCCGGTGTGGTGGTTTCAGCGGGTTCCCGTGCTCAGAGGTGTCCCTCGCTTCTGCGCATGCGTCAGAATCTAATAAGGATGGCCGTAATCGATTAACACTACCCGGGCGACTCGGGTCATCCGAGTCGTCAGAAATTCAAATAGAACACGGCGAGTGGAGTCGACAAATACACGTGCCATGTGCATAAAAAGAATAACTTAGATTAATTAAATGGAAATATAGGTAAACTGGGCCATCATAAAATACTTTAAATCCTATTTTGCTGTATTTTTATCGGTTATTAAAAAAAAAAAAAAGATTGTCCACCCGAGCGCGGAGAAGCGTATTCGATTATTCGACCCGAGTTTGTAGGATGTGCGCATGCGCCAATAAGTGGCTCAGGTGACCCGAGTTGATGCGAAATCCGCGCATGCGCAGAAGCAGCGCAGAAGCGAGGGACACCTCTGAGCACGGGAACCCGCTGAAACCACCACACCGGTCCGGCCCCCGGCCCCAGCCGGGCTTGACACTGGTCGTCGTCACGCCCGGCCCGGCAATGATTGGCACGTGGCCACACCCACTGGGCAGTGACCGATGCCCGCCCGTCACTATTAAACAGGGATGAAACATCTCTGCCATTTCGCCGATTTCCGCGATTTGTAGTGTACTGCAATCCCGCAGCATTATCAGCGTATGTTAATACGTTGTTCAAATGCCCCAGCACTATCAGCGTATACTAAAAACTAATATGTATGAACTCTGATTTTTCGCGAATTTTCGCGTGGCTTTATTCGGGTGGCACCCCCCCCCCCCCCGCCCCCTACACAGCTGTATCAATGCTCTCATCACATTCACAGAGCGGCAACTGAGAGAAGGTCATGTGGATAGGTTGAGCGATGTAAGAATGAACAATAAGGCGCAGGTAATGAAACATTGTGACATGGCGATACAATGCAATTCTATATATATAATACCGAATGGTGGTTAAGTTTTAGGGTCGTTCTGATCACTACTCCTCTGTTAAGTGTTAGTGTTAATCGGTGCTGCTAATGCGCATCATCGTATGGGTTGTTTATAGCTTATTTTTTGTGCCTACCGTACACATTTCATATTAATTTTAATGGTTTTTTATTAACTTTGGTCACTTCGACCAGAGTGGCAACCATTTTGAGTCACACAACCCTGAGTGTTGTCATCTCCATCATTAGATAGCGCCACTGATATGGTTTACTGCATAAGGGTACAGATGGATTCCACCAGATGGCAGCACTATATTGAATCAGGACAATGCGCAGCATGGGTTAAAGCTAGTGTAATATATCATGTAGAAAGGAAATTAAGGTGCTCGAGGGCTAATTTGTGTTAATCAGGTTAATTAAGTAGTATAATCTATGTATGTGATTTTTAATATATCAATATTTAATATTTTAATATATCAAGTAGAAATGGTGACATTAAGGTGCTCGAGTGGCAATTTGTGTTAATCAGGTTAATTAAGTAGTATAATCTGTGTATGTGATCCTTAGTAGTTTTCTTTGATTGCAATTAATGAATTAGGTCAATCAATCGGTGGTGTGAGTGAGTAAACTGTGTCAGAGTGAAGACTGGCCAGATGAGGGATGAGGAAGGGCGTTGTGACGGGTGTGTTGTGATTGGTGGAGCAGGACAATTGGGAGGGCATGGTCGGAGCCAAGAATGTGAGAGTAGCAGCCCCCCCCCCCCCCCCGCCTCCTCCCCCCATCCCCCCGCTGCTATGGCAGGGAATGGGGAGGTTTTGCGGCTCCCTGCGCTCCTGCAATCTGGTAGTTCCGTGACTCCTCACTAGCCGGAACTGGCGCTCCCTCGATTCAGCACATCTAGCTCTCTCCCTAGCTCTCTCTCTCTCACTTCCTCTCGCTTCCCCTCCCTCTCCCTCTGTCCCTCTCCCTCTGTCCCTCTCTCTCCCTCCCTCTCTCCCTCTCTCTCCCTCTCCCCATCGCTTCCCCTATCCGTCTCTCTCTTATTTCTGTCTCTCTCCGTCTGCTTGTTGTTTTTCGCTCTGTCAGTTGTCTCTTTTTCTCTTTTTCTCTTTTCCCCCTATCTTTCACTCTTTCGCTCTTGTTTCTAGCCTTTCTTTTTTTCTTTATTTCGGTTTGTCTTGCTTCCTTTGTTCCTCTCTTGCTCTCTTGCTCTCTGTCTTGTCTGTTTACATGTAGAAGTGTGTAGATTAACCCCCTCCCCATTCACTCCGTGATCCAATAGGAAAGATAGTACATCAGCGTGGGCTGCTTTATGTATGATCCTTTGCCCGGCTCCCTATGCCAGCTTGACCACTGGCTTCAAGTATTACACACGAATAGCTATATATAATATGTAATAACCGTGTGTAGCCAGAAAGCGTGGGTCAAGTTGGCACCGGCTGACGGGCAAACATCCATAAAGCCGTCTCGCCGTGACGTGAGTCACGCAGTCGAGATAGTGGAGTCGTAAATGGGCGCGTGAATTATGTCTACCGTAAAAACCTTTCTGCGGCTTCTATTACGGAGATGAGCGATTTCCGATTTTTTTTGGTGCGGATTTTTGTTGGATTCCCGATTTTTAACGGATTTCAAATTTTTCGCGGCTTATGAAAAACTTTTGCCGGAATTCCATTTTTTTATGATGTGTATGAAACGGCCTTATATAGTATATCCACCACCAACCTGCCCTCTGATGGCAGTGGCAAGCACTATTGTTCCACCGTACATACATTATGGGAAAGGTCTAGTTGTGTATGATGAACAGAAAAAGGGATGAAGAGCCTGGTGGGCTATCGGGATATATACAATGCCGATATTCCAGTTTCGCTGATCTGCTGAAGGACCAGCTGCGACCCACTCAGCACGCCAGGACGCAGAATGTGGGAGGTGGTCAATACACAGACACAAAGTTGTATTTTATCTTATGTCAATATATTTGCTCGGATAATTTCACTGCAATCTATATTAGAAAGAAGCACATGGCAGCAATCGTACCAAGTTTTATCATCAGGAGGAGGCATGTGGTTATAGGCACAACATGAGTTTAAAGTATAGGGTCTGTGGTGAAAAGCACCAATGCTAACTTCGGATGCGTAATGTCGAAGCCTGTCACCCCCACCTCTGCCAATTTGGATTTCCACCGCTGTGTATAACTTACAGCGTCATCAAATGCCGGTTGCTCTCATGCCATTTCTATGTGGTGTGGGAGGTTAAAAATCACTTGGTTCGGTAAAAGTGTAGGCTTGGGCTTTCTATTGACAAACTGTCTAATGGTGAAAACAAGTCTATTCAGACTTATCCATGACAGGCACTATAAATCTTCAAGAAAAAAAAAAGAAGAAAAAAGCTGCGACTCAGCGTTGCCGGGTCGCAGCTTCAATCTTTCCGGAGGGACCAGCGAAACTGGGCACACCTGGCCGTATTTCGCTGGCGCTCGGTGCCCTGCACGTTGAATTATGGGTAGCGCTTGTTGCGTGATAAACGCTACAGCGGGTGTTGATCAGCGCGAGGCTTGACCGGTCACAGGCAGCCGTGCACAGCGTCCGAGGGCCTCTTGCTTCCACGGCGTCTGGTCGTTCATCAAGTGCCCGTCAGGTGGCTCCACGCACATCCGGCCGCTATCCAGACACTGGGCGATATTAAAGGGCGGCAGGTCGATCCCTCACGTGTGGTATGTGTACGGGTGGCGCCCCTTCGTGTTGCGTGGCGCCCCTTGGTGGTGCGTGGCGCCCCCTGGCGGTGCGTGGCGCCGCCTGGTGTGTGTTTAGTGATGGCGCCTCTGGCTAGTGTGTTTTGGTTGTACAGACACAGACAAGACGGACCAACCAGAGCTCGGACCTTGACCTGCTGTCGGCACATGGGCGGGTGTCTCCCAAACAGGTGCTCATGGCTGCACTAACCATGCTCGTGCAGATCGATCAGCTTCACAGGCAGGGCGGTGCACAAGTTCTCATCCATAAAACACTCCGCACACCACCCAAGCCACCCGGCCCCCCACACCACACTCCCCACACCATACTCCCCATACCACACTCCCCACACCATGCCCCCCACACCATGCTCTTCACATCACGCTCCCCACACCACACTCCCCACACCACGCTCCCCACACCATGCTCCCCACACCCCACTCCCCACATCCCGCTCCCCACACCCCGCTCCCCACATCCCGCTCCCCACACCCAGCTCCCCTCACCACACCACACTCACCACACCACACTCACCACACCACACTCACCACACTCACCACACCACACTCACCACACCACACTCACCACACCACACTCCCCACAGCACACACCCCACATCATGCCCAACACACCACACCTCCCACATCACGCCCCCCAAACCACGCCCCCCACACCTCACTCCCCACACCACGCTCCCCACACCACGCTCCCCACATCATGCTCCCCACACCACATTCCCCACACCACATTCCCAACACCACACCCCCCACTTCATGCCCCACACCACGCCCCCAACACCACGCTCCCCACACCACGCTCCCCACACCACGCTCCCCACACCACGCTCCCCACACCACGCTCCCCACACCACGCTCCACACACCATGCTCCCCACACCACACTCCCCACACCATGCTCCCCACACCACGACCCCACACCACGCTCCCCACACCATGCTCCCCGCACCACACCCCACACACCACGCCCCCCACACCATGCTCCCTACACCACGCCCCCCACACCGCGCTCCCCACACCACGCTCCCTACACCACCCTCCCCACACCATGCTCCCCACACCACGATCCCACACCATGCTCCCCACACCATGCTCCCCACATCACGCCCCACACCACCACCCCCACACCACGCTCCCCACACCATGCTCCCCACACCACGCTTCCCACACCACGCTCCCCACACCACGCTCCACACACCATGCTCTCCACACCATGCCCCCCACACCACGCCCCCCACCCCACGCTCCCCACACCACGCCCCCCACACCATGCTCCCCCCATGCCCCCCCCACACCACGACCCCACACCACGCTCCCTACATGATGCTCTCCACACCATGCTCCCACCCCCACACACCCCCACACACCACACACCCCACACCACACTGAGTCAAACCAATAATTAATACGTGTTTCTACCTAGCCAGGTGCTCGGCATTACTAAAATAAGGCAAGGACTGGTTAACTCAGTGTCAAGAGAATGTGACTGAGTTGAAATTCGGATCATGGTGCTGGTGGCCTTGTCTCTCAGTGGGGCAGTACTATAAAGTCGCCATGAGTGCGCACTGTCACAAGTTGGTACCCGTCCTGATATGATCCAACTCCAACAAACATCTCATAGATATTAATCATTAACCATACATATATCAGCCACAGTAGTCTGCACCCCCCGCTCCTGCAGTGGCTCCTGCAGTGGCTACTTCAAATACTAGCCTAGAAGGTCGTGGGTTCGATCCAAGTCGAGGGAACCTAGACCCTTATCAAATTGATGCTACATTATCTGGCTGTCAGTACCTATCCTGATGGGACCTTAGATGTTGCCAGGACGTAAAACTCCAACAACCAACTCACACACTCACTCACTCACACACTCACTCACACACTCTCACACTCACACACTCACTCACACACTCACTCACGCACTCACTCACGCACTCACTCACACTCATTCACCTACTCATTCACTCACTCTTTGTGCACTGATTACAAGCCAAGTCATCTATGTGGATTATGATCATCGTAAAAGGCACAATGTAGCTCGGATGGAGCCCAAATTCTAATCCATTCTTCTCTCACAGTGGCACCTCGATTCTTTTTGTTGGTTCGAGCTTATAGCTGACGACATGCAACTGGCTATCGACGCGCAGATCACATGATTCATAATCTGTATACCGGGAAAAGGCGATAGCACAGCCAGAGTTCCACACGGGGCCTGGAAGCTGCAATTTCAGTCGAAGAGCAGCGCATAAGGTTATTATATTTGCTTCGTGCGTTGATCACCAGTTGCATGACATTGCCCGTGCCAGAATTCAGGGAGCTGGACTACTGTTGACTGCCTTTACATCGGCACAACAGCACCGGCATCACTTCTGCCACACTTCTGCTGTACACATATATCTGAACAGTTGTCTCTTTTTTGTGTGTCTTAAATTTACAGGGCATATTATTGTGGTATATAATAATGATAATAATTTTAAGGAGTGAACTAACTAGCAGTTGACATTAATAATAATGTCAATTTTCAGGGGTTCCCTTACTAGCAGGAGCCATTAATCATAATAATAATGTCAATTTTCAGGAGTGCCCTCACTAGCAGGAGCCATTCTAAGACACTGGTAAAGAACATGGTATACCATGTTTACAACTTGGTTAAAATAGTTAAAGGATGGAGAAATCATTTACTTATATTCACTTATATCACAGTTTTCTTCTATTGGGCAATTTCCATCAAGTCATGACTGATACCCTTTAATGTAGGTGTCAGTCTCTCACAGCATTTCACCGAGATCTGGTGGCACTGTGGCCCTGAGACTGCCCTGCCCCCGGCGGTTGGAGGACCTGGTCTGTCTCAAAGTCATCAATGAGGGACCTCCAACTTTTTAGTTCAAATTCCTGCCGTTCGCGTCACCACTGAACTAGTGGGCCTAAACGGCACACTGTCACACTGCAACCTCAATGGCTATGAGCAATCTTCATACAGAAAAAGTGAAATATCTCTAAAGCCACACCACGTAGAGACAAACCGCTTGGTACACATAGAACACATATCTAACGAATAGATTATATTAAATTTATAAGGTTAGGGTTCT
Organism: Branchipolynoe longqiensis; assembly: GCA_030323885.1. Classification (NCBI taxonomy): domain Eukaryota; kingdom Metazoa; phylum Annelida; class Polychaeta; order Phyllodocida; family Polynoidae; genus Branchipolynoe; species Branchipolynoe longqiensis. The sequence goes on from CM059188.1 coordinate 68,750,373, forward strand.
GTATTTCTATTAATTTTTAATAAAATAGACGTTTTGCACTGCGCGTACCGGCAAACTCAATGCATTGTCAATGGCCATGAGCAATCTTGAATTATATTCATACAGAAGAAGTGAAATATCTCTAAAACCACACCACCTAGAGACAAACCGCTTGGTACACATATAGAAAACATATTCAACGAATAGATTATATTAAATTTATATGGTTAGGGTTCTGCATTTCTATTAATTTTGAATAAAATAAACTTTTTGCACTGCATGTACCGGCAAACTCAATGCATTGTCAATGGCAATATCTCTAAAACCACACCACTTAGAAACAAACTGTTTGGAACACACAGAAAACATAGAAAACATATTCAACGAATAGATTATATTAAATTTATAAGGTTATGTTTCTGTATTTCTATTAATTTTGAATAAAATAGAAATTTTGCACTGCGCGTCCCGGCAAACTCAATGCATTGTCAATGGCCGTGAGCAATCTTGAATTATATTCATACAGAATTAGTGAAATATCTCTAAAACCACACCACCTAGAGACAAACCGCTTGGTACACATATAGAAAACATATTCAATGAATAGATTATATTAAATTTATATGGTTAGGGGTCTGCATTTCTATTAATTTTGAATAAAATTAACGTTTTGCACTCCGCGTACTGGCAAAGTCAAAGCATTGTCAATGGCGTTTAGGCCCACTAGTACCGACGTGCCACCAAGTGTCGGAAAAATTAACTATGCCACATGTCCCCCATTATGACTGGCTGGTAGGAAGTGTTTGGGGCTTTTGGGACTCTGGCATGTTTGGGTGTGGGTGCGTGACTTGGTTGCTGCAGATATATATGATTTAGGTGGTGTGTGGGTGTGGAGGGGTTATGACACTGGATATTGTGTGGGAGGGTCCGTTTAAGGTATAATACAGTGGAATTCTGGTTTTACGCGCTACGGTTTTACGCAGATTCAGATATAGCGCTGTGCATTATTGGACCCAGAATTCTTTAATTCAAATGTAACGCAGTAAACTGAACCCCGATTTAGTGCGAACCCACTTTCTTCACAATAATATTTTATGGACCCCAACCATCGCCTTATAATAGGAGTTTACTGTGTTGAGGGGGCTGTGTGAGGGTGCAGTGGAATTGGAAGAGGGACAGGCTCGAGGGAGAAGTGCTGTGCTAGTTATCAGTGGGTTTAGGAAGGTGTTGTTTGGGAAGGTGCTGTGCTACTTATCAGTGGGTTAAGGAATGTGTTGTTTGGGAAGGTGCTGTGCTAGTTATCAGTGTGTTTAGGAAGGTGTTATATGGGAAGGTGCTGTGCTAGTTACCAGTGGGTTTAGGAAGGTGCTGTGCTAGTTACCAGTGGGTTTAGGAAGGTGTTGTTTAGGAAGGTGTTCTGCTAGTTGCCAGTGGGTTTATGAAGGTGCTGTACTAGTTGCCAGTGGGTTTATGAAGGTGCTGTGCTAGTTGCCAGTGGGTTTATGAAGGTGATGTGCTAGTTGCCAGTGGGTTTATGAAGGTACTGTGCTAGTTACCAGTGGGTTTATGAAGGTGGTGTGCTCGTTGCCAGTGAGTTTATGAAGGTGGTGTGCTAGTTGCCAGTGGGTTTATGAAGGTGATGTGCTAGTTGCCAGTGGGTTTATGAAGGTGGTGTGCTACTTACCAGTGGGTTTATGAAGGTGTTGTTTAGGAAGGTGTTGTGCTAATTACCAGTGGGTTTATGAAGGTACTGTGCTAGTTGCCAGTGGGTTTATGAAGGTGCTGTGCTAGTTGCCAGTGGGTTTATGAAGGTGCTGTGCTAGTTGCCAGTGGGTTTATGAAGGTGCTGTGCTAGTTGCTTGTGTGTTTATGAAGGTGCTGTGCTAGTTACCGGTGGGTTTATGAAGGTGGTGTGCTAGTTGCCAGTGGGTTTATGAAGGTGGTGTGCTAGTTGCCAGTGGGTTTATGAAGGTGATGTGCTAGTTGCCAGTGGGTTTATGAAGGTGTTGTTTATGAAGGTGTTGTGCTAGTTACCAGTGGGTTTATGAAGGTGCTGTGCTAGTTGCCAGTTGGTTTATGAAGGTACTGTGCTAGTTGCCAGTGGGTTATGAAGCTGCTGTGCTAGTTGCCAGTGGGTTTATGAAGAACTGGAATACGAGGAATGGGTTGAGTGCCGACAGAGTGTGTTCGGGTGGATGCCGTGGCTGGAGAGAGGGCTGCTGAGGGCTACCGGTGTGAGTGATGCGGATGGGCCGAGGGCTTCTTGGTTATGATGGGGGGGGGGGGGGGGGTTCTCACACTACGGGGAATAGTGTTGGCATTGCTGTCTCCCCAGGGCCAGCAGCATGCATGTCAATCCACCATAACTCACCAACAGCCGCCCAGCTGTCCGAAGGTGCAGCCCGCCCCAGCATGCGCAACCAATCACCAATCACCGGAAAGGCTTTAAAGCCTGCAACAGACACCTCTGACCCACAATCTAAACGCCAAATGCCCTGCAGGTGCGTATTGCAGCGGTGTTCAAGAAATGAAATAATGATGCATATATCTGAAAACCGGGTGGGAAGTGTCAGATAAGTGAAGTGCGACCCGGCCGAGGTCAACATGTTGAATTCTCCTGGGGGTGAATGCATAACGACAATGATTTGTGATTGGTGATAGTGAATATATTAATTAGGACTCATATTGTTTTTTGGAATTAATATAGGGATAATGTCAGTGAGTCTCCCCTTCCCTCCCACCTCCCCTCTCCTCTCCCCTCTCCCATCCCGTCTCCTCCCCTCCCCAGACCAGACGGGATGGCCGAATGAGTTCGAGCGCCCGTCTCCCGTGTTGGTAGATCGTGGGGTCGTGGGGTCGGTTCCTGGTCGAGTCAAACCAATGACTTAAAAATTGATACTTGTTGCTTCCTAGCCTGGCGCTCAGCATTATTAGGATAGGGCAAGGACTGGTTGGCTCAGTGTCAGGATAATGTGACTGAGTGGGATATCAGGTCATGGTGCTGGTGGCCTGGTCTACCCTCCCGTCCCCTCTCCTCTCACTTCCCTCCCCTCTTCCCTCCCTCCACTCTCCCCTCCCCCCTCCCTCCACTCTCCCCTCCCTCCACTCTCCCCTCCCTCCCTCCACTCTCCCGTCCCTCCTCCCTCCCCTCCCTCCCCTCTCCACTCCCCTCCCTCCCCTCTCCACCTCCCCTCTCCCTCCCCTCCCCTCTCCCCTCTCCTCACCTCCCCTTTCCCCATCTCCGCCTCCCCTCCCGTCTTCCTCCCCCCCCCCCCCCGCTCCCCTCCACTCCTCTCTTCCCACCCACACCAGATGATACACAACCCAGACGAGCACGCCCGTCAACTCTACACTATTCAGGGAAAGGGTGAATTGAATTATTTTTCATCGTACCAAATATTTGTTAGTGTTACACCGCGCCCCTAGTCACCTCCGTACCCGACTGGCTGCATGAGTGCAAGAGTGTTGGCCCCCAAGCCTTGGCTCGGCGGAATAATAAGAATGACCGAGCTTTTTGAGGTAGACGCTAGCTATACACCTCCTCTCTCTCTCTCTCTCTCTCTCTCTCTCTCTGTCTGTCTGTCTCTCTGTCTGTCTGTCTCTCTGTCTGTCTCTCTCTGTCTCTCTCTCTGCCTCTCTCTCTGACTCTCTGTCTCTCTTTCTGTCTGTCTGTGTCTCTGTCTGTCTGTCTGTCTGTCTCTATGACTGTCTCTATATGTCTGTCTCTCTGTCTGTCTGTCTGTCTGTCTGTCTCTCTGTCTGTATGTCTCTCTCTGTCTGTCTCTGTATGTCTGTCTCTCTGTATGTCTGTCTCTGTCTGTCTGTCTCTCTCTGTCTCTTCCTCTGCCTGTCTCTCTCTGTCTCTCAGTCTGTCTCTCTCTGTCTGTCTGTCTCTCTGTCTGTTTGTCTCTCTGTCTGTCTGTCTCTCTGTCTGTCTCTCTATCTCTCTCTGTCTCTCTCTCACTCTCACACACACACCTCTCCATGCTCCCCTCTCCCCTCCCCTCTCCTCTCTGCCCTCTCCCGTCTGCCCTCTCCTCTCTCCTCTCCTACCCTAATCTTCTCCCCACTCCCGCTCCCCTCTCAGCTCTCACTTCCGGCCACCTCTCCTTCTCCCCCTCCCATCGGCCCCTCCCATCGTCCCTCCCCTCATCTCCTTCCCCTCCCCTCCCTTCCCTCCCCCCCCCTCCCTCTCCCTCACTCCCTCCCTCTCCCTTCCTCCCTCCTCCCCTCCCTCCTCTCCCTCCCCTCCCTCCTCTCCCTCCCCTCCCCTCCCATCCCCTCCGCTCCCCTCCCATCCCCTCCCATCCTCCCCTCCCCTCCCATCCTCCCCTCCTCCCCTCCTCCCCTCCTCCCCTCCCCACCGCTCTCCTCCTCTTCCCTCCCTAGCATCATGCATGTTGGTTGTCCAGCTGGAAGCATCTGTAATGGATCCATTGTGATTTGTTACCGGGTGGTGGTGGTGTCACGTGACTGCGTTCTTTCCCGACGACCCGCTGTAAGTACCGGCATAGATAGCTGTGTGTAATGAAAAGGCTGGCGCCGCCTGCTGCGCAGCCTTAGTTAGCCCCGAGTTGCCGCTGCTGCACAAATAAGACGTCTGCGTCGCTAAGCATGACTTATACCGCGGCGCAGACGTGCCGGGAATCGGCCATAAAACCGGAACTTGGTCCTCGGGGGACACCGGCGCCGAGACGCCGCCTGGTGGTATGTGCCGAGATGGGCCAGGTGGGGAGGAAAGATGATGAGGGTGTGGGTGTGGGTGTGGGTGTGGGTGGGGGTGTGCAGAGATGGGCCGGGTGGCGAGGGGTGTTGATGGGGGGGGGGGGGGGTGAGGTGCCGAGATGGGTCAGGTGGTGACGGGTGATAATGGGGTGGGGTGTTGGTGTGCCGAGATGGGTCAGGTGGTGAGGGGTGCTAATGGGTGGGGTGTTGGTGTGCCGAGATGGGCCAGGCGGTGAGGGGTGATGATGTGAGTGGGGGTGGGGGTTGGGGCGAGAGTGTGCCGAGATGGGCCAGGTGGTGAGGGATTAGGTGGTGGGGGTGCAGGTTAGGTGGGGTGTGTGCTGAGATGGGCCAGGTGGTGAGGGATTAGGTGGTGGGGGTGCAGGTTAGGTGGGGTGTGTGCTGAGACGGGCCAGGTGGTGAGGGATTAGGTGGTGGGGGTTGGGGTTAGGTGGGGTGTGTGCTGAGATGGGCCAAGTGGTGAAGGATTAGGTGGTGGGGTGGGGGTTAGGTGGGGTGTGCTGAGATGGGCCAGGTGGTGAGGGATTAGGTGGTGGGGGTGGGGGTTAGGTGGGATGTGTGATGAGATGGGCCAGGTGGTGAAGGATTAGGTGGTGGGGGTGCAGGTTAGGTGGGGTGTGTGCTGAGACGGGCCAGGTGGTGAGGGATTAGGTGGTGGGGGTTGGGGTTAGGTGGGGTGTGTGCTGAGATGGGCCAGGTGGTGAAGGATTAGGTGGTGGGGGTGGGGGTTAGGTGGGGTGTGTGCTGAGATGGGCCAGGTGGTGAAGGATTAGGTGGTGGGGGTGGGGTGTGTGCTGAGATGGGCCAGGTGGTGAGGGATTAGGTGGTGGGGGTTAGGTGGGGTGTGTGCTGAGATGGGCCAGGTGGTGAAGGATTAGCTGGTGGGGGTGGGGGTTAGGTGGGGTGTGTGCTGAGATGGGCCAGGTGGTGAGGGATTAGGTGGTGGCGGTGGGGGTTAGGTGGGGTGTGTGCTGAGATGGGCCAGGTGGTGAGGGATTAGGTGGTGGGGATGGGGGTTAGGTGGGGTGTGTGCTGAGATGGGCCAGGTGGTAAGGGATTAGGTGGTGGGGGTGGGGGTTAGGTGGGGTGTGTGCTGAGATGGGCCAGGTGGTGAGGGATTAGGTGGTGGGGGTGGGGGTTAGGTGGGGTGGGGGTTAGGTGGGGTGTGCAGAGATAGGGCAGGTGGTGAATGATTATGTGGTGGGGGTGGGGGTGGGGGTTAGGTGGGGTATGTGCCTAGATGGGCCAGGTGGTGTGGGATTAGGTGGTGGGGGTTGGGGTTAGGTGGGGTGTGTGATGAGATGGGCCAGGTGGTGAATGATTAGGTGGTGGGGGTGGGGGTTAGGTGGGGGGGGTGCCGAGATGGGCCCAGTGGTGAGGGATTAGGTGGTGGGGGTGGGGGGTTAGGTGGGGTGTGTGCTGAGATGGGGCAGGTGGTGAGGGATTAGGTGGTGGGGGGGGGGGGTTAGGTGGGGTGTCTGCTGAGATGGGCCAGGTGGTGAGGGGTGATGATGAGGGGAGGGGGGGGGGGAGGGTGTGCACTCATGGCGACTTTATAGTGCTCTGTCTGGCTGTTTGCTCTGTCTGGCTGTTTGCTCATAAGTATTCTACTGGATATTCATGTCAGGTTGCAATCCGTCAGTATATTGCACCAGGTATGATTGGCCAAATGAGTTGAGGGCCCACTTCGCGTTTGTCCGGTAGTGGGCTTCAAACCATGGCCAATTGAAACCAATGACTTTAAAAAAGTATACATCTCACTGCCTATAGCCTGGTGCTCACAGCATTACTAGGGGCAGTGCAATGTGGAAGACCAATCGTTCATGATCGAAATTTCTCTCGCCTAATCATTGAATGTAACCAACAACAACAAAACAATATGATGGAATTGCCCGATGTACCATGTTTTAATGATATGATTTGAATTGTGTATACCTATTTAGCCAAGAACGGAGAACGGAATAAGAACTTTACCACTACCGCTTTCAACTTGATAGCGTCATCTATTAGTATTAGCCCATTTACTCTGCCACCTATTAACCCATTCATAGTGCTATCTGTGTACAGTACCGCTTTCAACTTGATAGTGCCATCTATTAGCCAATTTACTGAGTCACCTATTAATAGTGCCACCTAATAACCCATTCATAGTGTTATTTGTGTACAGTACCGCCTTAGCAGGTATGCAGGTATTGCAGGTATTGCAATACCTCAGGGAGTTTGGCGCCCCTGCCCTGCAGAGTTGTAAACCACTGCTTTGTGGTACAGGTTCTTGACAGAACCGAAGGCTAAGGGAGCAAACCCTAAACAGAAAACCATGTCACTGTGGCAGCATTAAGGGTGGTTGATGTATGGAATTCCCAACATCGCCCGACCAGCCACTGCAGGGACAAATAGTTTTGAGCCTGTCTTGACATGTTCTTGCCAGTGTGAAACCTCTATTTGCTCCCCGAGAGAGTGCCGCTGGTAACTTGCAAAAGCCAGCAGCACTTCAACACTTTTGCAGGCAGCTTTCATGAAATGTACAACCGCACTGGCGCGGCAGTCAAGTAATGAAAGCAGTCTTTGTCGCATCGCGACCGACAGCATGATGATGATGATGATTTAGCCAAGAACATAGTGTTAGCTGCTTAGTGCTTTAGTGTGTTAAATTACCCATGACCTGTTTGATGGATGTAAACTGGGCATTCATTGGTCAATACTTCCTTCGATTGGTCTCTTCGAACAACATAGGGGAAATGCCTACAAAGTTTATGGTGCTGCCACCTAGCTGAAAACTGATGCAATGGAGGACTAGGCCCATCATCGTAGCACTCGATATAGCACAAGGATGAGTTTCCTGCCGATCAGCAGTTGTCCGACATTTGAGGATTCACATGTGACATGTAGTCCTATTGAGAATTTCCATCGATCTCAACTTATATTAATTCATACTCACAACTATGCCGGCCAGAGTAAAGTTGCATAGTGCAATGATTTTACGTTTCTGCCATTTGTGTTATACAAATATAGTAGGTTGTTTGCTATGAAGCTACTTTACTTTAGTTTGAAGTAACTTTTATTTAAAGTGAAAACATGACAAATTTATTTTGGTGTGGACATGCAAATTCTGACACTGCAGCCGTCAGCAGTGATAGGTTCTATTAAATTGACATATTACCCCGCACCCCCCTTCAATGCAGTAACACATGCTTAATAAGTCTGCCTGTATCTAAGTTAAATATGTAGAATCCAATCATCGGACTATGCAGCTTTGGTCGTAATGCTCGCATTGCGTTTGATGCGAGGGAAGGAAGAGACCCTCCCCCTCTCCTCTGTCCCGCCGTCCCCCGGCTTTCTCACCTTCCCTGCCACCCCGCTCTCAGCTTTCTCCCGCCCTCAGTTCTCGCTCTCTCAGCTTTCTCCTCGCCCCCTCCTCCCTGCCCGCCGGCTTTCTCACCTCCCCCGCCCTCACACCTCCCCGCTCCTTCCCTTATAAGGCCGCCCGCCGGCCTCCTTCAGCCACTCGCCTCCCAGCCGTCCTCCCTACACAAGCTCCTTTTTCTCCACCCACCCACCCAACTCTCCCTACCTGCTAGTGGAGGGCTCTTCGGCGCCCCTCACCCGACATTTCAAGCTCCCCCGAGCTCATTTACTCTGACATTACCTCTGCTCCTCATGAGCCCCTGTTTATTGCCTTGCTTTTACCGCTTTGCCCTGTTGTACATATTTGCTTATTTTCTGTCTGAGGTGTTAAATAAAGCGCCTCTTTTCCCACCCCCGCCTTGCTTTCTTCCTTGTCGCGCATCAAATAAAATAACACTTCCTGTATATATACGTGAAGCAGTGTGCTTCACCTCAACCCTAGTACGGCAAGGGACCTGACTAGTGGATGCGTGGACACCGACCTTGGTGTCTGTGAATTGGCGTGAAGTTAATGTTTGCATGCCCTTATATGTTTCAGGGGGTAAGGATGGTATCGTTAACCCGATGGTTCACAACATGGCGCCTGCCTATGACAACGCCAAGTATGACCTGATATGGGTCAGCACGAGCAGAATCAAAGGTAAGTGCTGTCTCACTTGCATTGCTACAGAATTTTCTCTGCGAAAGAAACAAAATAGAAAAAAAGGAGAATATTAAAGGAGTAAAATGAGAATATTAAAGGATTTAAAGTGTGGTCTATGAAGGCCGTACAGTGGGAACAACTATTTTACACACCATGGACAGTTTATCTGAAGTTGTGTTTGCTCAGTTTTTGGTCTATGTCTAAGTAGTTTTTATAATGCGTTCTTTAAGGGCTATCCATAACAATACACCTCGTGACCTTGTCTGATAAAACTGGGCATTCTGATGTCACTTTCAGAAATGTGATGTCATAAATACAATACATTTAATTTTAAGTTTCTATTGCTAACATTCTATCGGCTCAGTTTTTTGTCTATATTAAATAAATGCCTAATTAGTTTTGATGATGTATTATCGGAAGTGATATCCATTAGAATGCCTAATGATCTGTCTGGGGGTGGTGTTTAAAGACATTTAAATTTCAGTTTCTTCTGTTCAAAGTTTGAAAGTAGAAATCTATTTGGCCTTTGGAATGCCCATTTATTTCCTATGCCTTATTAATATTAGATCTTCTTTGAGAGTCAAACAACAAAAACAACAACAAAGGCAACAATAAAAACAACAGTAACAAAAAGAACTGCAACAAAAACAGCAAAACGAAAAACAGCAACCACAAAAACAATATAAACAACAAAAACAGCAACAAAAAGAACTGCAACAAAAACAGCAACAATACAACAGCAATAAAAACAACAGCAACAAAAACAATATAAACAACAACAAAAACAACGGCAACAAACAGCAACAACAAAAACAATATAAACAACAGCAACAAAAACAACAGCAACAAAAGCAACATAAGCAACAGCAACAAACTATAACAAAACAAAAACAACTAAAAGAAAGAATAAAACTAAAACTAAAACAAAAACATGGCCAGCTTCCCATAGGTTTAACACTGTCAGGGAATTTCGGAAAAATAGCGGAACTCAAGTTTGATCCAGTACTCTCCAATTACCAGCGATTACAAACCCCGCTTGGAGAGTATTCCGCTACCATTGGTGGGACTCAATTATCGTCTACCTCGTTGCCGATTTCCGCTTTATTAAAAAAAAGTTTTGTTGTTATTGTTGCTCCTGGACCTCTTTCCTTCCTGTGTGACGTTCTATGTGGTGACCCTTTGACCCCCCGCTTCCTGCAGCGAGCACGGATATCCTGTTGGACATGGTGGCGAAGATCCAGAATCCCCGCTGCGCCCTCGTCCACCAGATGCCTTTCACCACTGACCAGAAAGGGCTGGCTGCTGCTGTGGAAAAGGTAGTGTTTTCCAACAAATCTGAATAGTTCTAATTACAGGTGTATTTATGTGCGTGATTACGGTATATTTGGGTTCGTAATTACAGGTATAGTTAGGTCCCTCGTAATAAGTGTATTTTTATGTGCGATAATAGGTGTATTTTGGTACCTTATTGGGGGTATGTTTAGGTGAGTGATAAAGGTGTATTTAGGTGCGTAATTACACTTGTAAAAGTAAAGTAAAGCTTGTTTTATTTAATGATGCCTCTAGAGCATATTGATTTTTATTATTGGCTATTGGACATCAAACATATCGTCATTCTGACATATTTCTTTGGAGGAAACCTGCTGCCGCCACCTCAGCTACTCTTTTCGATAAGCAGCAAGAAGTCTTTTATATGCACTTTGCCATAGACAGTACAGCACATACCACATCCTTTGATGAAATAGTTGTGGACCACTCGTTGGAACGGAAAATAACACAAACTGCAAATGGATCCACTATGAAAGATCGATCCGATGACCAACAGCTTCACAGTCTATCGCCTGAGCTGTGTCCCGCTCCCTAATCACAGGTGTAGTTAGGTACCTCATTTCAGGGGTAGCTCCCTGTGTATTTTTGTACCTTGTTACAGGTGTCTTTATATGCATGATTATATTATATTAATATGCGTGATTCCAGGTGTAGTTAGGTACCTCACTATAGGTGTATTTCTGTGTGTGATTACATGTGTATTTTGGTACCTTATTACAGGTGTGTTTATATGCGTGTTTGTACTGTATTAATATGTGTGATTCCAGGTGTAGTTAGGTACCTCACAATAGGTGTATTTCCGAGTGTGATTACATGTGTATTTTGGTACCTTATTATAGGTGTGTTTATATGCGTGTTTGTACTGTATTAATGTGCGTGATTCCAGGTGTAGTTAGGTACCTCACTACAGGTGTATTTCTGAGTGTGATTACATGTGTATTTTGGTACCTTATTACAGGTGTGTTTATATGCGTGTTTGTACTGTATTAATATGCGTGATTCCAGGTGTAGTTAGGTACCTCACTACAGGTGTATTTCCGTGTGTGATTACATGTGTACTTTGGTACCTTATTACAGGTGTGTTTATATGCGTGTTTGTACTGTATTAATATGCGTGATTCCAGGTGTAGTTAGGTACCTCACTACAGGTGTATTTCCGTGTGTGATTACATGTGTATTTTGGTACCTTATTACAGGTGTGTTTATATGGGTGTTTGTACTGTATTAATATGCGTGATTCCAGGTGTAGTTAGGTACCTCACTATAGGTGTATTTCCGAGTGTGATTACATGTGTACTTTGGTACCTTATTACAGGTGTGTTTATATGCGTGTTTGTACTGTATTAATATGCGTGATTCCAGGTGTAGTTAGGTACCTCACTACAGGTGTATTTCCGTGTGTGATTACATGTGTATTTTGGTACCTTATTACAGGTGTTTATATGCGTGTTTGTACTTATTAATATGCGTGATTCCAGGTGTAGTTAGGTACCTCACTACAGGTGTATTTCCGTGTGTGATTACATGTGTATTTTGGTACCTTATTACAGGTGTGTTTATATGGGTGTTTGTACTGTATTAATGTGCATGATTCCAGGTGTAGTTAGGTACCTCACTATAGGTGTATTTCCGAGTGTGATTACATGTGTATTTTGGTACCTTATTACAGGTGTGTTTATATGCGTGTTTGTACTGTATTAATGTGCGTGATTCCAGGTGTAGTTAGGTACCTCACTACAGGAGTATTTCCGTGTGTGATTACATGTGTATTTTGGTACCTTATTACAGGTGTGTTTATATGCGTGTTTGTACTGTATTAATATGCGTGATTCCAGGTGTAGTTAGGTACCTCACTACAGGTGTATTTCCGTGTGTGATTACATGTGTATTTTGGTACCTTATTACAGGTGTGTTTATATGGGTGTTTGTACTGTATTAATGTGCGTGATTCCAGGTGTAGTTAGGTACCTCACTACAGGTGTATTTCCGTGTGATTACATGTGTATTTTGGTACCTTATTACAGGTGTGTTTATATGCATGTTTGTACTGTATTAATATGCGTGATTCCAGGTGAAGTTAGGTACCTCACTATAGGTGTATTTCCGAGTGTGATTACATGTGTATTTTGGTACCTTATTACAGGTGTGTTTGTTTGCGTGTTTGTACTGTATTAATGTGCGTGATTCCAGGTGTAGTTAGGTACCTCACTACAGGTGTATTTCCGTATGTGATTACAGGTATATTTTGGTGCGAGCGTTGCGCGGTACTACCTGGCCTTCAACATGCTGGGAATAAGCTGCTTCACTGGCATGTCCTACCTTGTGAAGAAACCAGAGCTGGACGAGCTAAATGGGCTTTCCTGGTTCGGCAAATTCCTCGCAGAGGACTTCTTTATCGCCAAGTATCTTCATGAAAAGTGAGTGCAGGCAAGACGTAAGTTTAGAAGCAGCGCACTATTTTATTTACCCACTCACCCAACCATCACACATTTTGTGGGCATCACCTCCATCTCCTCCACACTTCAGACACGATGGCCGAATCGGTCAGCGCACTGGATTCAAAATCCCAGTCGAGTCAAACCAATGACTTACAAAATTGATTGTTGCTACCTAGCCTGGCGGTCGACATTAATAGGAATGGCAGGCAGAGACTGGTTTGCTCAATATCAGGATAATGTGACTGCGTGGGGTATCGGGTCATGGTGCTGGGGGCTTGGTCTCCCAGTAAGGCAGCACTAAAAAGTCTCCATGAGTGTGCACTATCACAAGTTGGTACCCATCCTGATATGACCAATTCGCCATGAGTGTGCACTGTCACGTGTCGGTACCTGTCCTGATATGACCATAGATTTGCCTCAAAACAAATGTCATTTTATTATTTTAAAGTTGCATAGTCTGATAAAAGCATCAAAAGCAAAGCACTTATCTTGATTTTAACCTACATAGCCAACCTAGATACTGGGGCACTCATTGAGTATTTCTTGCTACATAGAAGGGCATACTAAGTCAATTTAATAGAACCTATTACTTCTGAAATCTATGGGATCATAGTTTTGACAAGCATGCCACAATTAATTTTGCACTTCAAATATCTATTTAAAAAAAGCCATTTTAAAGCTAAGTTACTTCAAACTAAGGTATGGTAGATTATAATTCCCAACCTAATATATTTATCTAACAAAATGACAAACTCAAAACCATTAGACTATGCAACTTTAATGTAATGTATATTCCCCTTTGTATTCAAATGGAAATGCGTTTTTCTTTCTTGAACAAAATTCGAGTTCAGCAACACATTCGTTTTACTAGTACTCCATAAATATATAGAAGTGTTCACATAAATAAATAAATAAATAAACGAGGTTATCTAGTACATGCATGTGACCTGTTGCAAGTGAATTGGTTATTTAGGTCGTTGAATAGCAACTCCCATTTAAACCCCAAGGGCCATATGCACCAATCGGAGTTAGGGCCTTAACCACGGCTAGGCTAGCTCTACATGGCTAAAGGTGGAAAATCTGTATGCATCAATCGGTGCCAGCGCTAACCGAGGAGCATAGTCTAGGCTAAGCTACCCCAGTTTCAAATCGGGTTTAACTGCTAGCCGCAGCGGTTAGTGTGCGTGTATGGATGTCAACCTATTCAATGCGATCATATTTGACAGAATTAAATACGCAATAAGTGAAATTTAATCAAATTAACCCTAAATTCGAACCGATATTAACGCCGCCTACACGTTGGCGGCGTTATTCATATTGTCGAATCGACGAATGTAAATTAAACAAATCGCCGCCGCCGTAGTGACGTCGATATCCATACTGTCCAACGTCAAATAAACATGGCCGCCGCCGTATCGGCGGGAATATATTAGGCCCAAATCTATTAAATGCTGTCATATTTAACAGAATTACATATGCCATAAGTGAAATTTATTCAAATTAACCCTAAATTCGAACCAATATTAACGCCGCCGCCACATTGGCGGCGTTATTCATATCGTCGAGTGGAGGGAATTCCCAAATCTATAATTAAACTCACGGTTAGCTGTCCGCCCCGGCTAGTACATTGGTGCATACCGATCCACACACCCCGCTACCCTGAGGTAGCTAACCGCGGCTAGCGCCTTAACACCGGCTAAGCCTATCACCGATTGGTGCATACGGCCCCATGGGTGGTGAAAGATCGTGATTTCACGGATTTCCGCAATTTTTCATAATCCTTGAATAACATTCACAAAATTTCAAGGATGTATATACAGCAATTGGTTAGTCTGAATCCTGTTCTTATATGACCTTAGATACTGGTAGGACATAAAACCTAAACAAACAGAAAAGTGAGTGGAGAGTGAGAAAAGGGGAATTGGCGGCATGGGCGATAATACAGTCAAAACAAGGACAGTGGAACACTCTCCAAGGATAGTCTGTACTGACTGATCAATGGAATGGAACTAGGAGAGTAGTGGATGAAACCTGACTTCTGGGAATTTTCCGCGATTCTCCAACTCTAACAGTGCTAAGCCCATGGGAGAATATCCACATTTTTACAGAAATTTGCCGTCAGTTTCACTTTTAATAATAATAATAATAACTAGGATAATGATGCTATTGTGATAAGACGCGTATGGCCAGTTCGTCATGGAAGAAGGATGACAAAGCAGAAATGGATGCTTCCCACATTTATTCAATCTCTCCACCCACCGTGGCATCACAGGAACAAGTGACCCGCTTCCTTCCCAGCCAGGTTGGAGGTAACCTCTTACAGCAGGGGGAGCCACTAGCCAGACGCAGTCGAGGCAGTCCACATGGGGACCTGCCCATCGGCTAGCATGCCGCCCGCTGACATGGAATAACTGCAACAGTAGACGGTGTAATCTCTGCCGCCACCGCATGGTGGTGGAGCTCATGTTAGGACTACTACACTATTATTGAAGCAACATTATTTACAATTACAGAAAACCTCACCATAGATTTCCGCTTTTTGTGCGGGAGACCACCTTCATCCCTGAAATCCGGTGTTTTCATTGTAGGGGTTTCCGGCACATGGTTGCTGCGGTCCCAGCTCAACAAAATGTTGCTGCAACGTCCATAGCAGCTTATAAAGACCGCATGGTCCGGTGAGTCCACTCTCCCCCTCATCAGCAGACCTCAGCTCGATGAAGGAAATAAACCCCAACCAACGAATGAATCTGAGTTAGTTAAAGTTGCATAGTCCGATGGTTTTGCGTTTCTGTCATTTTCCCGAGATAAATATATATTAAATTGATTGTCATAATCTACCTTACTCTAAGTTGAAGTACCTTTTATTTTAAATGGCTAATCTTTGAGATATTTGAAGTGCAAACTTGTTAAAACTCTGATACTATAGGCTCCTGCAGTAATAGGTTCTATGAAATTAACTTAGTATTCCCATCTAATATTCTATGTGGCAACACCTGCTTAATAAGTGCAGTAGTATCTAAGTTAGATATGTATAATAAAATCTAGATAATTGTTGTGCTTTTGAAAATGATGCTTCATCGGACTATGCAGCTTTGATTTATTACATTATTTACCTTTATCAATTAGCAAGTAAATTTCGCCTGCAACCTAACGTTTCTAATTGCTCTCTTCCAGGCATGTATAGTGTCTGAGACTGTACTCAAATGCATAGACTCCATTCACTGATGAATTTAAATAATGTTATACACATAGGCATTAGACGTTATCAAATCGATCAATAAGTAATTGGTTTGGTCATGGGGTTTTATATTTCGTCTCCAGTCATTTTAGCTATGCTTGAGAGTTAAATTCTGATATACATTTGACACATATTTAACCACTTCAAAATTGCATCAGAGGTCACTTTTGCTGTCATTTGACACAAATCTGACCATTTCAGAGTTTCGTGTAAATTTCAATGAAAACATATAAATATGATTAACGAAACTGACAGAATAAATACCACTAACTTTTCGCTGTGAATATGGACCTTGCTACCAACGTGGTGTTAAACCATCAGCAATCAATCAATCATGTTCATGAAGGTAATCAGCATTTCACCTGACCACATTGAGGGTAATCATTTTCTATTTAAAACAAAGGTTCATGGGAAGGAGTTGAGGAACAAATGTGACCAAAGGCCATAACACACAAGCCAATCAGTATGTGATAATGATAGTCCCGCTTTTGCACACGGGTGATACTTCCTATCGAAACACAACAACAAAAAGAAAGAAAGAAAGACAGACGTGAAGACAGACATGAAGAAAAACAGACATGAAGAAAGACAGACATAAAGAAATACTGACATAGAGAAAGACATACAGACTTAAAGAAGACAGACAGACATAAAGACAGACATAATGAAAGAAAGACAGCCAGACATAAAGACAGACATACATAAAGAAAGACAGACATAAATAAAGACAGACAGACATAAAGAAAGATAGACAAAAAAGAAAGACCGGCAGACATGAAGAAAGACAGGCAAACATGAAGAAAGAAGAGACGGCAACAATAAGCCCAGTAAGCACGTGCAGACTAGCATTCTGGTTCAAAAACAGGTAATTTTCAGGCAATTCGAGTAAGACTTTTTGGCAGACGACATTTGCTCCGGAGCAGACGACACTCACCCGCCCGTTCGCTTCGTTGCAGGTGGCTGCGTCTGCGCATGAACATGATGCCGCTGACGGCAGTGATCCTTGAGCCACTTGGCGAGTCCATCCCGCTAGGGGTCTACATGTCCTGGTCCATGCACCACTTTTTTGGTATCAACCCGTACATGTGGTTTTGTATACACTGGGCCGTCTGGTTCTGTTTTGACTACTTTCAGCTTAAAGGAACACAGGTAAGGCGCTGAATGTCATTGTTGTCAGAGACCCGTTTCAAGTTTTTTTCACTCGCAAATTAAAAGCTCATTTGGCTTGCTTTCAACATTGGTTGTTTTATTTTTCTTGAACAAAAAAAGAATTCTTGTAATAGAAGGATATGTGGTATGATTTAGTTATCTATGATTTATATTGTAAATCGTTTCATTTAGATGTTTAAGTAAGTGTAGTATTTCTGATTGCATCAACTTTCCATATATATATATATTTTACCTCGGTATATAGCCTCAGGCTAGCCGCAAGCTAGGGAGAGGTAAGCACATCCGGGTCCAGCAATTAGCATAAGCAGCTCACAGCGGGAGGACGTTCGCTGAGCTGCTCCGGCAGGATTTAACTACTACAACACTTTAACCAACTGTAAGTATTGAGAAATTGCGATTAACTTCTTAAGGATGGTTTATAGCATCCCATTATGAAAGCTTAGAACTTTCTCAGGTCCGATTTGGACATGTTTTGGTGTTATAAAAAACACAAGGATAGAACACTTATGTACAGAACCGAAACCGATACCGCTTGATATAGCGAAACCTGTATTAAGACAGGCAGAGATGTTAACCCGAGTTGCATCTCCTAAGGAAATTCCTCCGAACCCTAAAGAGGGTTTTGTTGGGGATGATCCTGGGTTTCTTTTATAGACTCCCCAGACCGGTTTTTGAGGCGAGCCTCCGAGTTTCATAATATTTTCTTCAACTTGCTGGCGCAGAATGCCGCGGGTGGGAGAAGTGTACGAAACAGAGAGAGCGGGCGTGCCAATGGCCGCCCCTCCGTATGGTTGGTTTCACTACCGATAAAACCTACGGCATACCATTAGCTTAACGCCTGTATACAGAACGGTGTAAACACGTTACTCTATACCATAAGAATAATAATACCTCAACCCAATTCTGGGGCTCACTTTGTCACCATGTTGAGATGATACCGGTATTAAGTAACTTTTTTGTTACAGAAACCGATGGCCACCAAGCGAAACAAGGTTCCGCCGGCAGCGGCAGAAGGCCGCGTGCCCTCAGGGTACGATTCATCGCCGCCACAGACGGGACCACCGTCTCCACAGCCAGGAGCTGGTCCTTCGGATAAGGATAGCGGAGAGGAGGATCTAGAAGAAAAGATCGTCAGAATCATGGAGAAATACAAAAACACGCAGCCCACAACACGGGCTTCCTCTCCTCCCATCCCAGACGACGATTGGGAAGACTTTTCGGATGATGAAACAGAATCAGCATTTGAGGTTCCGAAACCGAAAGTCAAAAAGCGCAAAAGACTCGCGAGTAGCTCAGGTGATGAATTCACCAAAGTCAACAAGAAGCGGGTTAAAAAGACCAAGAAAAACAAAAAGAAGAAGAAGGACTCATCATCTGATGATTCAGATGACTCGTCCTCAACTGAGTCCGACTCAGAGACAGAAAGAGCGGGTGTATATGCAAGGATAGGGGCGAAAATTAAAAAGAAATGCCCTTTGGCCAAAGCAAAGAGGTTGCGTACCACAACCATGATGAGGGAAACGTTAAAAGGACATTTCCACACGTTCAAACCCGCTGAGGTGATCAACAAGTTAACCGAACAAATCTCGGGAATCAAAGGTGTTCCCGAGTCCATCAGCAAAGAAATGGATGCAGGTATCCATCTCTCGGATGAAAGACGGCGTTACGAGAACACGTTGTGTACGATCCAGAAAGCAGTGCTCGGAGCTCTTACATCTATAACTCCGGTAGCGAATAGAATGCAAGCCGAGAATAAATTCTCGTCGCTTGCACGAGTCATGGATAAAGGCATTGCGCTGCTTACCGCAGCGTCGAACTTTATGACTTTTCGGCGTTTCGAGAACGTCTATAAGTCAGTGACCACAGATGCTGGCAAAGAAGTAGCCAGGTCTAAGAAAGTAACGGACAATGACGGTAAAGAATATACACTTTACCTCCCACCAAAGCCAGTGCTAGGTAAGCCGCTGGACAAAACCAAAATGTTTGGGGGACAGCTAGCGCACCTCTTCAAAGCAGTGGAAGTAGACACTAAAAGCGCTAAGAACACTGATAGGAGTAAAAAGTTTGACAACCCCAGCAAATTCCGACGCCCCCGCTCGGATTTTCGCTTCCGCCGAGGAGGCAGGCCGGGACGAGGAGGTCCATCCTTCGGGTTCAATCCCAGAGGACGAGGCAGAGGAGAACGACAGATGGGGTGGAACGACAACCGAGGGTACAAAAGGGAGTTTACACCCAGACCCCAGTTCCCACGGCCAGGAGCCAAGTAGAGTCGACGACACAGACATCTACCCTCAACATGGTGTCTGAATAGACACAAACATATGTAAGCAAGTTTAAGGCAGGCAATATCCTGAACTGTTTACAAAAATGGTGTAATATTACAACTGATAGTGAAATTTTGGATATTGTTAAAAGGGGTTCAAATACCGTTCACAGACATACCAAAACAGAAAAGAGTTCCGTTCCCATATAAATTTAACACAGAAGAAAAACTACAAATTGATTTTCAGGTTTCTCTCTTTGAGACAAAGAGAATTATTGAACGAGTACAAAACACAGAAGGACAGTTTATTTCTAATGTTTTTTCTAGGCCGAAACCAAATGGCGAAATTCGCATGATTTTGGATTTAACAAAATTAAATGAATCGGTTACATATAAACATTTTAAAATGTTCTCATTAGAAACGGCGAGAGATTTAATTACGCCGGAAGCCTGGCTCGCCAGTGTAGACTTAAGAGACGCGTATTACACAGTCTCCATTTGCAAAGAACACAGAAAGTTTCTGAGATTTATTTGGAACGGTACCCTCTTCCAATTTACATGCATGCTTAATGGTCTAGCTTGCGCACCTCGACTGTTTACAAAGTTATTAAAACCTGTTTTTGCAGTCATGGGTAGAATAGGACACACAATGTTCCCATACATAGATGATTCGTTTATTATGGCAGAATCCTTTGACAAATGCCAAACAGCAGTGAATGATTTGTGTGATTTATTAACAGAATTAGGGTTTTACATTCATGACAAGAAATCTGTTTTCGTCCCGAATAGGGAATTAAAATGCTTAGGTTTTCTGATTAACACCAAAGCCATGACCGTATCTCTAACGGAACAGAAACTACAGAAGTTTCATGACACGGCCTCCCAGCTGCTTGACATATCCAGGCCAAAGATTAGACAGGTCGCCGTCCTTATCGGTATAATGGTTTCGTATGCACCGGCTGTTCTTTATGGAGCGGCGCATATCAAGTCTCTAGAAATAGACAAGAATAGAGCGTTAGCACGCACAAAAGGTAACTTCGAAAGACCAATGAACATTTCCCAAGATGGGTGTAAAGACATTTTTTGGTGGATCGAGAATATTAATAACTCTCCCAATCCCATTCGAATGGGTCAACCCAACACGGTAGTTACTACCGATGCTTCATTACAAGGTTGGGGAGCTCATCGAAATGATGTAACGACAGGTGGGAAATGGTTAGAAAATGAGAAATCAGACGATATTAATGTTCTTGAATTAAGAGCGATTTACTTGGGCCTTTTGAGTCTAATTAAAATACCTAAAAATAGTGTTCAACTGCTTACAGATAACACTACAGCTATGGCATATGTCAGGAATATGGGAGGTACAAAGTCAAAAGAGTGCAATAACTTGGCACAGAGTATTTGGAACTGGGCGCAACAACATCAAATATGGTTAACCATATCTCATATCCCAGGGTCGCAAAATGTCCTGGCTGACAAAAAGAGCAGAGTCTTTCACGATCACTTAGAATAGAAATTAAACACAAAAATTTTCAACAAAATTTGTCAACAATGGGGGTCACCTACGGTAGACTTATTTGCATCAAGAAATAATTTTAAAATTAACAAATATGTGTCATGGCACCCAGAACCATATCCTTGGCACATAGATGCTTTCTCACTGATTTGGGAAAATGAATTTTATTACATTTTTCCCCCTTTAACATCATTACCAGAGTGGCACGAAAGATAAAGATGGACCGGTCCCACGCCATCCTGATCGTCCCCAAATGGGACACACAACCGTGGCTAGCGGGACTAGCCTCGACAGCCAGAGACTGCCTCAGATTCCCAAAATCCCGAGGAAATCTAACTCACCAAGGCCCTCTGGAACATCACGGCAACGTAGCAACAACACCATTGCTTGCATTTCTTTTCTGAATAAATACCTAGAACAATTTGGTTTAGACAAAATTACACAAGAACGGTTGGTGTCGCATGCGTGGAGAAAAGGAACAGTCAAAATGTATACCACATATTTGAAGAAATGGGGCGTTTACTGTCTTATTCAAAAGGTTAAACCTATGAACCCAACTATTGCCCAAGTGTGCAGATTTTTCAGGATGTTAGAACAAGATGGGCTAGGTTACGGCGCAATTAATGCTGCCAGGTGAGCTCTCTCGATCATTCTTCCCAGATTAGGGGGAGAGACAATGGGTAAACATCACGTTATACACTGGGTACTAAGGGGGATTTATGAACGAAACCCACCTAAACCAAAATACGACCGATTTTGGGATGTGTCACTGGTGTTCAAAATGTTCAAGGATTGGCCACATAATAGGTTTCTAGATATAAAACAATTAGGTTTTAAGTTAGCACTTTTATTACTGTTGGTCACAGGTCATCGAGGCCAAACTATAGTGGCACTTTCACTCGATGGACTGGAAATAGATAGAAGGCAAGCGACCTTCAATTTAACAACATTGTTGAAATCTAATCGCATAGGCGACCCTTTGTCATCAATTGATGTAACGCAATTCAAGGACAATCCAAAACTGTGTGTAGTTTCCGCGATTAGAACATATATATCCAAGACACAAGGAGTTAGAAACTCAAGACAATTATTGATAAGCTTTATTAAGCCACACAAGGGCATTTCAAGGGACACGCTCGCCCGTTGGACAATTAATGTGCTAAAGATGGCAGGAGTGAATACGGACAAATATGCGTCACACTCAACGAGAGGAGCCATGGTGTCAAAGGCACGCCTCCTAGGAATTTCGGTCAAGCACATACTAGCGCATGCAGGATGGAAGACCGAACGATCGTTTGCTAGACATTATAACAAGCGTTTGGAGAAGCCCAGTGGTGTCGCACAACGACTGCTACAGCATTAAAGGTCAAAAAGGTGAGAACATAAGCATAGTCACAAACAGTGATTTTAACAATGTTCCATACCACAAAAATAAACAAATAACATAACAATAACAATTAAATATCAGGATAAAATGATATTACGTAAAGTCTCCCTAGCCTGCGGCTAGCCTGAGGCTATATACCGAGGTAAAATAGATTAGTTAGACGAATCTTACCTTGGTATAGATGATGGATAACTATTGTTTTCCCGAGGTATAAGCCTCGGCTAGACGTGGGTGAGGGCCCACCCTCCACACCCTACCACGTCTAGACTGTTGCTTGTACCAAGGAAACATTAGTTTTTTAGGAAATTTTTTATTAGAGATCATTTTATCCTGAATTAGTAGGTAAAGATTGCTGGACCCGGATGTGCTTACCTCTCCCTCACCCACGTCTAGCCGAGGCTTATACCTCGGAAAAACAATAGTTATCCATCATCTATACCAAGGTAAGATTCGTCTAACTAATCTATATGTATGTAGACAGGGAGGCCAGTCTTCCAATAATTAATGGAATTCCAATAATTTCCTAATTTCTCTTTTTTTCATTTAACAATTTTTTATTAATGTTTTAGACAATTTGGGATGACTTAGATTTGTTGAATTATCCAATTTCCATGCATATCCAATACTTTTTTCCACTTTTTTCCAATTCAAATTTTCTATGAGTTTTAGATAATTTGGGACGTTTAAATTTGTTTTCTCTTTTTTTTTTTGGAGATAAGACAATTTTCCATTATTACACTAATGTCCAGTAGAGATTTCTACTTGAAAATCTTTAATGGAACGGGCAAAATATGAAGAATTTGGTGTGCTGTGATATATATAGGTCAATATTCGACGACGACTTTCTCATAAGGCTAAGCGCTGACACCACGGGTGGCGCCACCTGTCACAGTACGAGAACACTACTGTCAATACTGAGCCTACCTGGTCAGCGGCGGCTGAAGTACAGTGGCGCCACCTAGCGGGTACTACCAAAACTAAACTTGCCACTTTTCGTGTTTTCCACTAATTTCATCAACCTCAACTGGCAGCCCTGTGTTTATAAGTATGTGTATATAAATATGTATATATAAATATGTATATATAATTATGTGTATATGAATATGTGTATATGAATATGTGTATATGAATATGTGTATATAAATATATACATCCTTATATATACAAATTTATATATACTTTTATTTGCCTATATATATATTTTATAAATGCATAATAGAGCACATCATGGTTTTTCTTCTCGGAATATTCTTAATTTACGGATTGATCTTAGTTTATGTATTACCTCCCCAGGGATGAAATATCTTCGCGGTTTCGCGGATTTCCGCGATTATTTATATTTAGCGATTAACTTTGTACAAAATTTAAAAAAATGATATGTATATGACAACACTTGGGGAGTTAGAATCCCATTCATATGACCTTAGATGTTGCTAGAACATGAAACCCAAACAAGAGCGAGTCGGGTATAGGTGATAATACAGTCACAACAAGGTTAGTTGAAACTTGACTTCGAGCAGTTTTCCGCGATCCCGACAGTGCGAAGTCTATGGGAGAAGATCCGCGTTATCGCAGAAATTTGCCGTCAGTGTAATAATCGCGGCCTGATTTCTGCGTTTTTATCCGGAAACCACTTTCATCCCTGCCTCCCTAATTCCCCCACCCCCCTCGTTCTCAACTTTGTAAAGGAAGTAAACGACAGGATGCTCTTCTTCATGTACACCTTTTTGGGGCTAATAGTAGTTTGCCAATTTGGAAAGCATGTATGTAGACATACCCTACTTCTGGCATTTGTTTCACTTTTATGACGAAGTGCATAATATATAAGGTATTCTAAGCGGTCTGGTGGTTTTTTTTGTAATAGAGTAGTTCTGCATGGTTTGAGCTTGACTTCCTTTTTAAAAAATTTAAGTTTGTGTAATGATTAAAAACAACCAACTAACTCTATTGTAAATTAAATGTTTAACTATATAGGTCACCGCGTATTAATTTAAAGCTGCATGATCAGACGAAACCATCAAATTTTCTAAACGAATGCACTTACCTAGATTTGATCCTACATATGGCTGCAAGACCAGTGCCTCGGCGCTAAAAGAAATACCTTTATTCGCTGAATAAAATTATCATTTGAAAAAAAATATTTAAAAAAAATATATTAAAAAAAATCCAACTTACAATGCTGCACTCATTAAACATGTATTGCTGCATAGAAGGAATACCACGAATAATGGAACTTATCACTACTGTAGCCTATGGTGTCTAGCATTTGGGCATACACACACAATTAATTTGGCATATTTTCCCTTGAAACACCTCCAAAGTTAACGTATTAAAATGAGTTACTTCAATCTAAAAGTAAAGTAGATCATAATGACCAAAGTAATATATTTATCTAAAAAATTACATGGGGGAGGAGGAAACCCTAAGCCATCAGATGTGTTGTTATTGTTGGTAAATTAGTTGATTAAGCAGGGGAATTTTCAATCGCACCCAATTGGCTTTCTTCATTCCATTGCTTCTTACCATATCCTAGTAATGTCAATCGCCAGGCTAAGTAGTGACAAGTATAAATTTGTAAAGTCATTAGTTTGACTCAACCAGGGATCGAACCCACGCAGGACCTAGCAAAACGGTAGGCGGGCTCTCAACTCAAACTAAAAGGAAATAGAATATAATGATCAAAGTAATATATTCATTAACAAACTAAAAATATTGCGAAAACGCTAAGCCACCAGATTATGCAACTTGAATGGTTAGTAGGGTAGAGGGAACAGACTTCCAGACGGTTGAAGCACCAACGGTAGAAGCATTTGAGAGAAGGCTGGATATACATTGGAGAGGACACTCACAATTATGTCTATATGACTTCAGGGCTTTGGCCACCTCAATATGTGTGTAAAAAAATAGTTATTTTTTACGATAACAAGCTGGCGAAGAGGCCAAATATGCCTTAGATCAGCCAGAAGATCTGTAAGTTAATCTGGAAGTAAAGCTTGACGTCCAATAGAAATCAATGTGCTCTAGAGGCGTCGTTAAATAAAACAAACTTTCCTTTCTGTAAGTTAAGCACTGTCACAGTGCATAGCCCTGTAATGAGACATGTGCTTGTGTTTCAGAATGGCCCGCTGCCCTTCTCCCGCTTTATGTTCGTGATCGCGTGGTTGATTCGCGAGCTGCTCTATATATTTGTCTTCTTCGAGGCCTGCATCAACCCACGGCGTATCAAGTGGGGCAAGCGAACTTACCGACTCTCCAACTTTGGCGAGCAGCTCGACATAATGTCGGACAAGGCAATCCTGCCCATCTGAGTGCCCGGGGTACATCGGGAGCAGCTCAGTGTGCCTGTGAGTGGAGAGGCTGTGTGTGGGGGGGTAGTGAGCTGCTCGACTGGCTGGCTGCCCGGGGCCGTCTCGGACCTTCCACCGGTATTGCCAGCTGCGGGAAGGGAATGGGGTCAGGCCGACTACTGCCCCAGGGCGTGGCCGGCTGCTGCCCTCGGAGTTTTGATGGCTGCTGCCCTCGGAGTCTTGCCGGCTGCTGTACCGGGCATGGCCGGCTGATGCCCCGGGGACAGGCCGGTTGCAGCCCCCGGGGCGTGGCCGGCTATTGTCCCCGGGGCATGGCCAGTTGTTGCCCTGGGGCGTGGCCGGTTGCTGCCCCGGGGCATGGCCGGCTGCTGCCCCCGGAGTCTGGCCAACTGCTGCCTCCGGAGTCTGGCCGGCTGCTGCCCCCGGAGTCAGGCCGGTTGCTGCCCCCAGACAATGATTGAATATTGGCACACACCTAGCGGACACACACATGTTGGGAATTAACTCCGGAACGCGCACACGAATGTCGTGTGCATGGCCAAATCTAGCTGTGGTTGTCAAAAATATATGTATCAAAAAAAAAAAGTGAAAGATTTTGAAAGGGGACACATATTTAGCATTTTAATAGAAGGTGAAGAGAAGAAGCCAGAGAAGCTTTTCATATTATAGATATTCTATATACATACACAAAGGATGTGATGTTGCATCATTGTGACTCATGTCTGTCATACCATTTGATATATATATGATTCAGATGTGATTGATTATGTTTGATGACGTCAACACTTTATACAAGGAATCTTTGATATGTGACTGCCTATGTTTGCATATATACACACATTTATCTATGCCTGTATATATGTATATGAGACTGTTTCAAAAGGTGCTAAGCAATATGGGACAAAACTTTGTCCATAGTAATGATCAACACACTATCTACTTATGCATTTGCTCATGATAAACTGATTTGTTTTTTACATGGTGTTTCATAATCCCAATAGAATACATATTGATTTGAAGCAAATGTCCTTGTGTTTTCAGTGTAACCGTTTCTGTGCTGCTTTGTGCCAATCGTTACAATGGACAAAAAAACAAAGAGTTAGCACCTTTTGAGACAGGCTCATATGCTTTTGCGATTGGTTAGATACATGAAGGCTATTGACCAAAATCATGCAAATGCGAGTGATCGAGAGAGCGATGTAAATGTAATCTCTTCTCGTGTGTGAACAGGAGTGTTAACTTCTGAGATTGAACAATGGAAATGCTAACAACAGATGCTGTGAATAGAGCTTAGCTGGTTATTTAGTTGTGGTTTTAGTTCCATCTCCGTCATCGCGTGAGTGTTGCTGTATGAATGTTTATGTGTAACATGTGTGCATATTGAAGGGGGTTCCCTTTCTAACTAAGGCAGGTGCTGTGACTCTCACATCAAGCCTTTATGCAAAGTACATATACACACTTATATATATATAGTTATAAGATGTATAAACCACTGTCTCAAAAGGTGCTAAGCAATATGGGACAAAACTTTGTCCATAGTAATGATCAACACACTATCTTCTTATGCATTTGCTCATGATAAACTGATTTGTTTTTTACATGGTGTTTCATAATCCCAATAGAATACATATTGATTTGAAGCAAATGTCCTTGTGTTTTCAGTGTAACCGTTTCTGTGCTGTTTTGTGTCAATCATTACAATGGACAAAAAAAAAAGAGTTATCACCTTTTAAGACAGGCTCATATATCTCCCTCACCCAGATGGTTTCTGTGAAATCGCACTGCTATAAAGCTGTCATGATTAGGTGGCATGGAGAAACATTGTGTTAGCCAGTGTAGTCCCTCATATTCCACCGTGTTACCCCGCTGCTTGCTCTCCTACCTTCTTCGCACTGTACGGCTGGGAGGATGGCCTACATATACTTATGGTATCCTATAGTGGGTCTCTTATTACCTCAACCTTATGCATCAGGTACAGATACGTTTTGAATCCATGCATCATTTCCATAGTCAGCTTACTGATGGTGAATCACAGTCCAAGGTAAGGTGTATTTATAGACAATGGTGAACTGACTACCTAATGGCTATTCATGCTATGCAAACCGGTAAGCTATTAAATATTTGTGGTTGTTGTGTTTTGCAAAGCCTTCAGCTGATGCGAGTTTGCGGTTGTTGCGATTTACACAAAGCCTGTTCGCTGGCACTGTTTGTGGCTGTTGTATTTCACAAAGCCAGTAGGTTGTAGCAACATGTGGTTGTTGCATTTTGCATAATGCCTGTTCGCTCATACTGCTTTGTGGTTGTTGTATTTCAGAAAGGGTGTAAGTTGTAGCGACATGTAGTTGTTGCATTTTGCAATGCCTGTTCGCTCATACTGCTTTGTGGTTGTGGTATTTCAGAAAGCCTGTAAGTTGTTGCGACATATGGTTGTTGCATTTCACAAAGCCTGTTCGCTGACGCTGCTTTCCGGCTGTTGTGTTTCACAAAGCCTCTAGGCTGACGCTAATTTGTAATGGTTGCATTCTGCAATGCCTATTCACTGACAGCGCTTTGTGGTTGTTCTTGTTTGCAAAGTGAAATACTCGCCACACACAAATCAGTGTCAAGTGTACAGGACCATGAATAGCCACAGGTGTCAATTCACTATCCTCGCCATGAAAGTGCAGCCGTAATGAAAGCCATAATATTAAGGGAATGAGCACTGTTATACTTATAAACTTAAGGGCTCCATCCATTAAATTAAAGCTGAGTAAAGTGACGTGCTTTCCTACTGTGAATTTATAGTAAAATGGGAATAAAAACAAGGACTGCCACCTCTCAGTCCCTTCCATCTGTCACCTTCTAATTACTGCGTTATATATAGACATGTATGCATATTATATATGTACAAACATATGTCGGTATATGTATAGGTTCCGAGCACGTGACGTCACACCTGCTGCACTGTGGGATTGTCGGCCATTTTGGGAAGCAACTAGGTAGTGGCAGCCTGTTACTACCTAGTAAATCTGTGTTTTTTCATTGCTTCCAACTCATGTGTAAGCAAGCTATTATATTATCAAATTTTACCTCGGTAAACAGCCTCAGGCTAGCCTCAGGCTAGGGAGAGGTAAGCACGTCCGGTACCAGCAATTAGCATATACAACTCACGACTGGATAACGTGTCGTTGGGTTGCTCCGGCAAAATTAGTCTACATACAAGCAAATACGCAGTAAGTATAATAAAAACTGTGGTTAGCTTAATTATGATGCATTAGAGCATCATTATGGAAAGTTTAGACTTTCGTTGGTCCAATTTGGACGAGTTATTTGGTTATAAACAACCAAGGATAGAACACTCGAGTGGGTTTCTCGAAGGAACCAAACCGGTCATTAGCGGTTATGTCAACACCCGGGTCACCGTGTGACTATGGGTAGAGATGTGGGTTTCGCCCTATCTCATGTGGAAATTCTCTCGTACTCTAATAGAGAGTAATGTTGGAGATGCTCCTGGGTTTCTTTTATAGACTCCCCTAGACAAAACTTTTTCAGGCGTTTCTCCGAGTTTCGTAGCATTTTCTCCAACTTGTTGACGTAGTAGTCACAGGTGGGAGAAGTGTGCGGAACAGAGGGATGGGCGGGCCGATACACTGGTCCCGACCCCGCGTAAGGTTTGGGCTTGACCCACAACCCACGCACAAATTTAGCTTATTACGCCTGTGTTATAACGGTATAAACACGTTCTTTAACACCAATAGATGTCCAAATGAGTTTGAAACAACCATATTGTGACATATATATATACCGGGACTGACCAAAAATGTTTGTTTCAGCTCCCGATGGCCACGAAGCGGAGTAAGCGCGGTGCAGCAGCAGCCGAGGGGCGTGTTCCGAGTGGAGTGGACGAGGAGTACGACTCCTCACCCGTGTTGTCGGCAGGGCCGTCGACACAGCCCCGGGCGCATATCCTCTCCGACCCGGACGAGGACGCAGTGCCTGATGTGCCTGCGCCTCCAGATTGGGAGGCTCGCTTTGCAAGATTGGAAAGCCACATCTTGACTGCCAAATCGCCTGTGTCTCGGAAGCGGCGTAGGCCGAGTGTCCAAGAGGATTCATTTGAGGATTTCTTGGACACAGACTCGGCGGTGGAGCTTAAGGCTCCTCCTCCTCCTTCTCCTAAACGGAGGAAGAAGAAGAAACAGGTGATTTCTTCGGGTGATGAATTCACCAAGGAGCGGGCAGAGACTGGTTTGCGCAAAAAGCGGAAGACTAAGTCCAAAAAGAAGAAGAGGAAGAGGAAATATTCTTCTTCTGAGTCGTCCACTGAGTCTACTTCTACGGAATCAGACTCAGACACCATATATGAAGGGGTCTATGCGGACATTGGCACTAAAGTGGCTAAGAAGGTGGAGAAGCCAAAGGCTAAGCGGGTTAAAACCACTACGCTTATGCGCGAGACCGTGAATGGTCATTTTCGCACGTTCAAACCGGCGGAGGTTATCTCCAAGTTAGGAGATGAGTTAACAGGCATAAAGGGTGTTCCCAACTCCATCATTAAAGAGATGGATCGGGATGTCAATATGACGGATGACCGTAAGAAGTTTGAGGATGTGTTGCACACAGTGCATAAGGCAGTGTTGGCTACCCTAACAGCTATTGTTCCTGTGGCTAATAGGATGCAGAGTGAAAATAAGTTCTCGTCTTTGGCTAAGACAATGGACAAAGGCATTGCAGTGCTAGCGGCGGCAGGTAATTACCTGTCGTTTCGAAGATATGAAAATGTCTTCAAGTCAGTTTGCACAGATGCTGGCAAAGAAGTGGCTCGCTCTAAGAAGGTTACCGATAATGAGGGGAAGGAGTTTACGCTTATCTTGCTCCAGAGCCGATTAAAGGGAAACCTTTAGATAACACCAAGATGTTTGGCGGTCAACTACAATACCTCTATAAAGAGGTAGAGACTGCAGCCAAGAGTGGCAAAAACATGGATGGCAAGAAGAAACAGGAAGTTCCTCGTTTCAAAAAGTCACGAGGGGATTTTCGTCCACGACGGTTCACCAGAGGAACCAGACCGAGTTCAAACTTCGGTCAAGGGTTTCGGGGCCGGGGCGCTCGCCCAGGCTGGACCGACAACACCGCACGGCCAATAGGTCGAGGGTTCAACTCGTCGAGACCTTTCCCCAGGGGCGGGTCCAAGTAGAGGTCCAAACACAAACTTTACAAGTCCCTGCAGCCTCTAAAAACACACAAACTGTAAGCAACTTTGTGGCTGGTAATATTAGTAATCATATTTCTGAGTGGCACAAAATTACTAGTGACCAAGAAATTATAGAAATAGTTAGGGGTGTTCAAATTCCCTTTACACAAATTCCTGTACAAAGTATAATACCTTTTCCATATAACATTCAACCAGTTGAACGAGACGCACTAACTAAACAGGTACATAAATTCTTTGAGAAAGGAATTATACAAAAAGTGACACACTGTTCAGGACAGTTTATTTCAAACATTTTCTCGAGACCGAAGCCTAATGGGGATGTTCGAATGATCCTGGATTTAACAATCCTTAATAAAAGGGTGGAATATCGACATTTTAAAATGTTTTCTCTAGATACGGCACGGGATCTGATTACACCAGATGCGTGGATGGCTAGTGTTGATTTACAGGATGCATATTATACGCTTCCCATAATGGAACAATATCGAAAATTTCTTCGATTTATTTGGGATAACCAACTCTATGAGTTTACCTGTATGCTGAATGGCTTAGCTTGTGCGCCACGTTTATTTACTAAATTGCTTAAACCTGTTTTCTCGGTAATGGCGAGGAAGGGTCATATAATGTTTCCATACATAGATGATTCTTTTATTATAGCATCAACACAAATTGGTTGTGTGAATGCAGTTTTGGATTTATGTGCATTACTCACTAAATTAGGGTTTTATGTACATCAACAAAAGTCAGTGTTTAAACCAACAAAACAACTCAAATGTTTAGGGTTTATTCTGGATACACAGTCCCTTACAGTGTCGATAACAGAACAAAAACTAATTAAGTTTATGACTACAGCGACTCAGCTTATTAAGTTATCAAAGCCAAAAATTAGACAGGTTGCTGTTCTTATTGGCATAATGACCTCATATGCACCTGCTGTGTTATATGGGAAGGCCCATATTAAGTCGCTAGAAATAGATAAAAATTTAGCGTTAACACGAACTAAAGGCAATTTTGAGCGAAAGATGTTTATTTCGCAAGAAGGGTTACAGGATATTGGATGGTGGATGCAACATATAGCAAGTTCACCAAATCCAATCCGCATGGCGGAACCTAATACAGTAATTACTACTGATGCTTCGTTAGAAGGTTGGGGAGCTCATCGAGATGGGGTCACAACAGGAGGTAGATGGCTTGATGATGAAAAATCAGACTATATTAATGCACTAGAATTGCGTGCTATTTATCTGGGCTTACGTAGTTTAGTAAAGATAAATAAATCACAGGTTAGAATACTAACTGATAATACTACTGCCATGGCATATATTCGTAACATGGGTGGAACCAAATCAAAGTCTTGCAATCAGTTATCTAAACTGATTTGGAACTGGGCACAGGCTCAACAAGTCTGGCTGACTGTAGCGCATATTCCAGGGTCACAAAATACACTTGCAGATTATAAAAGTAGAAATTTCCATGACCATTTAGAGTGGTCTCTCTCTACACATTTGTTTAACTTCGTTTGTGAAAAATGGGGTACACCTGAAGTTGACTTATTTGCATCACGGAATAATAACAAGTTACCCTGTTATGTTTCTTGGCATCCTGAACCGGATGCTTGGAAAGTAGATGCGTTTGCTATTACCTGGGAAAATAATTATTTTTATATTTTCCCACCATTTAGCATTATCAGCCGAGTAGTGAGAAAAATCGGCTTGGAAGGGACACATGCGATACTGGTGGTGCCCGATTGGGACACGCAACCTTGGCTGCCAGCAGTTTCACAACTGGCAAAAGATCGTATACGATTCCCAAGAAAACTCGAGAATCTGACGCACCACGGACCGCTAGTGGTTCACGGCGACGTGTCAACGACGCCCCTATTGGCATTCCTTTTCTAAGGAAGCAGCTACAGCAATTTGGATTGGACAGAATTACTGAGGATAGGATAGTATCGGATGCCTGGAGGCCAGGAACTGTCAAAATGTATACAACCTATTTAAAGAAATGGGGTGTACATTGTTTGTTAATGAAAGTTAAACCAACAAATCCAAAGATTTCACAAGTAGCTCGGTTTCTTCGTTCTCTAGAGGATGAAGGACTTTCCTTTGGATCGATTAATGCGGCGAGGTGTGCGTTATCAATTATATTACCTAGAATTGATGGCGAAACAGTTGGAAAACATTATGTTATTTGTTATTTACTTCGTTCAATTTATCAAAGGAATCCTCCAAAACCAAAGTATAGTCGGTTTTGGGATGTTTCTATAGTATTTAAGTTGTTTCAGGCTTGGCCTCACAACTCGTGGTTAGATATAAAACAGTTAGGTTTTAAGGTCGCGGTCCTGTTATTGTTAGTAACCGGACACAGAGGACAGACGATTGTTGCTTTATCCTTAACTGGATTAGAAATAGACAAGCAACAAGCTACGTTTGATTTAGAAAAATTGCTCAAATCGAACACGTTAGGTGACCCTTTATCAACGGTTCACTTAGACTGTTTTCCGAATGATCGGAAATTATGTGTTGTGTCGGCCATACGGGCTTATATATACAAGACAAAGGATTTACGTGCATCACAACAACTATTAGTGAGCTTTATAAAGCCACATAAGGCGATTTCACGAGACACACTTGCCAGATGGACAATTACGGTGTTGAAATTGGCTGGAGTGGATACGAGTAAATACTCTTCCCACTCAACTAGAGGAGCCATGGTCTCCAAGGCACGGGTGCTTGGTATTTCTGTGAAAAGAATACTAGCGCATGCAGGCTGGAAGACGGCTAAGTCGTTTGCAAAACATTATAATAAACGACTAGAAAAGCCTACCGGCGTTGCAAAGCGTCTTCTCGCCAACTAACAAGAATAGGTGAGAACAAAAATTTAGAATGTTATAATAATAAGAAAGAATGATATTAAGGATAAAAATGAATTATGTAAAGGTCTCCCTAGCCTGAGGCTAGCCTGAGGCTGTTTACCGAGGTAAAATAGTATAGTTATACGAGTCTTACCTTGGTACAGATGATGGATAACTGTTGTTTTACCGAGGTATAAGCCTCGGATAGATGTGGGCTAGGGCCCTCCCGCCACACCCTGCCACATCTATTCCGTTGGTGTACCTTTTCGGTAAAGTAATAGTATCCATTGTTTGAAAGTCATTTTTATCCTCAATAAGTAGGTTAAGATTGCTGGTACCGGACGTGCTTACCTCTCCCTAGCCCACATCTATCCGAGGCTTATACCTCGGTAAAACAACAGTTATCCATCATCTGTACCAAGGTAAGACTCGTATAACTATACTATATATGTAGATAAAGAGAAAGTCTAGCTCTTGACTTCTGTATGATTTGCTTCTTAATATTGTTATTTAGCAAGCTTGTTATCTGCACTTGAAAAACAGTAATTACTCTAAAAGAATTCCACATACTCTATGGGTATAGGACTATCACGTTTTGCAACTACAGACTACATAGATAATTTGAAATCGAATGACAGATCTATTATCAAATATGGCACTTTAGCCAAATTTGTCATTTTAAGAAATCAGGGTTTTTTTTCTCAATTTTTAACAGTTGGTATTTAAAAAATTATAAATATTTCTGCCTTGAAAACTTGTGAGCTGGTTCTTTGGGTATAAATAAAGAGGGTCTTAAAGTTGCATAGTCTGATCAAAACGTCAACTTTTCAGAAGCATAAAACTTATCTAGATTTGAACCTACATATACACCTTGGATAGTGGTGCATTTATTAAGTATGTGTTGCTACATAAAAGAACATATTAAGTCAATTTAAAAGAACCTTACTGCTGAATCCTATGGAGTCAGAGTTTTGCCAAGTATGCCAACATTAATTTGGCATGTTTACACTTAAAATATCTCCTAAGTTAGTCATTATAAAGCACGGTTACTTCAAACTAAAAAGTAAGGTAGATTATAATGACCAACCTAATATATTTATATCAGAAAATGACAGAAACTCAAAACTATGAGACTATGCTAGGCATATCTGTAAGGTTGGTTGGTTGGTTGGTTGTTGGGAGGTTTATGTTCTTCCAGCATCGAAGGTCATATCAGGACGAGCACCGACTTGTGACTGTGGACTCAGGCTCTATGATACAGCCTGGTACGCTCGATAATTCCAAAGATTGCAGTGCAGCGTGCGCGTCATCGCTCGGAACCGATATGTAGATATGTATATAAGTACATATATATGTACACAAGACGTATATACACATATATATGTAATATATAATTCCGACACTAACTTGAGCAAAGCACCCGGTTCTAGCGCTTGTTATGTAACCATAGAGATGTGTGCTGCGTTATTAGGGAACAAAGCGATATTCTATATTTCCATAAATATATCATATAATATAGAGACATGCCATGTGTATATATTTTGTCTTTGAATGTGGGGGTGGGGGGGGGGGGGTTAAGAGGCTTGTGGGGGGAGGTGACAGGTGGGTATTTAGTATATTGATGCCTTGCTCTATATATAAATTCCCGGTACACAAAAGAACATAGGAGAGATAGTAAGTTTGGTTTGTCTTTAATAACTGGCTCAGGGATTAATAGCCCTAGCCCTAAAAAATAGAAAAACATTTCCTCCAGAGTGTGACGTGAGGGGGCGCCCGCCCGGCAAATACCTGACAGCTGGGAGGGGGGGGGCGCTCCACCAATCCGCACGAGGAAATATAGGATGTACATTTATACTCGCATAATGCATTATACATCACATATGTGCCTCGTTAATTTGACAGTTGCATCTTGATTATCTACAGTCGTGAAATAACCGAATATAAGCGTTTCTGTAGCCCACATTTGATCCTAACTACTCATATTATCGCTCACCGCTTGTAAAACACCCCAGCGAATGCAATCCATTTATTTGCCACTCAGAGTTCGAGAACTGGGAGGCGTTGACAAATGGTGTACAAACTTGGAGATGACAACTCCCCTCCTCCAAAACCACAACAAATACAGACAAAAAAACCCACATCATGAGGGGCCCTCCACCCCCCACTTCCTCCGCCTCCCCCTAATTCCAGGTAGTTCTATGCATTAACATTTGGAGGTGCCTATTGTATCACTTGTTTCTAATGACAATTATGAGACTACTTACACTTTTAATTGAACTATGACTTTTTCCGATTTATTTTAGCGTTTTATTTTGGGTGGGCGAGTGAGTTTTTCATTTCCATAAACTTTAATTTCAAACAAAGCAAGCAAAAAGAAAGAGGCTACCAAAAATAGGACATTCTTTAAAAAAAAAAAAAAGGATAATCGCCTAAAACCTAACTTGGCTTTATTGGTAATATATATATATATTGGAATATATATATATTGGTCACTCTCCTCAAACCTGGTCAGAAGTGTGACATGGGGGTGAAAATCTAATATTAGAATTTATAGCATGTTTGGGTTTCAAATGAAAGCTGGATATATCCTCTTTACATATATGTAAAATAAAGAATTTATGAGATAAATAAATAATGGTGTAATTGGTGATTACGTTATGTCACCTGGCAAGTAACACGGGGCATCTCTCCGTCACACCACACACTCAGTTTACTTCAAATGTGTGCAGAATTCCATAAATCCATACTCACCACCACATTAATCGTGTCATATTATACTGAAATCATATCAGGATGTGAAATGTGCTTTTTTAGCACTAGAGCACTTCACAACACTTCACCACAAAACACAAATGTAACTTATTTTATTTCGTTTATTTCTTGTGTCAAATCTGAACAGGGATATGAAAAGTATGAACAAGAAATAAGTAGAACTTTATCAATGTTTTAACATCCCATCCCAGGATGGCCAGGATTGAGGATAGTGACCCATATCTATAGGTGTATCTATATATGTATATATCCTCCTATATGTAGAGCTACACGTGTACATATATGTACTTATATATATATATGTACTTATATATATACCTATATATATGTACTTATATATTTACTTATATATACATTTATATATATACACACATATTATATCAGAGCGGTAGCTAGGAGCTTTTGTTAGGGGTCCCAGATAAATTCATGGAATGAGCGACATTTTGAAATCTAGATGCTCTGAAATGCCATTTCAGGGAGGTTACATACTTAGGGTGTTTTTTTTTACCTACCCCCCCTCCGCCTTGCCCCCCTCTAGCTACGGCTTAGTATATGTGTATATACAACATGTATGTCTTG
This sequence comes from Branchipolynoe longqiensis, assembly GCA_030323885.1. NCBI lineage: Eukaryota > Metazoa > Annelida > Polychaeta > Phyllodocida > Polynoidae > Branchipolynoe > Branchipolynoe longqiensis. The sequence goes on from CM059188.1 coordinate 68,787,197, forward strand.
TATATTTATAGTATATATAATACAATATATAGTAAATATATATATATGTGTGATGTATAAGAATTACCCAAGTATAAATTTACTGAAGTCATTACCAACCTGTGTATATGCATATATATATGTACATGTATATACACATATACATACATACACACACTGATACACACGAACATACATACATACATACATACATACATACATACATACATACACACATACATACATACATACACTGATACACACGAACATACATACATACATACAATGTATACATACATACATACATACAATGTATACATACATACATACATACATACACACATACATACACACACTGATACATACATACATACATACATACATACATACATACATACATACATACATACACACACACACACACACATACACACATATGGATGTCTGACTTGATGTTGCTACTGTGTTAGAACACAGAGGCGCTGTTGGCCAGTCAGTGAATAATCACGCCCCTCACTTCACTCACATTGTATCACAGTACCGTGTACTACACTGGGCTGACGTGTGGTGCCCGGTGCCACTCCACCACACACTGTGTACACCCCTCGTGCCTTGTGCGACTGGTCATGTTTATGGGACCAGCACTTTTACTACTTCCACTACTGTTATTACTGCCACTACTTTTCACTCGTCGCCACTCACTCGTGTTGTATTAGTTCGTGTAGTCGGCATGAAGCTAGCACTCACAGTAGGATCTACATAGTTGTCTGGTCACTGTCTCGGCCGATCCTGTTCTGTGTACAGTAAAACATCTCTAGCCGACCACCTCCACAGATCGACCAATCCCCTATATTGATCGATTTATTTGGGTCCCAAACGATCGCCCATACAATATGATTGTAATGATGAAACAAAACAACCCTACTTAACCCGACTACCTCTCTAAATGGACCATTTAATGTCGGTGTCATGGTCGGTCGATTTAGAGAGGTTTTTACTGTAGTTTAAGATGCGAATTGTGAATGAGGCAATCAATATATCTGTGACTTGATTTGAGAGATGAATTTGTCGCTCACCAGAATTTGTGTTCAATATTAATAACTGGAATTGTGTCATTTTCTCTCTAAAGAGCCATCCATGTACGTAGGGCTCGTCAGGCGTGGTTTTAATTTATATAAAGTTGCATTGTTCGATGAAGCATCAAATTTTCAAAGCCAAAACCATTATTTAGATTTGATTCTACATATCTAACTTAGATACTGATGCATTTATTAAGCATTTTATTACCACATAGAAGGGAACACTGGATCAATTTAATAGAACCTGTTACTGCAGAAGCCTATGGTGTCAGAGTTTTGGTGTGCTTGCCAAAACTAATTTGACATGTTTAGACTTCAAATATCTAAAATGTTAGTCATTTAAAACAAAAATGACTTCAAACTAAAGTAAGGTAGATTATAACAATCCGTTAAATATATTATCTCAGAAAAGTGACAGAAACTCAAAATCATTGGCGTATGCTACTTTAATTAGATGCATAACGATATTTTCTGTGTGTTTAGAATGATGGGCCATGCTCGCCTTGCTCACGTCAGGTATTTTTACTTGAACACTTTTATGTGAGGACTGGTAAGGGTCATTACAATATTAATTAAAAGGAAGTAAGTTGTGATCATTATGTGAAGTGGGTGAACATTAAGACATTTATATAATAATAATAATAGCATTGTTACTAGATGTGATGGCTGAATGAACCCACTGAACATGTGGTGGGTCGAGGCATTCGAAACCTGACCGATTCAAACCAGTGGCTTTAAGAAGTATACGCGTCACTGTCTCACCTGGTATTACTAGGATAGGGAAAGGATCAAAGGTACTAGGAAAACGTAAGGAGCAAACATACGGGGAATACCTATTGTCCTGGGGTTAATCAACTAATATAAACCCACAAAATATTGAAATTAATAGTATGGTTATTGCTATTAACTCCCAGCTAAGAAACCGTAGTCCCTAAGCATTACAATATATGTATATTCATAATAATAATATTACCCCAGCACTTCACACTTTAAATTCTATCCTCTCATATAAGCACGAATGTTCCTCCCGTCTAGAAAATGGCATGTGCGATTCATTTACTCAAATCAGGTCACACTTCCGGTTAAATACTTCCAGAAGGGGGCGGGTGTTGCTGTGTGAGCACCGCGACCCCCTCCCTGCACCAGTGACGGTGCAGTTATATTTCCGCGCGCAGAGACGACGAATTGTTTGCAAACGGGTGCGTTTTCAGCCGCAAGGGGAGCGGTGGTTTGGTGTTGACGGCAGTACTTCGTGTAGTTACACTATGTACAGCTATCGGCATTTCATTTTGAACATGTGATTCGCGTCCCCCCCCCCCCCCCACACCCTCCTTTCTTATGTTGCCCAGGGAGGATTCAAATGTGAGTGAATAAGTTATTTTGTTTCGCTATGTTGTGTCCATAGCTAAAGCTGCAGAGTCCGATGGTTTTGAGTTTAGGCCTTTAACCCCCTCCCCATATATTAGATGTCTATATTATATATATATATACACTATATATTATATATATATATTTATATATATAAAAAAATATATATTTACCTACATTAAGTCGGTGACTATAATTTGCTTTACTTTGCTTTGAATGAAGTTTTATTGTAAATGGATGAAGTATGGAAATATTTCAAATATATTACTTCTGGCAGGAATACCGAATGCTGGATACCACTCTTCAGCATTGACGTGTTCTAATTGACTTAGTATTTCCTCTTAAGTTTTACGCAGTTACCAATGGATAATAACTTGAATATATATGTAGAGTCAAATCTAGGTAAGTTTTTTAGTTTCGAAAAAATCTTATGCTTTCATCGGACTGAGCAGCTTTGAAAATAAATTAGTATACGTGTGTGCATATATGTAGAAGTATATATATGTATGTTTGTTTATGTATAGTCAGTCAAATCTCCCTAAGCGACCACCTCCACAGATCGACCACTCCCCTATATCGATCGCTTTATTTGGGTCCCAACAATACCTTTGTAACTATATTTTAACTCCATAAACTGACCACCTCTCTAAATGGACCATTTAAAGTCGGTCCCATGGTCGGTCGATTTAGAGAGATTTTACTGTATATAAATATATATATATATATATATGAACACCTATATAAAGATGAGTCGCATTGGGAGGAATATATATATATATTTATATATATATATATATAATGTGTGTGAAACTTATACTTATACATATAAGTATTAGTTGTCCTATATTTCCAAGCAGACCCAAACTCTGGCGCATTGGTTCCGGCATTTTGACAAATGCAACAGCAGAAGAGTATATTGCTAGATTAACTGTGTGTTGTATGTACAATGCTGTTGGAGATGCGGTGATAGTGCTGAATTGTGTCCTCTAATGTAAGCATTTTTGCATGTGTCTTGTTTCTTTCTTAACACTGAGGGGTACGTCGGCTTTGCTGGTTTCTCACTAGGCGTCGCCTGTAGTCCATTGACAGTTGAGCTTGAATATTTTTTGTTACACATTGTGGCGATCGGGGTTTAGCTGGATCTATAACTACTGTTACTATAGTGTCATGGAAGACTATTTTTATATCCGAGAATCATGTGGCAGGCATAGATTGTCAGCTCTTCTGTGTGTTAGTAGATGTGGCTGTGTCTCACACTAACCCCATCCCACTCCACCCCACCCCTACATACTCTGACTCACACGCACACACAATGAACGCGCACTCACAAGCACGCAGTGAACGCACGCACACATCCGCACTTTACACACGCATGCACACATACATACTTTACACACGCACGCACACATACGTACTCACACACACGCAACGAACGCGCACTCACACACACGCACACTTGCACATACTTATAATATATGCGCGCATACTTCCAGACAGACACACGCACACCTATTCACACACACTTACACATGCTACACACATTCTCTCACATATTCTCACCAACACATCCACATACATTTATGGCTAAGCAAACAACACAACCATCCCACCTGGTCGCAGTCCTAAAGGGTCGAGTGTGTTCTTGCACACTGGTGCACTATCTAAGGACAGGGCTTGGGTGAAAAGATGCTGCAACAAATCAAAATGGGATGGGATCCTCTCCCACAAGCCTGCATGACACCCAAGTAGATGTACATAGTAGGGTAAGGTATCATACTCAGACTAGACAAAACTCTGGAAAAATACAAAAAAACTAACATAGGCTACTAACACCCAAAATCGCAAAAGGCTGGCCTGACCAGAAACAGGTCAACACTCCTTGGCGAGGGACCAGACGAAGACAGCGCCACAGCTGTCCAGCGTAAAAAAAACAAGCACCCTCGTGGTAGCTTATACGTTATGGACAGAGTAAATACCTTGTCAATTAACAAATAAAAAAATTAAATGTCGAACACACCTACATACTCACGCACACGCTCACACTCACATGCTTACACACTCACATACACTTACACTCACACACAAACTCAAACTCACACACTTACGCTAAAATACACTTACACTAACACACACACACTCGCACATACACACACGTGTACACTCACACACTTACACACTCAGCACACACACTAACTAACATCGCCGTGAATATGGCTATGCTGCCGACACGGCGTAAAGCAACCACCAATCAATCAATCTAACTAATATATGCTCTTGACTGGAAGCAGTGCCCGAATCGATAGACTGCAGACGGAAGTTCGATCCCCTGTCGAGTCAAACCAATGACATACAAAATTGATACTTGTTGCTTCCTGGTCTGGCACTCAGCATTAATAAGATATGACAAGAACTGGTTAGCTCAGTATCAGGATAATGTGATTGAGTGGAATATCATGCCCTAGTGCTGGCGGCCTGATTTCCCAGTGGGGCAGCACTATAACGTTGCAATGTGTGCGCACTGTCACAAGTCGGTACCCGTCCAGATATGATGTTAGATGTTGCCAGGATGTAAAACTCCACAACCAACTCACATACGCTCACCCCCCCTCGCGCCCCCACACTCACATACATACGTATGTACACACTTACACACTCACACTTACTCACTGTCCGAGGCTCACACACTCACGCACACTCAAATACTCACACACGCGTCTTCACCTAGTTTGTAGTATCAGTATAATGTGACTATGTGGGATATCGGGTCATGGTGCCGGCGGCCTGGTCTCCCAGTGGGGCAGCACGATAAAGGCGCCATGGGTGCGCCCTGTCGCAAGTCGGTTCCCGTCCTGATATGACCTTAGATGTTGCTAGGACGTAAAACAACAAACAAACAAACAACCAAGCCCAGTTTGTACCTTCTACGAAAATCTGTCCAAATGAAGCAGACCGCGAGGATCTGCTACTAACAAATAAATAACATGCATTCACAATTAATTACCCTCCACGTCTCCACCGCCCTGTTACTATTGTTACTGTTAGTGTTACTATCAATACCATAGCCACAGGTGGAGATCCCCCCCCCCCCCACCCGCACATACACACATCCACGTCTACTTCTTATGAGTTATAAGATGTTGATATATTTTGCACCTTCATTTGAAGAACAACAAGATAAAAGAAGTGAAATAATAAAAGGAGAGGTCTATATTTGTAATAACAGTTGATTTAGCGGCCTGTGGCCCGCCAGCCCCCGACCGTTGCGGTGGAAGTGGTGGCTTTCTGCTCTTCGCTGACTTTCTATTGGGTGTCACACACTTCGCTCCTAATTATGTCATTTCTACTCCTATTTATGTCAAACCGGAAAATACTCAGCGGCCTCGGTTTATTGGAAATGTGCGATTGATAGAAATGAATAAAAACCTATACGAATGACAATTAAATGGCATGATGTCAATTTTTTGCTTTTTTTTTTTGCATTACTTTGTTTGCTTGACACTGTGTAATACTAATACTAATAGACTCCTTTCAATGTTTACAAACATTGTGTATGTGCGCGCAGCTTGGCTGCAGAATGAAGGCACACTGCCATTAAGTTTGCCAATACACGCAGTGCAAAACGTCAGTTCTATTCAAAATTAATAGAAATGCACAACCCCAAACGTATAAATTTAATATAATCTGGTTGTTAAGCATTTTATCTGTTTGTGTGCCAAGCGGTTTGTTTCTAGGGGGTGTGCTTTTAGAGATATTTCATTTTTTCTGTAAGAAGATTGCTCACGGCCATTGACAATGCATAGCGTTTGCCGATACGTGCAGTGCAAAATGTCAATTTTGTTCAAAATTAATAAAAATGCAGAACCCTGACCATATAAATTTAATATAATCTGGTTGTTAAACATGTTATCTGATTGTGTCTAGATGGTGTGGTTTTAGAGATATTTAACTTTTTCTGTATGAAGATTGCTCATAGCGATTGATTTTGCAGTGTGACCGTGTGTCATCCTGCAGCCAAGCTGCATGCACACTGATCTAAATACATATGCTGACGTCATATGAAATAGGCCTATAGACAGGTTTGTAATTCCAACCGCGCATGCGCTGAAAATCGAGTCCAGAGCAAAACAAATGCACATGTTCATTGGTTTTAGCTTGAGCTGCTAGACAAAACTACTGCATTTCTATTATTTTCAATAACATTGAACAAGTTTGGCATAAACACGGATCCCCCTCAGGCAACGTAATAATGTCATGAATATATTAAATACACAGCTATCCATAATTAACCATTTTGAGTTAACAAACATCAAATTCCCCACAAAATTGTCAGTCACATCACCATCAGCAATCCGAGTTTCAGCTGAGGGCACATCCTCTCTGGTAACGGTGTAATCTACATTTTAATCTAGAGAAATGCAATAATAGTCCAAATTAAATATTTTCAAGTTTTGATCAATCATCTATTTAAAAAAAAAAATCTAATGTTTTTCAAATGCTGTGGGAAAGTGACTCTGGCAAGAGTTTAAAATCTAGATTTATCTACATCTAAATGCAGCTTGTATAATACGTGCTGATGACTTTTGTGCGCATACAGTGGTAGATAAAAGATTAAAATCTTAATATATGATAATTAATTTGGTATTCAAACTGTAGCTGAAATGTGTTGTAAAAACTAACAGATTCTATAGCTGCATTCACTGCATCACCATGAACCAAGCCGGACGCCGTGGCCGCATCGGTAGAGCGCAGGCTTCCCGTGCGGACGTTCAAGAGTTCGAATCCGAGCCGAGTCAAATCAAAGTCGCAAGTTTGCAATCAAATACAGACTATAGCCATGTTCACACACGCGTGTTAAGTCGCCTCAACTAATTCGCCTTGTCTAGTTCGGCTCACATTCGCCGTGTCGATGCGAGGCTAAGGCGGATTAGGGCTGATTCGCCTCAACTAATTCGCTTCAAGTAAACCGCGTCGCGAGGTAGGTTATATGAAGTGATCTAACTTAAGCCGGCCCAACTTCCTAATGTGAACGGTATCGGTTTACTTGAAGCGGCTTAAGCACGTCACAGTCGAGACCTAAATTTGCTCTATGAAACTTCTAGCTGTGCACAGATATTTTTTTCATCATTTATTTTTAGGGTTTCACTGCCCATCAGAAGTTTTGACCGTTCCAAAACAATACGATTCAGTCGAAACAGATCTAGGTCGAACCCACACTCTCTCGTGACGACGTCGACTAACCGAAACTGGTGCTGGTTAGTATGGACTTGCTCATGCGCAGATATCGATTTCTACCTTAAACCGCTCCGTGTGTGGACACGACACTAGTTCGCCTCATCTAGTTCGCCTTATCTAGTTCGGCGTAAACTTGCAGGTGTGAACACGGCTTTATTCTCAGTACAGTCATGTAGCCGGATTTCAGTACTCTCCGCCGACGTTAGATGCGCTTAGACTCCAAGACCGCCCATGTGGCGCCATCTCTGGATAAGGTTCGGGAACTAAACAAGGCGATGCTATTTGCTAAGTTACAGTTGCATACCGATGGTTTTGAGTTGCTGTCATCTTTTGAGATAATTCTATCAGGTTGATTGTTATAGTATGCCTTATATTAGTTTGAAATAACTTTTATTTTAAATTGCTAGCATTTGAAATATTTGTATTGAAAACATGCCAAATTAATATTGGCAAGCACATAAAAAAACGGACACAAATCGTAGCCATAACAAGTTCCATTTAAATTGACTCATTATTCCATTATGTGGGATAGAAGCATTATATGTATATAGATTGGCGGTGCTGCCTTTATTATTCATTATAATTATTTACTTATTTATTAGCTTCTATGATATACGATTTGTTCCAGGTCTGCTGGCGCCACCGTCACTTCTGGTGCCGAGCCGGCCCAAATCGCTTGAACCATTTTTAGCTTTCTATGATATACGGTAGGGCTTTTTTGCTCGGCCATAATCCCTGAACAAATAAATGAGGGTTCCACCACACTAGTCATCTGATTGTTTGTCCTTGATTTACACACTTTGCAGCAAGACGAATGTATATGCAGTAACACATACTTAATAAGTGCACTAATATCAGATGTGTAGAACCCAATCGAAATATTTGTTTGGTTTTGAAAATTTGATGGTTTCATCGGACTATGGGACTTTAGTGCTTTCGTAAAAAGAAAAGAAAAGTCTAGATGAACAATTAAAGTACAAAAATGGGCTCAAATGCTATTTTTTAATACTACTGTGCTATATTCAACTATTTGAACTATTTACTAAGATATAGCGACAGAGAGAGAGAGAGAGAGGGGGAGAGGGAGGGAGGGGGGGAGGGAGGGAGGGGGAGAGAGAGGGAGTGGGAGAGGGAGAGAGAGGGAGGGGGGAGGGGGAGAGAGAGTGGGAGAGGGGGAGAGATAGGGGGAGGGGGAGAGAGAGGGAGGGGTAAGGGAGGGGGAGAGGGGGGGAAAGGGGGAGAGAGAGGGGACAGAGAGGGGAAGAGAGAGGGGAAAAGAGAGGGGAAAAGAGAGGGGAAGAGAGAGGGGGAGAGAGAGGGGGAGAGAGAGGGGGAGAGAGAGGGGGAGAGAGAGAGGGGGAGAGAGAGAGGAAGAGAGAGGGGGAGAGAGAGGGGGAGAGAGGGGGGTCGTTTGGACGGGATCCATCGAAAATACGCCGGGTTATGCACTTAAAGTTGCATAGTCCGATGGATTTGAGTTTCTGTCATTTTTCTGAGGTAAATATACTAAGTTGATTGTCATAATCAACCTTTCTTTAATTTGAAGTAAATTTTATTTTGAATGGCTAACTTTTGAGATATTTGAAGTGCAAACATGTGAAATTAATTTTGGCAAGCATGCCAAAACTCTGATGCCGTAGGCTTCAGCAGTAACCGGTTCGATTAAATTGACTCAGTATCCCCTTCTATGTGGCAGCAAATGCTTAATAAGTGCATCATTATCTAAGTTAGATATGTAGAGTCAGATCTAGATAATTGGTTTGGTTTGGAAAATCTGATGCTTCATCGGACTATGCAACTTTAATGCCATGATGGCAGCAGCCATATTCTATCGCAGAGCATGCAGTTTGTCATAGGCGAGTGTAGAAACTGATATGGTGCTACGAGTCTGACCCCAGGCCGTCCTCCAACGCATACACTGTGGAACGGCACATTTGCGATGGATCCCGTCCAAACGATAACACATATACATGACCAGAATGGCTGCTGCAATCATAGCATTAAACCCCAAAACCTGCGCAATTGCGGCGGATCCCATCAAACCATTAATGCTCAGGCCTGGCTGAATCATAGAATGTGCAGTTTGTCATAGGTGAGTGTAGAAACTGATATGGTTCTACTACCCCGGGCCATCCTCCGGCACATACACTGTATTTGCGATGGATCCTGTCCAAATGATAACGCATAGGCATGGCCAGAACAGCTGCTGCCATCGTAGCATTAAACCCGGAAACCTGTGTATTTGCGGAGGATCAAATTAACCTTTCAACAAAATAATATTTGGTCAAAAACCCTAGTACCACAGGTCTATGGCACCAATCCATTCCCAGAATGTTCAAAACCCAAACAGAAATACCTACCTACAGTCCTGTCGGGTTCCAGGATTAGTAGGTCATCTCACATCACAGGAATTTTGGCAAGCTTGTCGAAATTATTTTGGGTTCTTTCAGCTCAAATTGCTCCAAAACTAGCCATTTTTCATCAAAGTTACTCGGGACTAATGAATATTAGGATATAATGGTCAACCTGAGCTATTTATCTAAAATATAACTGACAAATTCAAAAAACATCGGACCATGCAACTATGGCACCAATCCGTTCCCAGAATGTGCGCAAACCAAACAGAAATACCTACCTACAGCCCTGTCAGGTTCCAGGATTAGTATTAGTAGGTCATCTCACGTCACGTGGTCATCGTGAGCTATTTATCTAAAATATAACTAACAAATTCATACGCCATCGGACCATGCAACTTTAACCTCTCTAACAATGCAACGGAGGTGGGGGTGGAGTGGAGTAAAAAGACAACAAAATGAGACAAATAATGGGCGTGAGATCTGAACATCTGCAGACCCCCCCCTCCCCCCTCCCCCCCCCCCCCCTACTCCACTCCTACACACCACATGCTCCCACTCGGTCCACTGTCCGCAAAGCGACTGGCTATCAAAGGCACAAAACACATTCATTTTGTGCAACCTCACATACCCTCAATCCACACTCGCCCCGCGTCGTGCTGTGTTTAAATAGACCTGACACCTGGGCTGGGGGTGGGGGCGGGTGCGGGGCAGCAGCCGCTATCGGTGTACAATAGGGAGTGGGGGTGGGGTGGTGGGTGGGTGGGATGGGGTGGGGGGTTGGTGGCTTGCCACGACCGCACTCCAGCCCGCCGGTATTGTTTTCCCCGCTAGGTGGTGCCTGGAGTCCGGAAGGGTGTTTACCTTTATATATATATATATATATATATATATATATACATATATATATATATACATATATATTCATGCATATATTATATTTTTACATTATGTACACACATATTCATATATATACATACGTATATGCATATATCAATATACACATTTTTTTACATATCTATGTATATTCATATGATAATACATATATGTCATATATATATATTTGAAGGCATATTTTGTATAATTTATATATATATATATATATATTCATATATATATCCATTCCATTCCTATATAATATATATATATGTTTATGTAAAATATAATTTATTATATATATATAAATAGGCGGGGTTCTACCTACCTTATTTTATTATATTATTATTATTATTCCTATCGCCTGATATATTCACTCCATAGCTGCTATTGTGCTGCACTGCTACTGCGCCACCGCTGCTCTCAGTCACTTGCGCTGTCGCTTTGCTTCGTACTACACACATTCTTTTGCTTCGTATAGGTAGGGCTATTTCTTTTGCCTGGCCATGGGCCTTCATTGCAAAAATAAAATCAAAACACATATTAGGAAACTATAGCTGTCAAAGTTGAGCAATTTTGAATAGTAGGAACTGAAATTTGAATGCCATTGCTATTAATAAATAACCCGACTCCCAACAATTGATATTGAACTCACCTTTACAGTATCAATTTTGTGTTGGGCTTGGCAATGGACCTAGAGAATGCACTATCAATACTATTTAGCCATTTAATATATATATATTAAGCATTATACGTCCTATATATATCATTTCTATACAGGTATTACTGATAAACTGTTGCTGAATTTGAGACAAATAATTTGGGTGATCAATGCGTAATGCATTGCATTGCATTTGATTCATGGCAGGGGGAGGAACCACCCACGGTTGTTCTACTCTCCTCGACCCCTCATAGTGACTCTCGTCTCGGGCCTTGCTCGCCTGGGGCGCCACCTATTGCCTCCTACTGGAACCTGCCGCTGCGCTGCTGTCGTTCCCCTCACTACTCCTCCAGCAGCTGAGACATTAGGGCTGACTTTTCCACCCACTCACCCTGTTGTATATTTTGTTCATTATTCCTTCCTGTTCCTTTTCTTGAAGTCTTGCACTTTATTGTACGTGTACATTAACATAACAAATCACCTAGTCAATAGTTCCCTACCTATTTGTCATCATTGTTAGGATATAGACTGTGGGGTAACTACACCTCGCCTACAGGCTTCATAATTATAGCTCACTGAGTTGAAGATTGTAAACAACCTTTGGTTAAAGCAGCATAGTCCGATGAAAATATCAAATTTTCAAAACCAAAACAAATAGCTAAATGTGATTCTAAATATTTAACTTAGATACTGGTCCACTTATTAAACATTTGTCACCACACAGAAGGGGATACCGAGGCAATTGACCTGTTACTGCAGAAGCCTATGAGGTCCGAGTTTTGGCGTGCTTGCCAAAATTAATTTTGCATGGTTCCACTTCAAATATCTAAAAATTTAGCCACTTAAAATAAAAGTTACTTCAAGCTAAAGTAAGGTACATAATAACGATCAACCTAATGTATTTATCTCAGAAAATTTCAGAAACTGAAAAAACCATCGGACTATGCAACTTTAAGTCCCAGTCATGTGGTAAGGGAAGGTCCACGCCCTGCATTCAACGAAAGCAGTAATGAGACGACGGAGAAGAGAGAAGAAAACTGGGTAAATATATATATATATATATATATATATATATATATATATATATCATATATATGTATATATATATATATATATATATATATATATATATATATATATATATATATACAGTATAACCCCAGTTAAACCAAACTTGAAAGGACCCTAGAAATTTGTTTGGATTAGCCGATAATAGGTTTAACCGAGCTTTGGCTTTGGCTTCGACTTGGCTTTGGCAAAAATGCGGGTGCATTATGAATGCACTATACAATGTATGTGGACACTTTGATTATTGTTTTTTTATGTATGTACAGTATAACCCCATTAAACCAAGCTCGGTTAAACCAAATGATCAGTTAATCTAAACTTTTTTTGGCAGCCTGCCAAAATACTACCATTTATCATATAAAAAAGTCTGAGATGACCTTATAACCACATGAAAGTTTGGTTTAACCATACAGGAAGTGGCCTGGGGCCCGACAATTTTGTTTGGATTAACCGATAGTTTGGATTAACCAACTTTGGTTTAACCAACATTTTTATATGATAAATGGTAGTATTTTGCTGGGCCACCAACAAAAGTTTGGATTAACTGATCGTTTGGTTTAACTGAGCTTGGTTTAACGGGGTTGTACTGTATATATATGTTAGTTAACCTAAATATATTTATCTAAAACTATGGCACAAGTCAAAAGCATCGGACGTTGCAATCCACGTGTGACAAGCTACATCTAAATATAGTTACATAATTTTACGTTGTTACAGGAAAATAAGCCACTGATTAAAGTTGCGTAGTGCAATGGGTTTGAGTTTCTGTAATTTTCTAGGATAATATGACTGAGTCGGGTATCATCAAATCATGATGCTGGCAGCTCAGTCTCCCAGTTGGGCAGCACCATGAAAGTCCCAATGACTGCACACTGTCACAAGCCGGTACCCTGTCCTGATATGACATTAGATGTTGCTAGGATGTAGAACCCCTACACACTAATCCACAGTTGCATCATGCGTGTTGCATCATGCTCCAAGTCTCGTCCACTCTCAGCCAGCAGACGTGGCTGCCACTGCTCGCACGCCATGTCAACATGAGCAGCTGGGGCTCCTCACCCCCTGACCCACTTGTGAGATTTAACATGTATATACAGTATAACCCCGTTAAACCAAGCTTGGTGAAACCAAACGATCGGTTAATCCAATTATATTTCTGCGGCCCGGCAAAATACTACCATTTATCATATAAAAAAGTTTGTTAAACCAAAGTCAGTTACTCCAAATTATCGGTTAATGCAAACAAAATTGTCGGACCCCAGGCCACTCCGGTATGGTTAAACCAAACTTTCATGTGGTTATAAGGTGATCTGAGCCCCCACCAACTTTTTTATATGATAAATGGTAGTATTTTGCTGGGCCGCCGAAAAACGTTTGGATTAACCGATCGTTTGGTTTAACCGAGCTTGGTTTAATGGGGGTATACTGTATATACATAAAGAACAATAATCAAAGTGTCCACATACATTGTATATTACTTGTGCAATACACGCTTACTCAAAGTCAAAGCCAAAGCTTGGTTAAACCAATGATCGGTTAATCCAAACAAATTTCTAGGGTCCCTTCAAGTTTGGTTTAACAGGGTTATACTGTAGTTGGTTGGTTGTTGAAGTTTTACATCCTGGCAAAATCTAAGGTCATATCAGGATGGGTACCGACTTGTGACAGTGCGCACTCATGGCGATTTTATAGTGCTGCTGCACTGGGCGACCAGGCTGCCAGCACCATGACATGGTATCCCACTCAGTCACATTATCCTGACACTGAGCCACCCAGTCATAGTCTTATGCTCGCAATGCTGAGCGCCTGTCTAGGAAGCAACAAGTAAACATTTTTAAGTCATTGGTTTCATTCGACCAAAGTTCGAACCCGTGGAGTTAAGTCCATTGATCTACCAAAACGGGAGACGGACGCTCAACTTATTCGGCCATTCCGTCTGATCTATGCACACATACACACACACACACACACATATATATATATATATATTATATATATATATTATATATATAATGTGGTGATATATATATATATATATATACATATATATATACATATATATATATATATATATATATATATATATCACCACATTCTTTGATTAAGCAGTGGAAATTTCAATAGTGGAATATTTGGTCTTCCCTCATTCTACAGCTCATTGCCCAATGGTTGGAGCACCAGGCTAGGTAGCGACAGGGCATACCTATATTTGTTAAATCATTGGTTTGACTCAGTCAGGATGAAACCCACGACCTTGCACACCGGAAGCGGGCCCTTTTTTTCTTTCAATGCTGGTCCCCCCCCCCCCCCCCCCCCAATCATCACTATCATGATCGGTGAACCCCCTACTAGTATTATATATATAATATATATATATGTTATATATTTATAACTATCCAACGAGGACGGCCTGCTCTGCCATTAGTTTCGCACTACAAACAGTACTATGTATGCATTTATTAATGTAATGTACATCTTGTTATAACAGTTTGGATATGTGTGTATATAATGTATTTATATATAATAATATATGTATGCATAAATATGTTGCTATGTATACATCTATTATGTGGAACTTGTTAATGTTATAGCAGTTTGGCCATGTTTGTATATAATAATATCTTTATATAGTAACATATGCATGTGTATACATATATTAGTATATACATACATTTATTAATTTATGTACGTCTTGTTATAACACTGCGATAGCAGTTCTGACACGTGTGTATATAAAATCGGTGTTTATAATTATAGTAATATATATAGTCATGTACATATACACTTAAATATATTACTTTGTATGCAACTGTTAATATATTAAAGCTTGTTACAACAGTTCTGACATGTGTCGCTTCTATCTCTCCTCTTAAAATTAACATTCCTAAAGCCTTCCATTAAAGCCTACTATTCACACGTGGTTTCACACGTGGGTTCTCCTCCCCTCCACCACCCCCCGCCGCCCCCCCCCCCCCCGCACTCCTAGCCACATCACCACCGCTCCACGTGGCTGTCCAGTCGTTGACTAACTAACCACCTTACTAATTTAATAATTAAATGGCCACAATATATTGCACCCCCACCCCCCACTAGAGTCTGATTTCAACGGCGTTGTGTCACCCAACATGTAAATATAGACACATTTTAGAAGCTTAATGTGAACATATTCTCAGTTTATAATTGCCTAGTTCGATGGTTTCGAGTTTCTGACATACTTTTGAGACAACTATATTAGGTTGATCTTTGTAATCTGTCTTGCTTTACCCTGATGTAACTTAATTATAAATGGTTAACTTCGGAGATATTTGAAGTGAGAAAAAAAAGAACTAAGTTAATTAGTAGACAAAACAGGATACAACTCTTTTTTGCCATTGAAGTATTAAGTCCTAGCATCACATAAGGACACATTATTAGGAAGGGTACCAACTTGTGACAGTGCACACTCATGGCGACTTCATTGTACTGTCTCACTGGGAAATCAGACTCCCATTATCCTAATACTGAGCTAACCAATCCTTGCCATATCACTTTAAAAAATGCTAAGCGCCAGGATATGTAGTGATAGTGATACTGATAAGCATCTATTTTGTAAGTCATTGGTTTTACTCGGTCAGGATTCAAACCCCAGACCTTCCATGCGGGGAGCCTGCTCTGGTACCGATTCGGCTACCACATCCGGTCTATGATTCAGCAGTGACCGGTAAGAGCTTTGGGGTTGAACATTCTATGCTTTCATTGGGCGATGCAACTTTAATATTTGTGAAGATTGACGTTTAGGTGTTCGTACGACAGGGATCTTGATCCTGCCACCTGGCGGGCGACTGGGGAGGCAACTGGGGCTTGAGGGGACGGGGGCTGTGGCGGAGGGTGAGGGGTACGGAGATGTGCGATGTAGGTGGGTGTGGGTGTGAGTGGGTGTGCGGGTGTATGGGGTGAGTGTGGGTGTGAGTGGGTGTGCGGGTGTATGGGTGAGTGTGGATGTTGGTGGGTGTGGGTGAGAGTGGGTGTGGGTGTGTAGGATGGGTGCGTTGGGTGTGTGTGGGGGGATGAGGGGGAAGGGGGTGCTGCTTCGATTGCCCGGTCAGCTGGCCCTGTGGTCATTGGCCAGGGGCGGCGTGGTCACGTGACAAAGGAGGGGTGACCGGGGGTACAAGAAGGGTGACCACTGCCAGAGTCGACCTAGAACCTCCACACACTGACAGGATACAAGCCAAGCAGGATACAAGCCCCACACGCCGCATCCACACACAGGTGAGTGTTCGCCGTGTCCCAAAGGGCTGCACACTGGGCACTTTTTGTTGTTGTAAATATTTTATTCATTTGAACATTATTTTGTCAGCGCCGAAGCACCCGTCTTCCAGAAGTTAAGACGATCACATTTGGGTGTGTACATGGTGATGTGGGAGTGGAATGCGCTGTATTGTGTGCAGCACACACTACTCTGAAACAAACACTTGCTACAGGCTAACTCATTTACCTGAAGGGGAATTCAAAACGTGGACAGTTTTGGTGTAGTTAGCCCGAGTCACACAGTATTTGGAACATAGCTGTTTCTTCATTTGCTCTACTAAATATAGGTTATAATTATATAAGTTATTTACTTATATACATATCTATATATATCAATATATTATATAATGCATAAGTTAGTAACTTATATATTCATCATGTATATAGTACATATAAAAGTGGTATACTTTATATATATCTATGTATATTCAAAATATATTATATAAGCTATTACTTATGCATATGAAATATATATATTATATGTGTATACACTATTGGCTTCTTTGCTTTGATATATTAAATATATATTCTATTCACTTTTAGATGTCAAATATCCAAGGCAATTATATATATTCATTATATATCATACACAATGAATTATATATATATATATAGTTCATGGGTGACAAACCAGAGAAGTGGGTTGACAAATGAGCATAATCTCTGGCAAGAGGTTTCCAGCCCCTCACCAAATGCAGGTATTTTCTCCACAACTAACACTGGAGCTCTGGAGAGGTTAATTTGGTGGCCACAATGTGATGGTGCCACCAGCACGGCATGGTGAATAATTGGGAATATCCATCAGGGTTAGAACACTTCCGTTATTCATATTCGCATAAGTCCTTACACGGGACCTAATCTTTGTATTTGTTGTGAACACTCCGGACAAGTAATTGAAACTAGCATAATTCGTATCAAGACAGCAATTTCTAAACCAAAATATTCCCATTGATGTGACCCTACATATCCAACGTAGATCCTGCCACAGTCACTGGAAAGGTATTACTGAATAGAAGTCAGTCAACTGATCACTGCTGAAAGCTGTGATGTCTAGCATTGTCAACATGTATGCCACCGTTAATTTGTCCTGTTTTCACCTAAAATATCTCGGGAGTTAACCCCTTAAAAATAGTTAGCTCAAAGTAAAGAAAAGTGGATTATAAAGACCAGCCTAATATATTTACCTACAAAACGGAGCAGAACGTCAAAGCTACTGGACTATGCAACTTTAAGTCCACCCCAAATTAGCATGTGGACAACGTCTATTGCTTGCTCAGCTGAAAACATCAGGCAATATGTAATATCCCTGCATTGCCATGCATGTGTCCCACCGATATTGAAGGTAGCAAGGTGATTGATTATCTGCATATCGGTATCATTTAACCCTGTTTGGTACTCACCCAAATGTGAACAACTTTCCATATCCATAAATGGTTACTTTAATGTTTCACAATCCGATGCTTTTGAGTTTTTGACTTTTTTTCTGAGATAAATAATTAGATTGATCATTATAATCTACTTTGCTTCACCTCTAAGTAACTTTTTATTTCAAGTGGCTAACGTGAAAAAATGCCAAATTAATTTTGCCAATCACATCAAAATTCGAACACCAAAGGCTTCAGAAATAGCATTTTCTATTCAATTGGGTCAGTATTCCCTTCTATTCAGCGACAAATGCTTGTGCAACAGTATACAATCGAAGTTTGATATGCAGGATCAAATATTAGTATGTCTTTTAGTTTAGAAAGTGTGATGCTTTCTTTGGACTATGTTGCTTTGAAGTTGCACAGTCTGATAAGAGCATCACATTTTCAAAGGCTAAAGTAGATTAGATTCTACATGTCCAATTTAGATACCGGTACGCTCATTAAAGCGGCAGAGTCAGATAAAAGCATCACATTTTTGAAAATAAGATACTTAACTATATTTGAGCGTACATATTGAACTTACATAATATAATGGTGCATTTATTAAACACTCGTTGCTGCATAACACAATTAAAAGACACACTGGGGGATCCTAATAGAATCTGTTAGTGTTGAAGCCTATGGTGTCAGAATTTGGACGTGCTTATCAAAATTATCTTTTATGTTTTCACTTTCAAATATTTCTAAAGTTAAAGTTGCATAGTCCGATGTGCTTTGTTTTTCTGTCATTTTCTGAGATAAACATATTAGCTTGCCAAAACTCTGACACCATAGATTTCTGCAGTAACAGGTTCTATTAAATTGATTCAGTATTGCCTTCTATGTGGTGACAAATGTTTAATAAGTGCATCAGTATTTAAATTAGATATGTAGAATCAAATTGAGATACTTGTTTTGGTTTTGAAAATTTGATGCTTCATCGGACTATGCAGCTTTAACCATTTGTAATAAAAGTTGCTTCAAAACCAACTTCAAACAGAAACTCAAAACCACCGACCATGCAGCTATAAGTTGTTGTCGCTATATACAACAAATACCAATTCACTTTAATAGAACTTGTTACAGCTGAAGTCTGTGGGGTGAGAGTTTTGACAAGCCTACCCGCGCATCCCCACCATCCCCACACAATGCCCTTCACAAAGCTTCGTTGATGGATATACAAGAGGGGTGACTTCATTTTTAATTTGCGTGACTGCTTGAACCTAAGCGCATCCCAGAATGCCACGCGTCATTTACCACGGTGTGACGTCACCCACACTCTGACCAGTTGGCGACGTGGCGGGCATGACCACGTGGTGGCGCGCTGTACCACGTCACGTTCAATGCGACACCTGACGGCAAGTCGGGTCGATAAAGTCAATAGGGGACCCCGCATGCGCTGACCACGTGGATACCTGGATGGAGCGCCACGGCGGGACGCAGCCAAAACACTCAGCTTTCTCCACTGCCCTCCCCCATCCCCATCCCCTCCAACGCTCCTCCCCCCTCGCCCCTCCCCACCTCACCCAAGTCCACATCTGTCAATGCCACGTCGAGCTTCACGTCGGGATGTCAACGTCACTGGGGGAAATCAACGGTTGGGAGCAACCCATTCACCCCCCCACCCACCCGTCCACCCATTGGCAGCAGCCATCTTGAGTTGCTACCTTAGCGCAATTACTGTGTGTTTTACCAACACCACTTCGACAATCCACCACTTTAAGGAAACAACTACAGTCAGCCACTCACACACGCACACGCACATGCACACTCACACGCACATGCACACGCACACACACATGCACACACATATGCACACGACCATGCACATGCACATGCATGCTCAGACACTCACACACGCACACGCACACGCGCACACACGCATGCACAAGCACACTCAGACGCACTCACACTCACACGCACATGCACATGCACACATGCACACACACATGCACACAACCATGCACATGCACATGCATGCTCAGACACTCACACATGCACACACACGCATGCACAAGCACACTCACACGCACACTCACACGCACATGCACACACACACACATGCACACACACATGCACACGACCATGCACACGCACATGCATGCTCAGCCACTCACACATGCACACACATGCACACACACACGCACGTACACACACACTCAGACTCACACGCACACGCACATGCACACACACACATATGCACACGACCATGCACATGCACATGCATGCTCAGCCACTCACACACGCACACGCACACGCACACGCACGCACACGCACACTCAGCCACATACACACGCACACGCACACTCAGCCACACACACATACACACACACACACAGTCACAAACACACTTACATATATTGAGGCTACTTTAAAGTTGCATAGTCTGATGGGTTTGAGTTTGTCTCGTTTTCTGCGATGACACAGCATAGACATTGTTTGTGGGGGCTTCATCTCTTGCCAACATGCAAGTCATATCAGGACGCGTATAATTTGGTTATTCTCCAATGGTTTCCGGACGAATTTGTCATTGGACAAATATTATATGCAAGCACTATTGTATTCCGATAGGTACACATTGGTCCATCTGTTGTCTAAACTGTGAACACCGCCGTCTGATCGCTATGGTTTATTTAACATTCTGGTTTACTCACTTCCCCACGAATTGAATTATCATGCAGCGTGGACCAGAATATATATATATATATATATATATATATATATATATATATATATATATAATATTCCCGCTCCACCATCTAACCTAAGAAGGGCAGCAACCCCGATTAGCGACTTTCATAATGTCTCCAAATTAAAAATCTTGAACATTTTCTCATTGGACCTCGCCTGTTGGTTTTTATTGTTGCATTTAATAATACATTTGTTGTTGTTTAAAAAACATGTTCATATTGCGGGATTTGGAAATTAAAGCTGCAGAATCTGATGAAAGAATAAACTGTGCGAAACAAAAACACTTACCTATATTTGATTCCACATATCCAACTTAGATACTGGTGCACTCATTAATCATTTGTTGCAGCATAGAAGGGAATACTAAGTAAATGAATAGTAAGTAAATAATTTATTACTTAAAGTTGCATACTCCGCTGGTTTTGAGTTTCTTTCATTTTCTGAGATAAATGCATCATGTTGATCATTATAATTGAGCCTACTTTAATTTGAAGTAACTTTTGTTTTAAAAGGTTAACGTTTGAGATATTTGAAGTGCAAACCATGCTAAATTAATTTTGGCAAGCAGACCAAAACTCTGACACCATAGGCTTCAGCATTAACAGGTTCTATTAAATTGCCTGATTATTCCCTTCTATGTGGCGATAAATGTTTAATAAGTGCATCAGTATCTAAGTTAGATATGTAGAGAATCAAATTGCGATAATTGCTTAGGTTTTGACAATTTTATGTTTTCATTAGACTATGCAGCTTTAATAATGCTTTAGCAACGCGTGTTATGTGCAAACCTGTGTTCGGTGTTCCTGACTGGTCTCCGACCTGCATGTTCCAGACGCCATGCTCCTGCTGATCACCGCTTCCTTCGCCCTGCTGGCTGTCGGCCACTGCGGCAACTACACTATCACCGAGGAAGCCTGGTTCGACTTTGAGGTCCAAGATATGGACGGGCCAGGACAGGACTACAGGTAGGCAGTTACCCCCCCCCCCCCCCCCCCCCCCCCCCCCCCAGCCCTGTTCCTTGTGACAGGGCTGCTGAACAACCCCATTAAAAAAGTGTCAGAAGGATATAACCCCCATGAATTTACACTCAAATATGCAAGTTACCCCCACATCCCTGTTTCGTGTAACAGGGCTGCTGAACAACCCCATTAAAAAAGTGTCAGAAGGCTGGGTTATGGATATAACCCCCATGAATTTACACTCAAGTAATCAAGTTACCCCCACAGCCCTGTTTCTTGTAACAGGGCTGCTGAACAACCCCATAAAAAAGTGTCAGAAGGCTGGGTTATGGATATAACCCCCATGAATTTACACTCAAGTAATCAAGTTACCCCCACAGCCCTGTTTCTTGTAACAGGGCTGCTGAACAACCCCATTAAAAAAGTGTCAGACGGCTGGGTTAGGGATATAACCCACATGATTATACACTCAAGTATGCTAAATATATGGCTTCAATGCTTCTTTATCATAACCTGATATTTGGGGTGATGAATTTATTAAATAATGTAGATCAATATACTCTAAAAGTAAAATTGATACCTGGATTGTTTGCATTCTCTCCCATTTCACCAACTCTACACCAACATAAACACTGGTACGAGTAGCTGCTCCCCTTCTATGTACCATTTTACTTGCCAAATTTCCACCGAGGCAATTAAACTTGTGGCTAATCTGATAAATAATAGCTGGCATTTTAATGCAACCTTTTTAATGTGGCAAAGATGGCTCTTGAATTTGAATGCTTATAGATACTAACTCAAATGGTGATATCACCAATTTATGCCCCCAATGTAAGGTACTTATTTGTTGTTGATTTAAAATCTGTTTTTAAGCCCTTCCCAATCTTTGTTACCACGTCCCTTCTGCTACCTGCCAATTACCCGCCAACTGCAATGTGTATCTTACCACACCCTCCACCATTCACCCTGCTTTCTACACCATGACTAAATCAAATAAATGCCCTACCAACGCAATATTCTGTGACAGCCAATATATCTTGGACTAGTAGGCAGGGGGTCTGACAATAACGTCCATATATATATATATATATATATATATATATATATATATATATATATATATACACACAATAACATGCATATAGGCTCTTCACCAGGCCTACGTTTATAGCAACACATTTAGGCTTAGTCATATCGGAACAGGAACCCACTTGTGACAGCGCACACTCCTAATAGCTTTATAGTGCTGTGTCACAGAGACGGCCTACCACCAGCACTCGGTCAGAGTATCATGACAACACTGTCGACCGTATCTATATTTACTTCCACATCATTACTATCCAAACCAACCAACTATCTATCTGCTACTGAAATGCAGGCAATCAAATACCTTATCAGCAGCTACTGTGTGATAAGATAACACCAACACTACAGCTGGCCAGCATTGAAAAGAAGCCTGAATGCCAGGCTTATATGCTATGGACAGTATAAATACAGCCTCAATAAAAAAATAAAAAAATAAAAAAATTGTTTCTGTGACAGGACTGTTAAACAACCATGTGGGAAAAGTGTCACCAGGCTGGCTTATCGACATAACCACAGTAATTTGAAATCTAATATTCTAAATATTATAATATTATAAATATCATAGCCCACTACTTTTGGAGTGCAGCATTGATGAAATCATGGAGATTAATAATATATTTTTAAAGCCGAATCAAGAGCATCCAATAGCTACTATATTGTTTGTGTTGCATTCTCTCCAAGTTCATCAACCCTATGTCAATATAGACAAGCATGACACACTGGAACAAAATCTTTCACAGCTTATTTATAGTTGTTTCATAACAAAACCAGCGTCCTGATGTAACCTTAGGTGTTGCCAGGACGTAAAACTCCAACAACCAACCAACCAGCTAACAGGACCTGTTTTGCTCGGATTTAAACAGGGTCATTCACCTCTACTCCGGGTTGGGGTGAACACTTTATCTACCCTATCCAGTGTCATGCAGGTCAAAACTAGAATTGCAATTTGGATGTCAGTGTCTTTGTATTTGAGTTAAGTCTATAGAATTGAAATGTGAGTACTTAAAAAAACAAGTTAAAAAAATAGAAGAAAATAAATCGTTTTCTAGACGCTATTTAACATAAAATCACTGGTAAATCACCTCACAAACACCCAACCCTTCACCCCACCCAACGGACACCTCCTTGTCACGCTGTTTGATCGGACGTGATGGCCGAATCCGTATAGCACAGGCCTCCCATGCGTAAGGTCGGGAGTTCGATTCCCGGTCGAGTCAAACCAATGATGTACAAACTTGATACTTGTTGCTACCTAGCCTGGCGTTCGACATTAATAGGATAGGACAAGGACTGTTTAGCTCAGTGTCAGGATAATGTGACTGAGTGGGATACCAGGGTTGTGATGGTGGCCTGATTTCTCAGTGGTGCAGCACTATAAAGTCACCGTGAGTATGCACTATCACAAGTCGGTACCCGTCCCGATGTGACCTTGGATGTTGCCAGGACGTAAAACTCCAACAACGAACCAACCAATCTTGTCATGCTGAGTGTAATCATCCAAACTCCCCCTCCCCCTACAAGTCATCGATTCCTCACCCGTCCTCCCTTCGGCCTCCCCCATCCACACTCCTCAGTCACAGTGCCATACTTTCTACACGACCCCAAACCCATATATGCTACTTCTCCAGAAGCAATTACAATTACAGTAGCAAAGTCGCCACGCTCCAAAAAAAATACAAAGTTATCTCTGAAGTCATCGACATTGTTTGGGTGATCAGTCAGGGTAACTTCGCCCCCACACCCGCCCAACCCCCCACACCAGCCCAACCCCCCACCACCCCCGGCTATACCGTGACGAGATTAGCTGAGGCGTAACCTGGCAACGCCCAAGTGAGCACCACTACATACCACACACAACAACCCCACGTGATCATTCAAAACAAAAGTCACACGCACCACCAACATGACAACCGGAGCTCTGCGCATGTGTAGATAGTGAATGACGCAGTCTGCATGAACGCTGACGACAAATCTCCAGATGTGGTGGCCGAATCGGTAGAGCGCAGGCTTCCCGTGTGGAAGGTCGGGAATTCGATTCCAGGACGAGTAAAACTAATGACTTATAAAGTTGATACTTGTCACTACATAGCCTGGAGCTCGGCATGAATAGGATAGGGCAAGGACTGGTTAGCTCGGTATCAGGATAATGTGACTGAGTGGGATATTGGGTCATGGTGCCAGTATTATAAAGGCAGCACTATAAAGTCACCATGAGTGTGCACTCTCATAAATCGGTATCCGTCCTGATATGACCGAATAGATGTTGCTAGGACGAAAAAAACCAACAAACAAACCGACGACAAATCAGTTATATCTAAGATCAAGTTAGGGCGTCATAGTGGTGAGCCGATCCAGACGAGACGCTGCGAATAAGTCCACGGCGTCCCTTTAATCTACTGTTAAAAAAACAACAACCCACAGTTGGAATTTTAGTAGCACGGCATTGATGCATCGTTTATTTACTAAGGTTATTCATTAATATTTTCGTAAGAATATGGCGAATCGAACCTGTTGTATATATGCATACATATAATATATATATTTTTTATATAATATATATACTTCCAATAACAGCTCTTTAGCAAATAACTAACGATTAGGCGCAACAAATACGAAACTAAGCCCTTACTTTGGAAATCATGTTGCCGACAGACAGAAACGGTTAGTTAATCTCCTAAATCTAACTTAGAGAAGATTTATACACTTAAAAAAAAAAGCCATAACAGAATATATATATATATACGTACTTTTATGTGTGTGATGAATGTATTTACCCTGCCATACTTCCCATGTATGGATAATTATAAAATGACAAAAACAACTGATAAAAAGGTCCGAAAACGAATATATATGTGCACACACTTATATGTATGTATATATATATATATATATATATATATATATATATATATGGGTGTGTGGGTGTGTGCATATATTAGGCGGGCGTAGGTGGGGTGGCATGCTTGCCGCGCGTCGGGGAGAGACAGAGGAGCAGACGACACAGCGGTGTGTGGATGTTGTCATGGATGGTCTGCTCCCAGTCGCCTTCCCAGCTTGGAATGCTTCCCGTGTGGCACCGCTCACCAGCATGCCTCTCTCCATGCATTCCCACAGTCCTCCAGCATCGCCGTGACTTCCAGCTCAGTCAGCCCCTCGCAGACTTCGGCCTTCCTCTTCCAGTACAATGGCAGCTGGCTGGCGTTCATTGCGAGTGATTTGACTTGCCTGTTGTAGTGCATGTTCTTAACGGGGCCGGCTCGCTCTTTGTTCTCGCAGAGGTCGCGTGACCATCGCCCTGTTCGGGGACACCGCCCCAATGACAACCATGAACTTCGCCGCCATCACCAACGGCTACAAGAAGGGAGGAGTGAGTACTTCTACCTTAATTAATACACTCAGTCTTATAGTTATACACTTATACTTAATGCACTTATATACTACCTGCTATCCTGATCTGACCTTAGATGGTGCTAGGATGTAAAACAACAACAAACAAACTATAGACTAATTAATACGCTTATATATGCATACACGAGTGGTGGGATCACATCTGTTACATACCAGACAGGATGGCCGAATGAGTTGAATGTCCCTCTCCCGTTTTGGTAGAGTGTGGAATTCGAACCATTGGCGAGTCAAACCAATGACTTAAGGATCGATACTTGTTGCTTCCTAGCCAGGCGCTCGGCATTATTAGAATAGGGCAATCACTGGTTGCTTCAGTGTCAGGATAATATGACTGAGTGGGATATCAGCTCATCGTACTGGTGGCCTGGTCTCCCAGTCGGGTAGCACTATAAAGTCGCCATGAGTGTGCACTGTCAAAGTCGGTACCTATCCTGCTATTACCTTAGATGTTGTAAGGACGCAAAACTCCATCAACCAACCTACTATCTGTCAG
This sequence comes from Branchipolynoe longqiensis, assembly GCA_030323885.1. Lineage (NCBI taxonomy): Eukaryota > Metazoa > Annelida > Polychaeta > Phyllodocida > Polynoidae > Branchipolynoe > Branchipolynoe longqiensis. Next base: position 68,814,147 of record CM059188.1, read on the forward strand.
TTATAGTCGTATGATAAAATATGACGCATATATATATATATATATATATATATATTGTCGTGGGGGTGGTAAAAATAGAAAATATTGTGCATACAGCAGGATTCCAACCAACACTTCCCTCCATTATGTGTACATCCTTGCCTGAGATCAGTACAGATTACTATATATATATATATGTATATATATATATATATATATATGTGTATATATATTTTAATGTTTTAAATATAGCAGAAATTAGAATACAAAGTGATCTTCTCTAAGTGTTATATTCGCAGAATATATATTATATAGCACATACATATATGTGTTATCTAAACTAACAAAGCTTCATCTGTATACCTACATTGGTTTAAGAAAAGGGCACAATGATTGCAACGACCAGCTCTTCCAGTATCGGCTGATTAATAATAATAGAAGTAATTATTTCTTGAAGCACCATCTTAGGTCATATTGGTACGATTACCGTTGTGTGAAAGAGTGTACACTGAGATACATACCACTGTGTTCGCACCGTCTTGCGATATCCCACTCAGTAAAAGTATTCTGACACTCAGCAAGCCACTTTTTGCAACATCATAGTAATTAACATGTATCAAGAAGGATTTCCGTGCAACTGATCAGTTAGTTGTGTTTTCAAAGTTAACTCGATGTGCCACTTATTAAATTGCGATGAAATTATACAATTTGGGCAAATTGTCGTCTAGTTATATGTTCAGAAATGTAAAGTTGCTGTGGACATATATGTACACTGTCAGAATAATCTTTTCCCTCACCCAAATATTTGTGGCAATTCATCTAAAAGAACCAACGAGAAATACCCAACCGTTAAAGCTGCATGGTCCGATAAAATATCAAATTTTCAAAACCAAACCAATTATCTAGATTTGATTTTACATATCTAACTTAGATACTGATGCAATTATTAAGCACTTGTTTCTGCGTAGAAGGGAATACCGAGTCAATTTAACAGAACCTGTTACTGCAGAAGTCTATGGTGTCAGAGTTTTGACAAGCTTGCCAAAACTAATTTTCCATGTTTGCACTCAAAATATCGAAAAGGTTTACCATTTAAAATAAAAGTAACTTTGAACTAATGTAAAGTAGAGATACTACTGATCGATCTAATATATTCATCTCAGAAAAAATACAGAAATTCAAAACCATTGGACTATGCAACTTTAAATTCAATTCATAGCAAAATAAGAAAGAACACACACACCGGACAAAAACTCCATTGAAATCTAAAGCGAAGTTGCTAGGTGCCTTCACAAATTGCTGATTTAGACCTACAGTAATAACTTGGTTAGCACTCTAGATGTGTCCCAAAGATGCAACGTAAACGAATCAGTGCTGTATGAGATCATTATGACATAATATGTTTGTTGGGGGCTTTACATCCTAGCAACAAACATCTTGTCACCGCGCATTGGACGCGGTGGCCGAATTGGTAAAGCGCAGGCTTTCCGTGCGGGAGTTCGATTCCCGGTCGAGTCAAACCAATGACTTACAACATTGATGTTTATCACTTTTTAGCCTGGCACTCGGCATTATTAGGATAGAGCAAGGACTGGTTAGCTCAGTGTCAGGATAATATGACTGAATGGGATATCAGGTCATGGTGCCGGCGACCTGGTCTCCCAGTAGGGCAGTACTCTAAGGTTGACCCGAGTGCACACTGTCACAAGTCGGTACCCGTCCTGATATCACTTTAGATGTTGCCAGAATATAAAACCCCAACATCCATTCATCTTGGCACCGTGTCCAGTCGTGTAAAATATTCCGATGAATATAAAATAATAAGCCGGCATTGTCAGGATAACGCAACACCTATTATGCATTAAATGATATTGTAATGTGAAGGACTTGTGAAGTGGATACAGGGAAGCTATAGCGACTCAGGGCTAAATGGGGTAGCACAACGCGGGGTATGCCAGTATTTCATCACACACTTGCGTGTTTACAGAACAGTCTTCACTACAAGAACACCCCCGTCCATCGCATCGTGCCAGACTTTGTCATCCAGATGGGGGACATCACTGTCGGCGATGGAACTGGAGGTGAGAAAGAACCAAAGCCTCAAGCAGCCGAGTCTGATAATGGCATCACATTGTCGAAAGCAGCGTTAAATAAAACAAGCTTTACTTTTCACATTGTCAAAAGGAAAACACATATCCAGATTTGAAACTATATATCCAACTTAGGTGCTTGTTTATTAAGTATTTGTTGCTACTTAGAAGGGGGCACTAAGTCGATTTAATAGAACCTGTTACACTAATAAGCAGGCATTGTCAGGATAACACAGCACTTATTATGCATTAAATGATATTGTAATGTGAAGGACTTGTGAAGTGAATACAGAGAAGCTACAGCGAGTCAGGGCTAACTGGGGTAGCACAACGCGGGGTACACCAGCATTTTATCACACACTTGCTTGTTTACAGACCAGCCTTCACTACAAGAATACCCCCGTCCATCGCGTCATTACATAAAACAAGCTTTACTTTTCACATTGTCGAAAGGAAAACACATATCCAGATTTGAAACTATATATCCAACTTAGGTGCTTGTTTATTAAGTATTTGTTGCTACTTAGAAGGAGGTACTAAGTCAATTTAATAGAACCTGATACTGCTGAAGACTTGACAAGCACGCCAACATTATTTTTGTCATATTTACACTTCAAATATCCCCCTAATCCTTTTCCTCAACATTTTATTCATCTGAATATAATCATTCTTCAGCGTCGAGGCACTGGTCTTCTAACCATGCTCAGTATCAGTCATTCGCACTATTTAATTACAAGAACAATTCAAAGATAATAGTCATTTTAATTCAAAGTTACTTCAAGCTAAAGTAGTGTACATTATAACGAATAACTTAATATATGCATCTCAGAAAATGAGAGAAACTTAAAACACCGGACTATGCAGCTTTAAATTACTTTTACAAAAACCGAACAAAACCCAAACAACCCTGCTTTCTGCTTGAAGTCGCTAAAATAAAACACCCACAACAGCGCCTTAGAATTTCTAAGAATAGTACTCAGTCTAATTGTCCGTACAGATAAGCCATCATCTACTATTCTGTGACGTCACGCAGGGAAGGGATAGGTGGAATTACATGGATTATAAGGCATGATCAATTGGCTTCAAATCCACTTTTCACCAAATGAACTACTTCTTTATAGACTTTCTCAATAATTATCAATCTGTGAGTTTAACCACGCTTCAGCTCTAGTTCACAGAGAAAGCCTATCCAAAATGTGCATGTCATCATCATCATCATGCTGTCGGTCGCGATGTGACAAAGACTGCTTTCATTACTTGACTGCCGCTCTCCATTTAGCTCTTTGCTGTGAGAGTTGCGTCCATGAGTCGGTCTTAATGTCTCTCAGCTTCAGGTTTTCTCTTGATGGTATCTTTGAACCGGAGACGGGGGCGCCCTCTCTTTCTGTAGCCAGAAGACAGTTGAGAATAAAGGATCTGCTTTGGTAGCCTGTCTGATGACATCCTCATGAGGTGTCCAGTCCACCGGAGATTCTTTTTGATCAGAAGATCTTCCATAGAGGGCAGCCCCATCCGTTCGAGTTGTGCATGTATTTCCTGGGTTACGTCACTCTAATAGCTGGTGACGGCCATTATCGCCGATTAGCCCTAATAGTTACAACTAGACTACAGACATCCTAGTATCGGAAGCAGTGTCTGAATCGGTAGAGTGTAGGCCTCCCGTGTGAGAGATCGGCAGTTCAATTCCCAGTCGTGTCAAATCAATGATTTCCCAGTGGGGCTACACTATTAAGTCACCATGAGTGTGCACTGTCACAAGGTGGTGGCCGTCCTGATATGACATTAGATGTTGCTAGGATGTAAAACAACAACAAACAAACAGATTAACCCTTTCATCACCCCATTCACCCCCCACCCGCCCCCTACACACACAGGCCGCAGCATCTTTGGTGAGCGTTTCAACGACGAGGAGTTCATCCTGTCGCACCGCTCTCCCGGCTGGGTTGCCATGGCGAACCACGGGTCGGACACGAACGGCTCCCAGTTCTACATCCTGCTCACCAAGGCCAGGTGGCTCGACACCAAGCACGTCGTCTTCGGCAAGGTCATCCGCGGCTTCGTAAGTTTGCCTCTTGTGACGCTCATAACCACAGCAGTCAGGCTTGCAGGGTTTAAGCCACATTGTGGTTAATACCGCTTAAATTAAAACCACGGTTAAAACCTCCCCGGTTGAAACAGGTATTAGCCACTAAAATTGGCTAAAACTGGCTAAGACAAAAAATATTCTCCTCTGTGATTATTATTTTGTTGTTGTTTAACGACCCACCAACAGAAAAGTAGACATCGATTATTGGGGGTTCATCTGTGATTAAAACCATTAGAATAATTGCTCAGAATTGTTTCTAATATAGTTTAGACACCTTATGTTCCCCTTTTGATGTCATGGGGACGGGCAGGAGTAATGTGAAGGGTGTAAAACTTTAGCTCTGAAGAAGTGTGAAGGGTACTCCTTTGATTGGGATCTTGCAAAGAGGTGAGACAAACCTTAGCATACAACTGGCTAGGTGTATATGTAATCCATTCCCTACATATTTTATTAGCCATGGTCACATGCTATGCCAGTCACATGCAATGCAATCATGGTGCAGGCGGCCTGATTTCCAGGTGGGGCAGCACTATAAAGTCACATGAGTGCGCACTGTCACAAGTCGGTATACCTGTCCTGATATTACCTTAGATGTTGCCAGGCTGTAAAACTCCAACAACCAACCAATGACAATGCATCCAACAGGAGGTGATAAAGACGCTAGGAGAGGTAGACTCGGACTCCAACACCGCCGTGCCCAGACACCGAGTGCGCATCATAGACTGCGGGCTGAACAAGCTCAAGGAGAAGTACGACCTCAGCGAGGAACAACTCGACTCGACCGAGGACCTGTAAAGTGGGTCACCGAACCGTGACGTCAGCAGCGTGACGTCAGCGGAACGTGTGCACAGCGTTCGTCAATGGCCGCAGTTCGACGGGGAAAGCTATCGGAACAGCGGTAGCAGGCTTTTTGTTTGTCCTGCTGCTGAGGTTTGAAGCTGTCTCTCTGTGTTTGAGTAATTTATGTTAATTTATTAGTTGATGTGTGATTGCCAGGAAGCGTGGGTAAGCTTATATGAGTCTTAGATGTCGAGCGGTTCAACTATAAAAAACACCCAAACAAACACACTGAGATGATTAACATTGCATAACGCTGTCTTTCTTTTGTACACAAAACACACACACATAATTATATAAATAAATATCCTCCTGTGGATAGATACAAACACATTCTAGTCTCTATCTTTATTCTGCACCTCATAATTTGACTGCATGGCAAGAACGCTTGCTTTCTAACATTATCCTAATTGCTATGGGAACCAGCAGTCTTAGGAACAGTCCTAAATCAGCAGTAACCTAACCAACCCTCACATTTAGGGGTTTAACTCTGGTGCAGCCCTAGCGATTCTTTGGGAACAAGTTGTAATGTATTCAGCACACCCTAAAGAGCATTTTAGGACTAGTCTAGCAGAGTTATCACACACTTAGACTAAGTGTGTGATACTTATAGTCTCGGACTATAGTTTCTTACAATCAGTATGGTCAACTATGACGGTTCATATTTTGTGTATCTTGAAGCAATCTTCTCTCGGGAGGTATTTTGTGCTCAACCAATGCTTAGGTTCTCTGTGAACATTAATGGGGGGTGGGGGTGGGGGTGGGGGGGGGGGGCTAGTATCATTCAGCTCTCATGACCCTCCTCAATTGTTAACTATAAGTTCTTAAAGCTGCATAGTCCGATGAAAACATCACATTTTCTAAACCAAAACAATTATATAGATTTGATTCTACACAGGATACTTAGATACTGGAGCACTTATTAAACATTTCTAACAACACAGAAAGGAATAGAGAGGCAATTGAATAGAACGTGGTGTTCTCGGTGGCGGAGTGGTTAGAGTGTCTGACTTTTTTCTAGGTCGGACTCAATCTGAAGGTTGTTGGTTCGATTCCCCATGCTCCCACCTCTGCCAATTTGGTTTTCCACCACTCTGTATAACTTAGAGCATCATCAAAGGCCAGTTGCTCTCATACCATGTCTATTTGGTGTGGGCGTTTAAAAATCCCTTGGGTCGCTAAAACTGTAGGCTCAGGCTTTCTGTCGACAAACTGTCTAATGGTGAAAACAAGTCTATTCAGACTTATCCATGATTGACAGTATAAATCTTCAAGAAAAAGAATGCATTACTGTAGAAACCTATGGTGCCAGAGTTTTGGCGTGCATGCCAAAATAAATTTGACATGTTTGCACTTCAAATATTTGAAAAGTTAGCCTTTTAAAATAAAAGTTTCTTCAAACTAAAGTCAGGTAGATTATGATGATCAACCAACTATATTTATCTCAGAAAATGACAGAAACTCAAAACCATCGGACTATGCAACTTCAAATTAGAGAGGCATTGGCTAATGGATGCTTAAAGTTACACTTGCGGTTAAGCTTTCTCTACTAAATAGAACTGAAGGCGGAGGCCAGGGAATGCTTGCATGCGTGGTTAATCTTTCTCTACTAAATATAAGTGAACCCACTCATGGATCAGTAACCATAGAGAAGGGCAATACACAAGCAGTTCATGGGAAAAATACAAACCTTACTTTCACTGATAGTAAATCTGAAGTGCTCGAGCATGCCTTATATCGCCTGTGTAATTCCTCCCTTCCCTTTCATGTATGACGTCACAGACGTAGTACGAATAGCCACAGGGAAGTCAGTTTACTCGTACTGCATAGCTAGGAATCTTTGTTTGAGGAAACAAATAAATTATTGGATCAAACAAGTGCCAAAAGCAAAGGTGTGAGGCACTAGGGGGGGGGGGGCGGTATTGCGATATGCCCACCCTCCCCGGACGTTTTGAAATCTAGAGGCTCTGAAATGCCATTTCCAGACATTTCAGGGAGGTTACATACTGTTTGCGGTTTTCTTTACAGTGGCAGTCCCTAACGTACTGTGTTGGTGTTCAAATGGCACACACTAAGTGCAATACAGTGGATCTTTCTAAAATATGAACATTTTATTAAGCTATATGGATTATTGATGTAAAGAGAATACGTTATGAAGTCAACTGAGCAGATCTTAAAGCCGCATAGTCCGATGAAGCATCAAATTTTCAAAACCAAAACAAGTATCTCAATTTGATTCTACATATCTAACATAAATACTGGTGCAATTGTTAAACATTTGTCACCACATAGAAGGGAATAGTGAGACAATTTAATAGAACCTATTAGTATTACTGCAGAAACCTATGGTGTCAGAGTTTTGGCAAGCTTTCCCACATTTTTTTACTTGTGTGCAGTTTAAATATACCAAAAGTTAGCTATTTAAAATAAAAGTTACTTCAAGTGAAAGTAGGGTAGATTATAACGATCACCCTAATATGTTTATCTCAGAAAACGACAGAAACTCAAAACCCATCGGACTATGCAGCTTTAAACCTACATGCGAATTGCATTACAGCCAAATACAAATTAACCTTAATAATTGGAAGTATTTATTTTAGAAAGTATTACAAATTAATATTTTTCAGCAGGAATATAAAATAGCATTTTAAGGAGCAACTACATACCCCGTCGGTACATATACACTTGTGAAGTTTTACCCCCCCCCCTCCCCCCGATTGTTTGGCTTTGTAATTGAAGCACAATTAAACCTACACATGTATTACTTGTGAGTATCAACGAATGTGCAAACTCACAACGATTTGCACACATAAGGTGAAGTCAGATACATAAGCTCTTTGACGTCATTACTGTCATGTTCCAATAGACAGCTTCTTATGCCTGGTATTAACCCACACTAACCAGACCACAGTCATAGGATGTAACAATGCTACACATACACATACCTACACTTACCTACACTTAATGTCTGCCCCGCACCCTCACATAAATAAACAAGTATACACACTTACACAAAGCACAGTTTCACCTAGTCACTAACATAGTAACAATAACCACTATAATCTAACTGCTCATTTATAATGTTTATGCACAATGATTCCAGTTCAGAAAAGGTGCAGATACATTAAAGTTAAAGAGTCCGATGGTTTTGAGTTTCCGTCATTTTCTGAGATGAATATATCAGGTTGATCGTTATAATCTACCTTACTTTATTTTGAAATAACTTTGCTTTAAATGACTAGCTTATGAGATATTTGAAGTGTAAACATGCAACATTAATTTTGGCAAGCTTGACCCCCATAGGCCTTTAGCAATAGCAGGTTGTATTAAACTGACTGAGAACTCACTACTAAGTTCTATGCAGCAACAAATGCTTAAGAATAAGAAGTGCACCAGTATAAGTTGGATATGTAGGTTCAAATCTAGATAGATCTAAGTGTTTCGCCTTTGACAATTCACAGAACGGAGACAAAGTTGGTATAATGGGTTTTTTAATCTTCCGAATTTCACAGTTACAGTTTAGTTGAAGTCAATGTACAGGAACCAGCACCGTGGGAATCGAGCCCTCAGCCCTATCAATTGTCTTTTATGTTATTGGTGTGGGTGGATGGGCAAGAAAGTCGGGTCAAAGTTAGGCGGACGGCAGCTGCGATGGTTCTGGGCGTTTTGCACGGGTGAGGCAGATAACGTACACATCTCGCCGGCAGAGTTCAGGTCAATGGCGCCACCTATCGAGTTGGTCAGGAACTAAATTATATTCCTCCAGGTGGCGGCATCATTTCGTCCAGTCTCCGCCGAGAATTACGCATGTTAATTATAACATGTACAATTTGATGCTTTTATCAGACTGTGTAACTTTAATAAAAACAACAAATAATTACACCCACTTAGCTATAGGCTCACATGGCTGAATAACTCTAACACAGCTAGCTCAGGTAATCAGAAACAGCCGCACAAAGCAAAACTATGAATAACAACCAACAACAACCTCAAAACCACAAAGACAATCACGTACTTAAAGCTGCATAGTCCGATGAAGTATCAAATTTTCAATACCAAAATAATTATATAGACTTAACTCAACATATCTAACTTAGATATTGATGCACTTATTAAAACTATTTATTGCCAAATAGAAGGGCACACTGAGTCAATTTAATAGCTGGAGCCTATGGTGTCAGAGTTTTGGCATGCTTGCCAAAACTAATTTGATATGTTTCCACTTAAAATATCTCAAAGGTTACCCATTTAGATGAACAATTCTTCAAACTAAAGTAATGTAGATAATAACAATCAATTTAATACATTTATCTCAGAGAAAGTCAAAACCATCGGACTATGCAACTCTAAGTAGAAAAACAACATACACATATGTGAGAGACCAATCACCAAATATGCAACATGGATTAAGTACACATATGATGAACATTGTAACCAAGTAGACATCCGCATAGAAATACTACATTATGCATCTATTCACAAACCACCTACATGAGAGCGAAACCATCGGCACACCAACATACAGCAAGCAAGTGATCCTCACCATTAATGTGGTGGCTAGGTTCCTGAAAACACTACGTTAACTGAAACAACATTTAGTGAAAACTATTAAATAATAGGTCCTGAGTGTTGAAATAACCGCTTGATCCATTCGATGGATCAGTATTCATCCCTATAGGCATACACATGCACATATGTACACATACATGCACAAGCAAGCAATTGCACACACACACAGACTCACATACAGATACACACGTGGATAGCCACGCATCGACACATGCATTTATTCCAAACATGCTTTCATGCACACATGCACACGTACACAAATATACATACATACACACATGCACATACACATATATGAACACACACATATATATACATGCACATGCAAACATATATCAGATACAGTTATTTATGCATAGAAGCATTCATACATAAACATGCATCCATAGTAATACAGACATATTTTCATTAAATACACAGATATGCACACATGCATGTCTACATACATAAGCACTGACATACATTAATATATTGCCTACCCCTATAATGCTAGCACACATACATTCATGCATGCATACATGGCAACATACATACACACATGCCTACAGACTAACATATTTGCATACCTACAGATACATGCCCCACATACATATCTACATGATGAATACTTATGTACATGCACATATACATGGCTATATACATGCACACACGAGCTTATTTTCATATCTACACAGATGCATGTACACACCTATGTGCACATACATATCTATGTACATGCACACATACATGGATACATACACTTATGATACACACATATATACAAACCAACATATCTGTATACCTACAAATACAGGCGTACATACAAATCTACACAAATACACATACCTATGTACATGCAGACCTACAATGCTACATGCATACCCACATGCACACCAACATACCTGTGCACATACATATACATATCTACACACATACATACCTACACATGTACATACACACCTCCATGGCTTCATACATACACACATGCCTACAGACTAACATATTTGCATACCTACAGATACATGCCCCACATACATATCTACATGATGAATACTTATGTACATGCACATATACATGGCTATATACATGCACACACGAGCTTATTTTCATATCTACACAGATGCATGTACACACCTATGTGCACATACATATCTATGTACATGCACACATACATGGATACATACACTTATGATACACACATATATACAAACCAACATATCTGTATACCTACAAATACAGGCGTACATACAAATCTACACAAATACACATACCTATGTACATGCAGACCTACAATGCTACATGCATACCCACATGCACACCAACATACCTGTGCACATACATATACATATCTACACACATACATACCTACACAGGTACATACACACCTCCATGGCTTCATACATACACACATGCCTACAGACTAACACATTTGCATACCTACAGATACATGCCCCACATACATATCTACATGATGAATACTTATGTACATGCACATATACATGGCTATATACATGCACACACGAGCTTATTTTCATATCTACACAGATGCCTACATACCCACATTCCCACATACCTACATACCCACATACCTACATAATACTGACACACATACCTACATACCCACATCCCTACATACACACATACCTACATACACACATTCCCACAAATTTACATACCCACATACCTACATAATACTGACACACATACCTACATACCCGCATCCCTACATACACACATACCTACATACCCACATACCTCCATACATGCATACCTACATACCCACATACCTCCATACACGTACACCTACATACCCACATTCCCACATACTTACATACCCACATACCTACATAATACATAATACCTACAACCCCACATCCCTACATACCCACATACCTACATACACACATTCCCACATACCTACATACCTACATAATACCTACATAATACCGACACACATACCTACATACCCGCATCCCTACATAATACATAATACCTACATACCCACATACCTCCATACACGTACACCTACATACGCACATTCCCACATACCTACATACCCACATACCTACATAATACTGACACACATACCTACATACCCACATCCCTACATACACACATACCTACATACCCACATACCTCCATACACGTACACCTACATACGCACATTCTCACATACCAACATACCCACATACCTACATAATACATAATACCTACAACCCCACATCCCTACATACACGCATACCTACATACCCACATACCTCCATACACGTACACCTACATACCCACATACCTCCATACATGCATACCATTACCTACATACCCACATACCTCCATACCCACATATCCACATACATAAATACCTACATATCCAACATACCTACATACTTACACTGCCACATACCCACATATCCATGTATCTCCATATCTACATACCTACATACCTAAATACCTACACACCTACACATGCAGATACCTACACACCCATATACCTACCTACCCAGACACCCACATACCTACAGACTCACAAACTTACATCCCTAAATACCTTCATACCTACATACCTACATACCTACCTACCCACATACCTACACATGCACATACCTACCTACAAACATACCTACTTACCCACATACCTACATACCTCCATAACTACATACCCACATACCTTATCATCATCATGTTGTCAGTCGCAATGCGACAAAAACTGCTTTCATCACTTAACCGCCACTCTCCATTTATCTCTCTGCTGTGAGAGTGATGACCGTGAGTCTGTATTAATATCTCAGCTTCAGGTTTACCTACATACCTATCTACACATACCGATCTACACACATACCGACACACCCACATAATTACATACGCACATACCTACATACTTTAGTAGTCTGCACTAACTTCTCAGGCAAGCAGCCGCATAGACAGGTAGGTGTGGGTAGGTTGGTGACATCAGGGAACCTAGGTGGTGTAATGGTTAGCACACAGGCCTGGAATGCAAGAGATGTGGGTTTGAAAATTTCCCATTTTCACCACCCCCACACAAATACCTACATATCCACATACCCACATACATCCATAACTACATACCCATGTACACACATACCTACCTAAGTACACATCCACATACCTACATACCTGCATGCCCACATAGCTCCATAACCATATACCCACACACCTACATGCCCAAATATCTACATACCTACACATCTCCATGACTACATATCCACATACCTACACACCAACATGCCCACACACCTACATGCCCAAATATCTCCATACCTACACATCTCCATGATTACATATCCACATACCCACATACCTACACACCAGCATACCCACATACATACATACCAACATACCCACACACGTACATGCCCAAATATCTCCATACCTACACATCTCCATGACTACATATCCACACACCCACATACCTACACACCAACATACCCAAACACCTACACACCAACATACCCACACACCTACATGCCCAAATATCTACATACCTACACATCTCCATGACTACATACCCACATACCTACACACCAACATACCCACACACCAACATACCCACACACCTACATGCCCAAATATCTCCATACGTACACATCTCCATGACTACATATCCACATACCCACATACCTACACACCAACATACCCAAACACACACACAGCAACATACCCACACACCTACATGCCCAAATATCTCCATACCTACACATCTCCATGACTACATATCCACATACCCACATACCTACACACCAACATACCCACATACCTACACACCAACATACCCACACACCTACATGCTCAAATATCTCCATACATACACATCTCCATGACTACATATCCACATACCCACATACCGACACACATACATACCCACATACCTACACACCAACATACCCACATACCTACATGCTCAAATATCTACATACCTACACATCTCAATGACTACATATCCACATACCCACATACCGACACACATACATACCTACATACCCACATACCTACATGCTCAAATATCTACATACCTACACATCTCCATGACTACATATCCACATACCCACATACATACACACCAACATACCCACACACCTACATGCCCAAATATCTACATACCTACACACTCTACATGCCACATATCACATATCCAACATACCCACATACCTACACACATACATACCCACATACATACACACCAACATACCCACATACCTACATGCCCAAATATCTCCATACCTACACATCTCCATGACTACATATCCACATACCCACATACCTACACACCAACATACCCACATACATACACACCAACATACCCACACACCTACATGCCCAAATATCTCCATTCCTACACATCAACATGACTACATATCCACATACCCACATACATACACACCAACATACCCACACACCTACATGCCCAAATATCTACATACTTACACATCTCCATGACTACATATGCACATACCCACATATAGACACACATACATACCCACATACATACACAGCAACATACCCACACACCTACATGCCCAAATATCTACATACTTACACATCTCCATGATTACATATGCACATACCCACATACCTACACACCAACATACCCACATACATACACACCAACATACCCACACACCTACATGCCCAAATATCTCCATACCTAGACATCTCCATGACTACATATCCACATACCCACATACCTACACACCAACATATCCACATACCTACATGCCCAAATATCTCCATACCTACACATCTCCATTACTACACATCCACATACCCACATACCTAAACACGAACATGCCCACACACCTACATGCCCAAATATCTACATACTACACATCTCCATGACTACATATCCACAGACCCACATACCTACACACCAACATACCCACATACCTACATGCCCAAATATCTACATACCTACACATCTCCATGACTGCATATCCACATACCCACATACCGACACACATACATACCCACATACATACATACCAACATGCTCAAAATCTACATATGTACACATCTCCATGACTACATATCCACATACCCACATACCACACATACATACCCACATACCTACACACCAACATACCCACACACCTACATGCTCAAATATCTACATACCTACACATCTCCATGAATACATATCCACATACCCACATACCTACACACCAACATGCCCACATACATACACACACACCAACATACCCACACACCTACATGCCCAAATATCTACATACTTACACATCTCCATGACTACATATCCACATACCTACACACCAACATACCCACACAACTACATGCCCAAATATCTCCATACCTACACATTTCCATGACTACATATCCACATACCCACATACCTACACACCAACATGCCCACACACCTACATGCCCAAATATCTCCATACCTACACATCTCCATGACTACATATCCACATACCCACATACCGACACACCAACATACCCACACACCTACACACCAACATACCCACAAACCTACATGCCCAAATATCTCCATACCTACACATCTCCATGACTACATATGCACATACCCACATACCTACACACCAACATACCCACACACATACACACCAACATACCCACACACATACACACCAACATACCCACACACCTACATGCCCAAATATCTCCATACCTACACATCTCCATGACTACATATCCACATACCCACATACCTACACACCAACATACCCACACACCTACATGCCCAAATATCTACATACCTACACATCTCCATGACTACATATCCACATACCCACATACCTACACACCAACATACCCACACACCTACATGCCCAAATATCTACAGACCTACACATCTCCATGACTACATATCCACATACCCACATACCGACATACATACATACCCACATACATACACACCAACATACCCACACACCTACATGCCCAAATATCTCCATACCTACACATCTCCATGACTACATATGCACATACCCACATACCTACACACCAACATACCCACATACATACACACCAACATACCCACACACCTACATGCCCAAATATCTCGATACCTACACATCTCCATGACTACATATCCACATACCTACACACCAACATGCCCACACACCTACATCCCCAAATATCTACATACTACACATCTCCATGACTACATATCCACATACCGACACACATACATACCCACATACCTACACACCAACATACCCACATACCTACATGCTCAAATATCTACATACCTACAGATCTCCATGACTACATATCCACATACCCACATACCTACACACCAACATACCCACACACCTACATGCCCAAATATCTACATACCTACACATCTCCATGACTACATATCCACATACCCACATACCGACACACATACATACCCACATACCTACACACCAACATACCCACATACCTACATGCTCAAATATCTACATACCTACACATCTCCATGACTACATATCCACATACCCACATACCGACACACATACATACCCACATACCTACACACAAACTTACCCACACACCTACATGCTCAAATATCTACATACCTACACATCTCCATGACTACATATCCACATACCTACAGACCAACATGCCCACATACATACACACCAACATACCCACACACCTACATGCTCAAATATCTACATACCTACACATCCCCATGACTACATATCCACATACCCACATACCTACACACCAACATACCAACACACCTACATGCCCAAATATCTACATACCTACACATCTCCATGACTACATATCCACATACCCACATACATACCCACATACCTACACACCAACATACCCACATACATACACACCAACATACCCACACACCTACATGCTCAAATATCTACATACCTACACATCTCCATGACTACATATCCACATACCCACATACCTACACACCAACATACCAACACACCTACATGCCCAAATATCTACATACCTACACATCTCCATGACTACATATCCACATACCCACATACATACCCACATACCTACACACCAACATACCCACATACCTACATGCTCAAATATCTACATACCTACACATCTCCATGACTACATATCCACATACCCACATACCGACACACATACATACCCACATACCTACACACCAACATACCCACACACCTACATGCTCAAATATCTACATACCTACACATCTCCATGACTACATATCCACATACCCACATACCTACACACCAAGATGCCCACATACATACACACCAACATACCCGCACACCTAGATGCCCAAATATCTACATACTTACACATCTCCATGACTACATATGCACATACCCACATACCTACACATCAACATGCCCACATACATACACACCAACATACCCACACACCTACATGCGCAAATATCTACATACCTACACATCTCCATGACTACATATGCACATACTCACATACTGACACACATACATACCCACATACATACACACCAACATACCCACACACCTACATGCCCAAATATCTCGATACCTACACATCTCCATGACTACATATGCACATACCCACATACCTACACACCAACATACCCACATACATACACACCAACATACCCACACACCTACATGCCCAAATATCTCCATACCTACACATCTCCATGACTACATATCCACATACCCACATACCTACACACCAACATGCCCACACACCTACATGCCCAAATATCTCCATACCTACACATCTCCATGACTACATATCCACATACCCACATACCTACACACCAACATGCCCACACACCTACATGCCCAAATATCTACATACTACACATCTCCATGACTACATATCCACATACCCACATACCGACACACATACATACCCACATACCTACACACCAACATACCCACATACCTACATGCTCAAATATCTACATACCTACACATCTCCATGACTACATATCCACATACCTACACACCAACATACCCACATACCTACACATCAACATACCCACACACCTACATGCTCAAATCTCTACATACCTACACATCTCCATGACTACATATCCACATACCCACATACCTACACACCAACATACCCACATACCTACACACCAACATACCCACACACCTACATGCCCAAATATCTCCATACCTACACATCTCCATGACTACATGTCCACATACCCACATACCTACACACCAACATACCCACATACCTACACACCAAAATACACACACACCTACATGCCCAAATATCTCCATAGCTACACATCTCCATGACTACATATCCACATACCCACATACTGACACACATACATACCCACATACCTACACACCAACATACCCACATACCTACATGCCCAAATATCTCCATACTTACACATCTCCATGACTACATATGGACATACCCACATATCTACACACCAACATACCCACATACCTACACATCAACATACCCAGACACCTACATGCTCAAATATCTACATACCTACACATCTCCATGACTACATATCCACATACCCACATACCTACACACCAACGTACCCACATGCCTACACATCAACATACCCACACACCTACATGCTCAAATATCTACATACCTACACATCTCCATGACTACATATCCACATACCCACATACCTACACACCAACATACCCACATACCTACACACCAACATACCCACATACCTACACACCAACATACCCACACACCTACTTGCTCAAATATCTCTATACCTACACATCTCCATGACTACATATCCACATACCTACACACCAACATACCCACATACATACACACCAACATACCCACACACCTACATGCCCAAATATCTCCATACCTACACATCTCCATGACTACATATCCACATACCCACATACCAACGCATATACATACCCACATACCTACACATCAACATACCCACACACCTACATGCCCAAATATCTCCATACCTCAGGGATGAAAGATCTCCGCGGTTTCGCGGATTTCCGGGATTGTTTATATTCACCGATTAATATTAAACAATTTTTTTTAAAATGGGATGTATATGACACCAGTGGGGCGGTTAGAATCCCTTTCTTTTATGACCTTAGATCTGGCTAGAACATCAAATCTAAACAAGAAAGTGATGGTATGGGCGATAATGTAATCACAACAAGGCTAGTTGAAACCTGACTTCCGGTATTTTCCGCGATTCCCTGACAATGCTAAGCCTATGGGAGAATATCTATATTTCCGCTTTTTTTCCCGGAGACTACTTTCATCCCTGATACCTACACATCTCCATGACTACATATCCACATACCGACATACATACATACCCACATACCTACGCACCAACATACCCACATACCTACATGCTCAAATATCTACATACCTACACATCTCCATGACTACATATGGACATACCCACATATCTACACACCAACATACCCACATACCTACACATCAACATACCCACACACCTACATGCTCAAATATCTACATACCTACACATCTCCATGACTACATATCCACATACCCACATACCTACACACCAACATACCCACATACCTACACACCAACATACCCACACACCTACATGCCCAAATATCTCCATACCTACACATCTCCATGACTACATATCCACATACCCACATACCGACACACATACATACCCACATACCTACACACCAACATACCCACATACCTACATGCTCAAATATCTACATATGTACACATCTAAATGACTACATATCCACATACCCACATACCTACACACCAACATACCCACATACCTACAAATCAACATACCCACACACCTACATGCTCAAATATCTACATACCTACACATCTCCATGATTACATATCCACATACCCACATACCTACACACCAACATACCCACATACCTACACACCAACATACCCACATACCTACACACCAACATACCCAGACACCTACTTGCTCAAATATCTACATACCTACACATCTCCATGACTACATATCCACATACCCACATACCTACACACCAACATACCCACATACATACACACCAACATACCCACACACCTACATGCCCAAATATCTCCATACCTACACATCTCCATGACTACATATCCACATACCCACATACCAACGCACATACATACCCACATACCTACACACCAACATACCCACACACCTACATGCTCAAATATCTACATACCTACACATCTCCATGACTACATATCCACATACCCACATACCTACACACCTACATACCCACATACCTCCAAATTTACATTTCTACATATCCACATATCTCATCATCATCATCATGCTGTCGGTCGCGATGTGACAAAAACTGCTTTCATTACTTGACTGCCGCTCTCCATTGTTTTGTGCGGTATTACATTTCATGAAAGCTGCCTGCAAAAGTGTTGAAGTGCTGCTGGCTTTTGCAAGTTACCAGCGGCACTCTCTCGGGGAGCAAATAGAGGTTTCATACCGGCAAGAACATGTCAAGACAGGCGCAAAACTATTTGTCCCTGCAGTGGCTGGACGGGAGATGTTGGGAGTTCTATACATCAACCGCCCTTAATGCTGCCACAGTGACATGGTTTTCTGTTTAGGGTTTGCTCCTTTATGGCCCTGTCACACTACGACGTAACGACGTCAACGTAGGGAGAACGTGAAGAACATTGAACTTCTCGGCGTAGTATGCAAATTTGGGCACAAGTTGAACGTGGATGCGGCGTAGTGGACGAGAGCGTAACGTCGGTAAAGCGTAGTGATACCGTCATTCAACGAGAGAGGACAACGTCATTACGCTCACGGAACGTTATGAACGTTATTCCATCGCCAGAAGAACGTTACATGACGTTACATACGTCATGAGACGTTGAACGTATGTTGAATGTAAGTTCTCCTGGCGTTCTCCTGACGTTTTCCTGACGTTCCCATTACGCCGCGTGGGCATTTCCACCCGGTTTAATGTGGGTCAACGTAGTGGAACATAGTTGAACGTAGTGAGCAGCATTTGCCTAACGTCCGTTTAACGTCATTGACGTTCGCTGAACGTGAACAGAACGTACGGCGAACGTAAACCCTTCTGTTCGAGCTATGTCAAAATTTTTGAACATGTCCAAAACCTTGACGTAACTCGACGTAACACGACGTAATATGACGTAGCTCGACGTCAGTCTAATGTCATTATGACGTCATCATAACGTAATCCAACGTACATCAACGTAATGACGAAAAATCACCACGTTAGGCTCACGTTAGCTCGTTATGTCGTAGTGTGACAGGGGTATTAGCCTTCGGTTCTGTCAAGAACCTGTACAACAAGGCAGTGGTTTACAACTCTGCAAGGCAGGCGCGTCACACTCCCTGAGGTGTTGCAATACCTGCAATACCTGCATTCCACATATCTACATATCTACATACCTCCATAACTACATACCATATGCCTACATACCCACAACCCTCCATATCTACATCCCTCCAAACCTACATACCTATATACCCACTTACCACATATGCACATACTCACTTACACAGACACACCTACATACCCACATTCCTCCACACCCACATACCCGCATACCTAGGTACCTACACACCTACATACTTACACTATATACACACCTACATACCCATATACCAACACGCCTGCACACCCACCTACCTACATACCTATGTGCCCACATACATACATACCTTCATGCCTACGTACACACACACCTACATATTCACATATGTACATACCACATACCTACATTCCAGATATTTAAAAATCTACATACCCACACTCCTACATACCTACATACCCACACACCTACATCCCTACATACCTACATACCCACATACCCACACACCTACACACCTACATAACCACATAACCATATATCCACATACCTACATACATACATACCTACATAACCTCATAACCACATACATACATGTCCACATACCTACATCCTCACATACTGACTCCCACATACCTACATACCAACCACCTACCTACCTGTGTACCGACATATCTACATACCCAGATAACTCCATATCTACATATCCACATACCCACATCCCTACACCCGCACATATTGACATACCTATATATCTACTTAGACACATCCCTCAATACCTACACTCCTGCATACCTACATAACCCGTTCTACCTCCATTTACACATACCTACATACCTGCCTAGATACCTGCCTTCCTCCATAAATACCTACCTACCCACATACCTACATTCCTACATACCCATACAAACACAAACCTACATACCCACATTCCTACATATGCACATCCCTACATACCCACTTACACACTTACCCACATACCCCAGTACCTGCATATCTACATACCCACACATCTACATACTCACATACCTCCATACCTCCATACCCACATAACTATATACTGACATGCCTACATACCTACATATCTACATACCCACATCCCTACATACTCACATGCCCACATACCCCCATACATACACACCTACATGCCCACATACCAACATACATACACATCCACATGTCCACATAGCCACATATGTACATGCATACTTACTCACACACCTCCACACCTATATACCAACATGCCAACGTACCGACCTACACACATTCCTCCTTACCCACTTACCCACCCAGCCACCCGCATATCGACATACATACATAGCCACATACCTACATACCTACACACCTAAACACCCACTTACCCACCCAGCCACCCACATATCGACATACATACACAGCCACATACCTACATACCTACACACCTAAACACCCACTTACCCACCCAGCCACCCACATATCGACATACATACACAGCCACATACCTACATACCTACACACCTAAACACCCACTTACCCACCCAGCCACCCACATGTCGACATACATACACAGCCACATACCTACATACCTAGACACCTAAACACCCACTTACCCACCCAGCCACCCACATATCGACATACATACACAGCCACATACCTACATACCTACACACCTAAACACCCACTTACCCACCCAGCCACCCACATATCGACATACATACATAGCCACATACCTACATACCCACTTACCTACCCAGCCACCCACATATCGACATACATACACAGCCACATACCTACATACCCACTTACCTACCCATCCACCCACATATCGACATACATACACAACCACATACCTACACACCTAAACACCCACTTACCCACCCATCCACCCACATATCGACATACATAGACAGCCACATACATACATACCTACTCACCTAAACACCCACTTACCCACCCAGCCACCCACATATCGACATACATACACAGCCACATACCTACATACCTACACACCTAAACACCCACTTACCCACCCAGCCACCCACATGTCGACATACATACACAGCCACATACCTACATACCTACACACCTAAACACCCACTTACCCACCCAGCCACCCACATATCGACATACATACACAGCCACATACCTACATACCTACACACCTAAACACCCACTTACCCACCCAGCCACCCACATATCGACATACATACATAGCCACGTACCTACATACCCACTTACCTACCCAGCCACGCACATATCGACATACATACATAGCCACGTACCTACATACCCACTTACCTACCCATCCACCCACATATCGACATACATACACAACCACATACCTACATACCTACACACCTAAACACCCACTTACCCACCCATCCACCCACATATCGACATACATACACAGCCACATACCTACATACCTACACACCTAAACACCCACTTACCCACCCAGCCACCCACATGTCGACATACATACACAGCCACATACCTACATACCTACACACCTAAACACCCACTTACCCACCCAGCCACCCACATATCGACATACATACACAGCCACATACCTACATACCTACACACCTAAACACCCACTTACCCACCCAGCCACCCACATATCGACATACATACACAGCCACATACCTACATACCTACACACCTAAACACCCACTTACCCACCCAGCCACCCACATATCGACATACATACACAGCCACATACCTACATACCTACACACCTAAACACCCACTTACCCACCCAGCCACCCACATATCGACATACATACACAACCACATACCTACATACCTACACACCTAAACACCCACTTACCCACCCAGCCACCCACATATCGACATACATACACAGCCACATACCTACATACCTACACACCTAAACACCCACTTACCCACCCAGCCACCCACATATCGACATACATACACAGCCACATACCTACATACCTACACACCTAAACACCCACTTACCCACCCAGCCACCCACATATCGACATACATACACAGCCACATACCTACATACCTACACACCTAAACACCCACTTACCCACCCAGCCACCCACATATCGACATACATACACAATCACATACCTACATACCTACACACCTAAACACCCACTTACCCACCCAGCCACCCACATATCGACATACATACACAGCCACATACCTACATACCTACACACCTAAACACCCACTTACCCACCCAGCCACCCACATATCGACATACATACACAGCCACATACCTACATACCTACACACCTAAACACCCACTTACCCACCCAGCCACCCACATATCGACATACATACACAGCCACATACCTACATACCTACACACCTACACACCCACTTACCCACACAACCACCCACATATCGACATACATACATAGCCACGTACCTACATACCCACTTACCTACCCAGCCATGCACATATCCACATACATACATAGCCACGTACCTACATACCCACTTACCTACCCAGCCACCCACATGTCGACATACATACACAACCACATACCTACATACCTACACACCTAAGCACCCACTTACCCACCCAGACACCCACATATCGACATACATACACAGCCACATACCTACACACCTAAACACCCACTTACCTACCCAGCCACCCACATATCGACATACATACACAGCCACATACCTACATACCTACACACCTAAACACCCACTTACCCACCCAGCCACCCACATATCGACATACATACATAGCCACATACCTACATACCTACACACCTAAACACCCACTTACCCACCCAGCCACCCACATGTCGACATACATACACAACCACATACCTACATACATACACAGCTAAACACCCACTTACCCACCCAGCCACCCACATATCGACATACATAGACAGCCACATACCTACACACCTAAACACCCACTTACCCACCCAGCCACCCACATATCGACATACATACACAGCCACATACCTACACACCTAAACACCCACTTACCCACCCAGCCACCCACATATCGACATACATACACAGCCACATACCTACATACCTACACCTAAACACCCACTTACCCACCCAGCCACCCACATATCGACATACATACACAGCCACATACCTACATACATACACACCTAAACACCCACTTACCCACCCAGCCACCCACATGTCGACATACATACATAGCCAGATACCTACACACCCACTTACCTACCCAGCCACCCACATATCGACATACATACATAGCCACATACCTACATACCTACTCACCTAAACACCCACTTACCCACCCAGCCACCCACATGTCGACATACATACACAACCACATACCTACATACCTACACACCTAAACACCCACTTACCCACCCAGCCACCCACATATCGACATACATACACAGCCACATACCTACATACCTACACACCTAAACACCCACTTACCCACCCAGCCACCCACATATCGACATACATACACAGCCACATACCTACACACCTAAACACCCACTTACCTACCCAGCCACCCACATATCGACGTACATACATAGCCACGTACCTACATACCCACTTACCTACCCAGCTACACACATATCCACATACATACATAGCCACATACCTACATACCTACACACCTAAACACCCACTTACCCACCCAGCCACCCACATATCGACATACATACAGAACCACATACCTACATACCTACACACCTAAAGACCCACTTACCCACCCATCCACCCACATATCGACATACATACACAACCACATACCTACATACCTACACACCTAAACACCCACTTACCCACCCAGCCACCCACATATCGAGATACATACACAGCCACATACCTACACACCTAAACACCCACTTACCTACCCAGCCACCCACATATCGACATACATACACAGCCACATACCTACATACCTACACACCTAAACACCCACTTACCCACACCACATATCGACATACATACACATCCACATACCTACATACCTACAGACCTAAACACCCACTTACGCACCCAGCCACCCACATATCGACATACATACACAACCACATACCTACACACCTAAACACCCACTTACCCACCCAGCCACCCACATATCGACATACATACACAGCCACATACCTACATACCTACACACCTAAACATCCACTTACCTACCCAGCCACCCACATATCGACATACATACACAGCCACATACCTACATACCTACACACCTAAACACCCACTTACCCACCCAGCCACCCACATATCGACATACATACACAGCCACATAGCTACATACCTACACCTAAACACCCACTTACCCACCCAGCCACCCACATATCGACATACATACACAACCACATACCTACACACCTAAACACCCACTTACCCACCCAGCCACCCACATATCGACATACATACACAGCCACATACCTACATACCTACACACCTAAACACCCACTTACCCACCCAGCCACCCACATATCGACATACATACACAGCACATACTACATACCTACACACTAAACACCCACTTACCCACCCAGCCACCCACATATCGACATACATACACAGCCACATACTACATACCTACACCTAAACACCCACTTACCCACCCAGCCACCCACATATCGACATACATACACAACCACATACCTACATACCTACACACCTAAACACCCACTTACCCACCCAGCCACCCACATGTCGACATACATACACAGCCACATACCTACATACCTACACACCTAAACACCCACTTACCCACCCAGCCACCCACATATCGACATACATACACAGCCACACACCTACATACCTACACACCTAAACACCCACTTACCCACCCAGCCACCCACATATCGACATACATACACATCCACATACCTACATACCTACACACCTAAACACCCACTTACCCACCCAGCCACCCACATATCGACATACATACACAGCCACATACCTACACACCTAAACACCCACTTACCTACCCAGCCACCCACATATCGACATACATACACACCCACATACCTACATACCTACACACCTAAACACCCACTTACCTACCCAGCCACCCACATATCGACATACATACACAACCACATACCTACACACCTAAACACCCACTTACCCACCCAGCCACCCACATATCGACATACATACACAGCCACATACCTACATACCTACACACCTAAACACCCACTTACCCACCCAGCCACCCACATATCGACATACATACACAGCCACATACCTACATACCTACACACCTAAACACCCACTTACCCACCCAGCCACCCACATATCGACATACATACATAGCCACATACCTACATACCCACTTACCTACCCAGCCACCCACATATCGACATACATACACAACTACCTACCTACACACCTAAACACCCACTTACCCACCCAGCCACCCACATATCGACATACATACACAGCCACATACCTACATACCTACACACCTAAACACCCACTTACCCACCCAGCCACCCACATATCGACATACATACACAGCCACATACCTACTACCACACCTAAACACCCACTTACCCACCCAGCCACCCACATATCGACATACATACACAGCCACATACCTACATACCTACACACCTAAACACCCACTTACCCACCCAGCCACCCACATATCGACATACATACACAGCCACATACCTACACACCTAAACACCCACTTACCCACCCAGCCACCCACATATCGACATACATACACAACCACATACCTACATACCTACACACCTAAACACCCACTTACCCACCCAGCCACCCACATATCGACATACATACACAGCCACATACCTACATACCTACACACCTAAACACCCACTTACCCACCCATACACCCACATATCGACATACATACATAGCCACATACCTACATACCCACTTACCTACCCAGCCACCCACATATCGACATACATACATAGCCACGTACCTACATACCTACACACCTAAACACCCACTTACCTACCCAGCCACCCACATGTCGACATACATACATAGCCACGTACCTACATACCTACACACCTAAGCACCCACTTACCCTCCCAGCCACCCACATGTCGACATACATACACAGCCACATACCTACATACCTACACACCTAAACACCCACTTACCCACCCAGCCACCCACATATCGACATACATACACAGCCACATACCTACATACATACACACCTAAACACCCACTTACCCACCCAGCCACCCACATATCGACATACATACACAGCCACATACCTACATACCTACACACCTAAACACCCACTTACCCACCCAGCCACCCACATGTCGACATACATACACAACCACATACCTACATACCTACACACCTAAACACCCACGTAGCCACCCAGCCACCCACATATCGACATACATACAGAGCCACGTACCTTCATACCCACTTACCTACCCAGCCACCCACATATCCACATACATACATAGCCACATACCTACATACCCACTTACCCTCCCAGCCACCCACATGTCGACATACATACACAACCACATACCTACATACCTACACACCTAAACACCCACTTACCCACCCATCCACCCACATATCGACATACCTACATAGCCACATACCTACATACCTACACACCTAAACACATACCTACAGTTCCACATACCTACCTACCCACATACCTACATACCCACTTACCTACATACCTACACACCCACCCAGCCACCCACATATCGACATACATACACAGCCACATACCTACACACCTACACACCTAAGCACATGCCTATAGTTCCACATACCTACCTACCCACATACCTACATACCTATACACCCACCCAGCCACCCACATATCGACATACACAGCCACATACCTACACACCTACACACCTAAACACATACCTATTGATACACGTACCTACCTACCCACATACCTACATACCCACTGACATGCATATGGACCTACGTACCTCCATACCTCTATTCGTCAATACATACATACATACGTACATACATACTAATCTACATTCCCACCCCCCCATATATACGTATATCCTTAATACCTACATAACCATAACCTACATGCATAAACACCTGCATACCCACATCCCTACACACAGACCTACGTACATACCAATATACCTACATACAAACATGCATACCTACATACCTGTGTATACATATGTATACATTCATACCTCCATAATGCATACACCCTACATACTGAAAGGCCTACATACCAACAGGCCTACATATCTACATACCCACATACCAATATTCCACATCACTAAAAACCTGCATACCTACATATCCACATACCTAAATACCCACAAACCCACATACCTACTTGCCTACATACCAACATACCTGCATACCCACATACCTACCTACTTCCCCACACAGGTACTAACATACTGACATACCTACATACCTATATACCAACATACATATATACCCACACCCCCACATACCCATATACCTGCGTACCCACACACCCACCTACCTACATACCCACATACCTACTTGCCCACATACCTGCATCCCTACACACCTACATACCCACCTACCTAGATACCCACATACCCACCTACCTAGATACCCACATACCCACAGACCCATGCATCTACATACCCACATACCTACACGCCCATATACCTGCATAGCTACATAACCATATACCTACATACCCACATACCTCCATACCCACATGCCTACATACCTACATACCCATATACACATACCTACACACCCGCACACCCACATACCCACATACACACATACCCGCATGTCTAATACCCACACACCAACATACCCACCTACATACCTACATACCCACATACCCACATCCCTACATACCTACATAGCCACATACCCACCTACATACTTCCATGCCTACATACCCACATACCAACCTACCCACCTATATACCTACATATCTACATAGGCACATATCTACATAGCCACATACCTACATACCCACATGCTGACATACCTACATACCCACACACCTACATCCCACATACCCACATACCTACATACCCACATATCTACATACCTACATAACCACATACTGACATACCTACATACCCACACACCTACATACCCACATACCCACATACCTACATAGCCACATACCCACCCACTACTTCCATGCCTACATACCATACCAACCTACCCACCTAGATACCTATACCTACATACCACATACTCATACCCACATAACTACATACCCACATACCTACATACCACATACCCTACATACCACATACCTACATACCCACATACCTACACACCTACATACCCACATACCTCTTCCCACATACCTACATACCACATACCTACATACCCACATACCTACTAACCACATACCTACATACCCACATACCTACACACCTACATCCCACATACCTACATACCCACATACCTACATTCCCACATACCTACTTACCCACATACCTACATACCCACACACCTACATACCTACATACCCACATACCTACATACCTACCTACCTACATACCAACATAGCTACTTACCCATATACCTACATACCCACATGTCTACATACCCACATACCTACATAGCCACATACATACATACATACCCACCTACCTACTTACCTACACACTTACATGCCTACATACCAATATACCCACATATCTACATACCTACCTACCCATATACCTACATATCTACATACACACATACCCTCAGACCTACAAACCTACGTACCCACATACCGACATACATGCATACCCATATACCCACATGCCTACATACCCATACACCTGCATACCTACATACCCACATACCTACATACCCATATACCTTCAAATGTACACATCCACATACCTACATACCCACATACCTACATACCCACATACCACCGTACCTACATACCCATATACATACCCGCATACATACATAATCATATACATGCATACCTCCATACCCACATACCTACACACCCACATACATACATACCCACATACCTACATACTCATATACCTACATACCCACATACTTACATACACACATACCTACATACCCACCTGCCTAGTTACCTACATACCTACATACCAATATACCCACATGCCTACATACCCACATACCTACATGCCCATATAACTACATACCCACATACCTACATACCCACATTCCTACACACCCATATCCCTACATATCCACATACCTACATACCGTCCTACCTGCACATCTACATACCCACATACCTACATAGCCATATAGCTACATTCCCACATAATTACATACCGACATACCCACATTCCCACCTACCTACATACCGACCTACCTACATACCCATATAGCTACATACCCACACACCTACATTCCCACATTCCCACATACCTACATACCCACATACCTACCAACATACCTACCTACCTGTCTGCAGAACTTGTGTTGACATATAAAACACCAGGGGGCGCCAGCCACTGCACTAGCGCCGTACATAGCGAGCCCGACGCGAACCATACGTCAAAATCGAGAGCCAATTTGTGACATACATGTAGAGACACATGCACACACATGTAAATATAGGCATGCACATATAGCTACTGTATCTTTATACCCACATAATACGCTATACAGTATTCAAATATATTATATTGATATACACACATACATGCACATATATATATATTATATATATATATTATATATATATATATATATATTATATATATATATACATGCACCACATACCACACAGACCAGACGGGATGGCCGAATGAATTGAGCATCCATCTCCTGTTATGGGAGTTTGGGGGATCCGAACCATGGGTTTGTGGGTTCGATGTACTTGGTCGAGGCAAACCAATGACTTAAAAAGTCTTAGCCAGGCGCTCGTCATTATTAGGATAGGGCAGGATACTGGTTGGCCCAGGTTTAGGATAATGTGACTGAGTGGGATATCAGGTCATGGTGCTGGTGGACTGGTCTCCCAGTGGGGCAGCACTATAAAATCGCAATGAGTGTGCACTGTCACAAGTCGGTACCCATCTTGATATGACCTTAGATCTTGATAGGACGTAAAACAACAG